>CM040240.1:39840198-39985794 GCA_022545495.1 Chrysanthemum lavandulifolium
GTGCTAACCTAGTTAATCATCCTAACAAGTTATGTCTACGCTACTTTCTTCCAATTACTTGGTGGGGTCAAATTCGAGAGGACAACATTTGGTCAATTCGCCTAACCTATCGGCAAAGATGCCACCACAGAGAAATCAGCGCACCGTCATAAGTCCTGTTGTTCCCGGTCCCTAAGCCGAGTCATTAAGCACCGCTACATGCTAGATTCTAAATAGTGAGGGCCCGGCCGTTAGGAACTTAGACACTACACCCCAATTCTTAAGTTCATCCAAACGATAGTGATCGGTTGGTCAAATCGCACAAGTAGAAAGGGTCGTCGGTTGGTCATATCTTACCCTTCCTGTCTCATCCGCTCACCTAGGGTCGCTTGGTCATATCTCCTAGGCAATTGGCCTCACCGCCATTCAAAACTACCGAACCGGGGTGACTACCAAAGAACTATGCATGCATACACTTAGAAATAATTATGCGGAAGTAAAGGTAAACGTAAACAAAACAATTAAGGAATCATAACTAGGCTAGCACCAAAGGGTGCTTAGCTCATATTAATCATGCACATCAATTCAATATTCAAAGGTACGAAATACATGAATTGAAAGTAAAAGAAATAATAAACGCTAAAGCTTATCGTAATGGTGTGACTTCTCCCTCGAAACACTCCGATGCTTCCCTAGACCTTCCTTGAGTATTTTCCCACGTTCTCGAGTATTGTGTGTGGAATGGAATTAATAGAAATCTTTGGAATTTGTGGGTATTTATAGGTTGTGTCCGGGTTACGGCGTAACTAAAAGATGAGTTACGCCAGAACCTCCGTAAATGTACTAGATGCGCTAGTTACTGGCAGTAACCTTATAAGTGGTTACGCCGTAGTCTTCAATAATCCCGGTTACGCCGCAAGTGATGAAGTAGTTACGGCGTAAGTATCGCCGCGTGGAACCTCTTTTGACCTAATGGAGTTAAGTCGTAATCTTTGGACTCTTGATGAGTTGGACTTCGGAGTCACGCAATAGTTACGGCGTAATGTGAGAGATGAGTTACGCCGTAACTTCTTCAAAATAGGCATACTGTGATAAATCCTTAGTAATGTTTCCATTTCCGCGTCTCTTTTGCTCCAATGCTCGCAATTTACCTGAAAGTGTAAAACAATGGAAAACAAGCGTAAATCCATATAAATGATATAAATAACGAGCATTAACGGGGGAAATTGACACTTAATAATCAGGACTATTTGATGTTATCATTTACATATATTTTGTCATCATCAAAAAAGGGGAGACTGTTAGTGCAAATATTACGATATTTAATCCATACAGTCTCGTTTGTTTTGTTGATGACAAACATGTAACTTGTAATACATAACGTAAAATGTATAAGTTACTTGTAATTGTTAGGAATTGGAAATTCCATAGTGAAGTGTCGGTCACCCCATTTATAGTCTAGCATATGTTAGCTCGTAGACATATCGTTATTTACTGTTTTATTAGTTAGTTATTAGCCTAGTGTAGCGTAGTGTAACACCGTGGAGGAAGGACGGGTCATTACCCATCATATACCGATCCACGTGCCGATAGGAGGTCGTATTGTTCAGAATTATAAATACCCTTCCATCCATGGAAGGGGTGGTGCTCTCAATCTAACATTCCATAATTTACAAAGCAACTCTCTAGCAAGAACATCCATCTCTCTACTTTCTCTCTAAAATGGCTATCATGTATTTTGATCATCCAAGACCACCCGAATCATTAACAACATAATATTACGATCCTACAATTGGTATCGAGCCAGGTTATGTAGATATGCACCGGTCATGATTTCTTCAATTTAAGTGTGGATGCCGTGAGCATGCGGCTTTGGATTGACCTCAATTTTGATCACCGCAACCGTCCAAATGTACCGCAAACAACAAGCTAGCAATAAAACACACGAAGTGTCTTTGACCACTTCGCTGAATTGAAGTACACGCCCACGGTTCCCCGCTGATCAAGACAAGTACCGCCTGTGATCGTATAATTCAAGAATCTCCTTGATGGGGTTTCGCACTGTTCTAGCCATTCTCAAACCGAACGCCTCAAAGAAGACAATATGGAGTGAGTGAACCAATGAATCGAGATTCACGATTGATGAAAATGATTTGAAAACTATCGCTGTATTGCTTAGAAGAGAGTTTTGCAATACGACGAAGGTTTTATGAGAAAGATCAATTTTCAATCAAAAATACTTTATGTATTTAAAAGAGTACACATTCGACGTGCTAGCGAAAGAAGAGATTCGCACATCGAGCGGTTTTTCCAAAAGTATTTTTTCAATCATAGATACTTTTGAGTTTGAAAACATGAATACACATTCGATGTGCTAGAAAAGAAGATTTGCACATCGAATGTGTTTTTCCAAAAGTATACGCCAATTCCAATCTCGACCAAGGTTGATTCACTTAGTGAATCGCCCATCGCTTTCTATCCGGTTGTCACAAGCTTGATCTTTTGCAAGATCTCACATGTCACCCACCAAGAGCTTGTTTGATATTGGCTCTGAAGGATTTCGATCTTCATCGTGAATATTTAATATATCACTCGGATGTTCCGCAATACCACAAGGATAATGCGTAGGACTCTCAATATATACTTACTTTCCACATTGTGTGAAACAAAGAAGTCTTCATTAATTTTGTGTCCTAATGAGATATTGTGGCATCTCTTGGCTCTAGACTCAATAGTGCACATTTGTTCCTATCTTGGGAGACTAGGGAGAGTCTCCTTCTTCAATATCAACAATCTCTAAGAGAAAGTCGATAGATTATGTCGGTTCCCGTGAGAATGAAACAAGCCCTTTAATAGGAACTTGAGTAGCTTGGGAAGTTTAGTGCGGTCGTCCTTTGGGTCCATGACGCCTTGTCTTCAATACCGGTGTTACTATAGTAACCACCAAGAGTATATGTATTGAACCCGGTTCGCCCTAAGGTTGAATTATTGGAGGGCTATTTCTTTTCACCCTTTTCACATTTATTTATTTTTCATTCTTCAACCCTTCATGCTTACCGATACTTCATAACTAGAACCTTGTTGGGTTTATTCCATTACTAGCTCTGTCTCGGTCCGTACTCTTCCCATATTCTAATTTTTCTCCTTTTTTCATCATTCCTAAGGACTCTACACTATCTAGTGGATTATCCTCGGTAGATCCTCCGGCTGGCGGGATCGTGGAACGAATACCTAACCTAACCATCCTTATATCACCATGCATAAAGTAAATTGGTCGGTCTTTTAGTATTGTTCTTTCCTTCTCGAAACCAATTGAAAAATCATTTGGAAAAACAATCAAGGTACTTGTGATACGAGATCAAAGCATTTTGTACCTTAATAGTTTTGATCATTTAGAAAACATCCCCCTCAACATGTGCATAAGATTTAGAAATTGTTTAGCACATGGAGGCAAGAGGACTTTGAAATATTTTCTTTGATCACAATTTTCATAGAAAAAGCCATTTGATTTTCTTTGGTAAATTCTCCCCCTCAAATATGTGCATAGGATATTTGAAAACATTTTATCACATAGAGGAAAGAGTTCTTTTGAGTACTTTCATGATCACAAAAGCCATTAAGAAACCATTAAAAAATCAATCAAGGTACTTTATGTTGAAACATAGAAATCTTTGTACCTTGAAAGTTTGTTTTCTTTTGAAATGCTCCCCCTCAATATGTGCTTCGTGATTCGAAAGGGTTTAGCACATAAGAGAGAGCAGCCTGCATAATTGAATCAAAACAATCACCTTTTATCAAATTTCATTATTAAATCACAAATTCTCCCCCGATCAAAACTATCAAACCCTTTGAGATTTTGGATCCCACTTGATTTAATAAGGTTTAGAAAACATGGGAGAAAATGTGCCTGATTTAAAAGCTCATCTTGTTTTTGGATAAATGCTCCCCCTCAACATGTGCATTATGTATATTGAAATCGTTTGGCACATGGAGGCAGGAGTGCCTTTGAAGGACTAAAACCAATTCCATTAAAACAGGAGATTTAAAACCAATTCCATTATGTGTTCTTATTTGATAACTTGCTCGGGCTTAAGAATTTGAGTTGAAGTCTTGGTTTATCTAGTTACCAGCATCGGGTAGATGGTGAAGACCGTTAACTATCACTATTAGGAGTTACGTTGTTTTACTCAAAGGTCACATGCGATGACGATGTGGATAATCTCAAGAGGTGTTAATATCTCATACTTTGTTTGAGTATTGAGTACTTAGAGACTTGCTTGAAGCATAGATTCTCGACACCGTTCTTCCATCATTAAGTGCAAGCTTAGAACACATGCGGAGAATTCTACTTCAGTTTCAAGTTTGGTATAACGGGTTTTATTCATCAGTGGTCACTTCAAATTGTCTACGAATGGGTTGATAAAGATAGTCAGAGAGAGTTTCTATAGCAGTTGATTCTCACAAGATTCATTTGAGCTAATTTTTGTTCTTCTCTATGTCAAGAATATTTGGTATGAATGATGTGTTCGATTCCGAGGTATCAAAACCAGCAAGGGAAGGAGACATACATCTAAACACACAGCAGTACACGTGATGAACCTAATACTCGCCTCTATTCAAGTAATCCGGGAAAGACAAATGTCATAACCAGAGAGAAACTCGGTGTTTACTCACGACCTTTGGTGTATTATTCCAACTATTTGGGGGAAGGATATATTATTCTAACTATTTGGGGGAAGGATGTATTATTCCAACCATTTGGGAGGAAGTGGTCTCTGGATACTTTTGGTATGTGTTAACTCAGCTTTCAGTAGGAAGAAATATGAGAAGAATATGTGGAGCGTGAGATGATATTGCTTATCGACATCTTCTATATGATTTATGATAAAGTGCTTCCGGTTAGTGCTTCATGTACACAATGTAATGATGATTCCGATGAGATCGCAACCATCAAGGGAGAGATATGTGTACATCTGGGTCGCACAACATATTCACATGATCGAGCTTAATCAGTTATTCCGGAGTTGACATCCGCAAAGAAGATCAGTGATTCAACCAGTTATTGTGATGTCATTGTCTCTTCTCTTGTTGGGTACATGTGTACGTTATGGGCTGATTGGTTATATGTTAGATAACTGGAGTGCATTTGGTGAAATGAAGGTGTTGATATATTGTTCCCCTAAATAGACAACTGGTCAATCTCGAAGAGTAAGATGTACATCGGGATGCACAATGAGTTCATGTGATCGGTCGAATCGCTAATCCGGATTTGATAACCACCGAGACGATCAATGTTTCAACTTGTTACTCGGTGTTCTCGTGTTCTTGAGTGCCGAGCTTCATTGTATGAGACCGTTTTATTCGTTTCTATTGCTTGGGAAATGGTCTTTATTCTTAGTCCATCGGTTTGGGGAAGCTACCAAAGATTCACTTTTGAAGGCTCAAGTTCTTGCGACGATTCAAGAGCCTCGAATGCTTTGGTGGTGAAAGTTTAAGAGATGATGACTTTATCTTCTACAAAGTGTCGAACGATTTCCTTATCTCGGTACTCGATCATCATCTACTTAAACTATTTCTCTATCATTGTAAATATTTTCAAAAGCAAAATACAAAAATATAAAACCTTCAAAACAAAATAGAAAAATATAAAATCATCAAAAGCCCATAAAAATCGAAAATTGAAAATACCAAAAATATGTTTTCTCAAGACATGTCTTACGGTATCGATAACATCTACGGTCTTAGAAATGTCATTCAATAATGGCACGGGACTTTAGATGAAGTTCGAGCAGGAGGTGTAAATATTTCTTTCTAAACATGTCTCAAGATATGGCTTATAGTTATTTCAGACTGTGACCCGCGCTTAAACCATGGCTTGCTATTATTTCTGATAGCAACCCGCTCTTCAAGGAAGGAAAGTGTTGCGCTAAACCAATCTTCAAATATTTCGTGCACTTATCCTAAAAACAATTTAAGGAAAGTATGTCGAAGGACTGCTGTTCCTACACAAATGATTTTCTTTCTAAAATTCTTCAGAAAAATATTTGTTGTTTTCTAAAATGGTGGTAAATGAGTTGCTTTTAAAACAATCAGATTCAGAGTGTTTATAAAATTTGCAAACTCAATCAATGACTTCAGCGCTTTTAAAATTTTCAGAAAATGAGTCATTGATTGAGGGGGAGAATGTTTTCAAATTTATATCATCTAAACGGACTTATCTAACTATCCTAAATGCTTAACTGAAAAATGATGTTAACCTATGTTGAAGGACTAGGTGCCTAGGATAAGATTGTTAGGATTAGATGATTAGAGGTTGATATACACATAATTCCCATGCTTTATACGAACTGATTGATATGTTGGATTGACTGTTATTAGTCGATGACTGTTTGGGTGATGTCAACCACCATATATCTGTTTTGGTTTACTAACGTATGCAGATATCATGGATTATAAGAATGTTCCCGATCCGGATCCCAAAATTGAAGATGATTGGATGCCGCAAGGAAAGGGTAACTATATCTTGGGTTGACAAATGAAGAAACGAAGCTTAATTGAACTTCTATGGAGAGTTGGCATGGAAAAATGCAACGTAAGAGGTCTCACTGCATCAGCAGATGGTTTTCTTCTAAGTGATTGAAGAAAAGGAGCTTAATTTGACCTCGGTTGGCATTAAATGCAACGAAGAAGTCTCACCGCATCGCCAGACGGTTTTCTTCCCGCCTTACAAAGCAACAACAACAAAAGCAATTTTAACCACCTAACGTATCTTTGTGCAGGGATACCATTATTCTAAACATTGAATAAAATTGTTTTGAAAATGGAAAAATATTGTTTTGAAAATAAATTGGACTAAATTTTGAAAATCACCGGACTTCATTTTATCAAAACTTAAGTCACTCAATCATCGACTATGGTCATCGATTGAGGGGGAGAGTGATTTAAAATAAATTATTTTCAAACGATATTTCTTCACAAAAGTTCCGATTTGTACGATATAAAGTGGTGATCTAAAGATTTAATGTTATGTCATGGTATGATTTTCTTTAAAACTCAAAGATCTTTCAAAATGAAATTTTTTCTGTTCTTGTTTGATTGTGAAACTGTTTTATTTTACTTAAAAGATCTCTTAAAAAATTATCATACCTGACACTAACAATCTTTAAATGTCTTATATTGATCCTTATCAGTCGTTTTTCAAAATTAAATCTTGCCACGTGCTTCCCTAAAATTCTCTAAATAATTTAAATCAACTGGGATCACAAATCTCAATTGGTTTGAAATTTTTGATCGGGGGAGAGACCGTGATTTAAATCTCTTGTCTGTTTTAATGGAATTGGTTTTAGTCCTTTAAAGGCACTCCTGCCTCCATGTGCCAAACGATTTCAATATATGATGCACATGCTGAGGAGGAGCAGTTATCCTAAAATAAGATGAGTATTTTAAATCAGGCACATTTTCTCCCATGTTTTCTAAACCTTGTTAAATCACTTGGGATCCAAAATCTCAAAGGGTTTGATATTTTTGATCAGGGGAGAATTTGTGATTTAATAATGAAATTTGATAATGGATGATCGATTTGATTCAAAAGTGCTAGTTCTCTCTAATATGTGTTAAACTCTTTCATATATTGATGCACATATTGAGGAGGAGCGAATGGTTTCCTAATGGCTTTTGTAATCGTGGATGTACTTCAAAAGAACTCTTGCCTCTATGTGATAAAATGATTTCAAATATCCTATGCACATATTGAGGGGGAGAATTTACCAAGAAAATCAAATGGCTTTTTCTATGAAAATAGTGATCAAAGAAAATATTTCAAAGTCATCTTGCCTCCATGTGCTAAACAATTTCTAAATCATATGCGCATGTTGAGGGGGAGGTTTTCTAAATGATCAAAACTATTAAGGTACAAAATGCTTTGATCTTGTATCACAAGTACCTTGATTGTTTTTCCAAATGATTTTTCAATTGGTTTCGAGAAGGAAAGAACAATACTAAAAGACCGACCAATTTACTTTATGCATGGTGATATAAGGATGGTTAGGTTAGGTATTCGTTCCCACGATCCCGCCAGAGCCGGAGGGATCTACCCAGGGACAATCCACTAGATAGTGTAGAGTCCTTAGGAATGATGAAAAAAAGGAGAAAAATTAGAATATGGGAAGAGTGTGGATGAGATGAGCTAGTAATCGAATAAACCCAACAAGGTTCTAGTTATGAAGTCTCGGTAAGCGAAGGGGTTGAAGAATGAAAATAAATAAATGTGAAAAGGGTGAAAAAATAGCCCTCCAATAGTTCAACCTTAGGGCAATGCTGGGTTCAATACATATGCTACCTTGGTGGTTACTAAAGTAACACCGGTATTGAAGACAAGACGTCATGGACCCGTGTGACGATCGCACTAAACTTCCCAAGCTACTCAAGTTCCTCTTAAAAGGGCTTGTTTCATTCTCACGGGAACCGACATTATCTATCGACTTTCTCTTAGAGATTGTTGATATTGAAGAAGGAGTCCTCTCCCTAGTCTCGGCATAGGAACCAAATGTGCACTATTGAGTCTAGAGCCAAGAGATCATCCACAATATCTCATTAGGACACAAAATTAATGAAGACTTGTTGTTTCACACAATGTGGAAAGTAAGTATATATTGAGAGTCCCACGATTATCCTTGTGGTATTGCCGTAACATCCGAGTGATATATTAAATATTCACGATGAAGATGGAAATCCTTCTAGAGCCAACATCAAACAAGCTCTTGGTGGGTGACATGTGAGATCTTCTCGTAAGATCAAGCTTGTGACAACCGGATAGAAACGATGGGAGATTCATTCTTGAATCAACCTTGTTCCGTGATTGGAATTGACGATACTTTTGAAAAACCGCTCGATGTGCAAACCTCTTTTCTCTAGCACGTCGAATGTGTACTTATGTTTTCAAACACAAAAAGTATCTCCGATTAAAAAATTACTTTTGGAAAAACCGCTCGATGTGCGAATCTCTTCTTTTCGCTAGCACGTCGAATGCGTACTTTTCAAATACAAAAGTATTTTGATTGAAAATTGATCTTTCTTATAAAACCTTCGTCAGATTGCAAAACTCTTTCTTCAAGCAATACACGCTTGTTTTTCAAATCATTTTCATCAATCGGTGAATCTCAATTATTGGTTCACTCACTCCGTGTTGTCTTCTTTGAGACGTTCGGTTTGAGAACGGCTAGAACAATGCGAAACCCCGCCAAGGAGATTCTTAGAATCCTACCGATCACAGCAAGACTTGATCGATCAACGGGAACCGTGGGCGTGTACCTCAATTCAACGAAGTGATCAAAGACACTTTCGTGTGTTTTATTGCTAATCGTTGTTTGCGGTACATTTGGACGGTTGCGGTGATCGAATTGAGGAGTCAATCCAAAGTCGCATGCTCACAAAGATCCACACTTAAATTGAAGAATTCATGACCGGTGCATATCTACATAACCTTTGGTTCGATATTTTTATACTATGCTTCGCTCTGCTGCGCAAATATCATGAACGAAGAAGGCTTCCGCTACTCGATGGAAAGATGTCATGATTCAAAAGTGTGAGCATGTCGGTCCAAAAGTCACAACATCACATGATGGCAACACAATAAAGGGTGATCCGAGATTTACCGTGGTGATGATCTCAATGAAAGCTCAAGATCATCTAAGATGTGGATCGGTTCAAAGACCTCCACCGAAAGTACAAAATAATCGGACTTTGAAGAATCGCTACAAAGCACAAAGATTGCGTAACTTGAAGAATAGAAGTCACGAGCTCGTAATGAAGACAAATTAGAATGCTAGGATTGAAATGTAAAACATGGGGTGACCTCCCAGGGAGATTGTTAGGAATTGAAATTCCATAGTGAAGTGTCGGTCACCCCATCTATAGTCTAGCATATGTTAGCTCGTAGACATATCGTTATTTATTGTTTTATTAGTTAGTTATTAGCCTAGTGTAGCGTAGTGTAACACCGTGGAGGAAGGACGGGTCTTTACCCACTGTATACCTGATCCACAGGCCGATAGGAGGTCGTATTATCTGTAACTATAAATACCCCTTCCATTCATGGAAGGGGTGGTGCTTCTCAATCTAACATTCCATAATTTACAAAGCAACTCTCTAGCAAGAACATCCATCTCTCTAATTTCTCTCTCTAAAATGGCTATCATGTATTTTGATCATCCAAGACCACCCGAATCATTAACAACATAATATTACGATCCTACAGTAATTATATTTTTTCTCAACACCTCTCGACGACTCAAGTCCTTGTATGCTACAACACAGGTTCGTACATGTTTGTTATGTTGCGTTATGATCAAACCCCTAACAAATTATTAAACATGTTTAGTTAAATAGTTTATATAAAACACTTTAGTACTTACATACATAAACAAAAGTAAAAGTGTTGGGTAAATACCATGATCCATGATCCAAGACCCATGACCCAATGTCTAGATACATTGTACCTTGGAGGCCACTCAAGGCTCATACCCATGACCCATGACCCATAACCCATGGATAATGAGGAGCGCCCCACGGATCCCTCAAATTGCCCACGGATCCCTTGGATTACAAGGGCGGATCCCTCTCAGAAGGGATCCTTGGGGCATAAGCTTGTCTTGGTCTTTTTGCCTATAAATAGCAAACCACTTCTTACCATTTCTTCACACCTTCACACATAGTTTCTCTCCACCATTTCTAACATATTTAGATCATTAGGAAACATGTAAACCACCCTCATCTCATATGATCATAATGCTTCTAACTTTCATTTGTTGTAAGCATACTCCCGAAGTGATCCTCCAAAGCAAGCCTAGAGATCTTGCATCCTTACCTACTGAAGTGATCACCCATCACAAGCATACAAGCACATGAAGATCTTCTACAACAAGCTTGGGAAACTTGTCATATTCATTCACGGAAGACTAACTACATCATGCTTTGTGTTCTTGATGTTTGGTTTAGGATTTCATATCCATTAGACACATTGTCTTGGATATTGTCTAGTATCATATTCTTGTATCTATAACTAGATTAGATGGTTTATGTGTTTGTGCCTTAAAACACACGGTTTGTTATGTTGGGCCACAAAACATAACGGGTGTCATAGATGTGTCGTGTTGGTCAGGTAATGGTTCCTCCTTTGTAATGAAACCCGGTATCTAGCCTTGTACCGGATAAAGTGTAGGCGACGTTGTGATAGGTTTGGTTCTACCTCGTGGAAGAACCCGGTATCTAGCCTTGTACCAGATAAAGTGTAGGCGACGTTGTGATAGGTTTGGTTCTACCTCGTGGAAGAACTCGGTACTTAGCTTTGTACCGGAAAAAGTGTAAGCGACGTTGTGTAAGGTTTTCTCCGCCGAGAATGGAGTTTGTTGATCTAGTGAAGTAAATCTCGAGTAGGTGACTCGAGGAATGGAGTAGAGTGAAGAGGAGCTTCGTGACCGAACCACTATAAATCCTCGTGTTGGTTTGTCTATCCTTTTACTTATCGCTTTACTTTTATTCTTGCTTTATATTGTTTATTGTCTATGTGGTTGATGTATATGTTTGTGATGCATACTTGGTCTTTCATATAGTCATAAACTATATTTAACACTTTACATATTATGACACGCTTGAGCAAGAAAAAGCAACCGGACTAATTGATACGCGCACAACGCTGCGTCGGGGTCAAAGGAAACTTCCTTTCTTCGAGCAAGTTTCTAAACCACCCAGCAAAGGAACCTAATCGTTGTAGTGTAGTATTAGGGTAAGCCTCGGGATTGGTATCGTTCTCTAGGGGAATAGGAATGCTAGTAAGAAATTACTACGCTAAGGTTGAGGTTGAGGAAGATTATTTTTTATCTTTTTATATTTTTTAGAAAACTAAAGGTACGATCTCGGGGTTTGGATTTGGGGGCTGGTACTTCTACCGCTTACTATACTATTCTTATTATCTAATCTAAGGGGTATCCCTCTGACAAACATACCACCATACACCATATCTTGATACCTCATACCGCCTAGCAGTCCTCAAGTAATCAGCCAACCAGAATGGGATGTTACAGTGCACACCCTCAGCTAACATGCAATAGAGATAGAACAGATCTGGCAAAGTGACACGATGAGCCGTGCCCTGGCGCCCTGTTATGGTGAAGGTGATGCAATGGTGCACGAGCCTTATTCGAGGATCCCGGATACGTGAGGCAAGGGTACTCCCGGTAACATACTCCCCGTTGGCTATTGTGCTCCAAAACTGAATCCCCCACATGTCCTCCCTATTGACAAACCCAGCTCCCAAGTTAGCTCTAAAGACATCACTCTCAGTGTCCCTCTCTAAATACAACCCCACTCTCCAACCAAACTCCAGTACAGACATAGTCCTCCATTCTCCACCCAGCCTAAACTGAATCCCCTGTAACCCAATGTTACCCCGACACAAAATAACATTCATCGAATAAGATGCGTGAAACTCACGCACCAACTCACTATACACGGGCTCACACATCCGAAACAACCTTTCCTACTGAGGATCAGTGAACTTATCCTTCCTAAAATTGTTCCAGAATTCCCTAGCCAGATCATGCTGCTCAAGAAATCCCCAATCCACAACAGCTCCTGAGTCAATGGATTGATGAAGCAAATCATTGTAGCGAGTTTGGCATTCTTCCTCAACAAACACTCCCCATCCAGCAACAGTGCAGCAATGCTATCCTGGGTACCAGAAGATTGTCCCCTTGTTCTTCTTGTTCTCTTGCTCATTTTCTGAAACAGGAAATAAAAAAGATTAGGAACAAATGAGTAATATTCAAGCTGTTAAAAGCGACATCAAAAGGCTCTGACGGCGTCACGCCAGAGGGCTGACGCCGTCTCACCAAGAAAAGTTCAAATCCGACGTTTGTGAGGGAAAAATCTAGGTTTTTAACCATAACCCTTAACCCAAACACCCCTGCTATAGCAACAATGGTGCATTGGCTAGGTGGTTTAGTCCCCAAGCCGTCTAGGCTTCTCGCAAAATCAAACCCACATGATAACACTACTATTCGCCTAATCTTAAGCCTAATTAACAAGATTCATGGGCAACATTTAGCATTAATCAAATCAATTGGGGGATTTCGGATTGAAAGGGGAAATCAAACTTGAGCGCGGAATAGAGATATTGACTAGACAATGATCAATGTATATTACTTACCTTGTGGAGATTGACGCATCAAAATGGTGAATTATTTGATGTGGAGAAAACGTGGTAGTGTGATGTGGGGCAGATAGAATGTGTGGGGTAGAGAATGAAAGAGATGTTTGGTGTTTTTATTCGTCTGATCTGGCTTAGCGACGGTGTCACCCTTTGCGTGGTGACGGCGTCATGCCCAAATTTTGCAAAAGAGGTTGTATTTATTAATCCGCCCGGATCAAAAATCTTGTTACTATTTTTGACAAAGATTTTGGTTTTTATTTTGAAATTCATTTTGTCAATCCACTTGCAATCTCCACAAAGGTGAGCAACGCACATGCCAAATTGTCTTTCAACTGGGATTCTAGAATGAGGACTTTTCGATACCGGTTTAAAACCAAAAGAACGTTTCTTTATGATAGGAAAGTCGGGAAGCGATACGTGCACCCTTCCAATGAATATGTCCCTAGGAAACGTCTCTTTTATGTTGAGGCAAGAATTCAAACAAAGATTGAGGGGGGTTGCCTTGCTTATTGGAATTGGAGAGGGTCCGGGAATCATTCTAACGAGCTCCGGTATCGCATATACTTTTTCTATCTTTTTAGGTACATTATTCTTTGCGATTTCTTCACGGAGTTTCAGCATGAAGTTGTCAGCTAGCCCCAAGAAAGTGTCATGAGTTTTCCTCATTTGAGCTTCCAGGCGTTTTATTTCCTTTTCTTGCTTGTTGACAAATGTCAACATTATGTCCTCGAATTCATCTTGTCGGGATGTTCTTGGGAGCAAAAATTCCTTGATCGCGTTTACATGCTCATAATCATGGGTGGTTACTTCCATCAACTCATTCACTTGTGCCTCCATACTCATTAACAATTGTCGCGGGAATCTAATCCATTTTCATGGATTATTGGAATTTCCCATCCTTCTTCTTCATATTGTGCTAAGTCTTCGATGACTTCCCAACATGCTTCAACATTGAGGTTACTTAGCCTTCTGCCGGCGGCGTAATCAATGGGTTGTCGGATGGAGGGACTGACATGATCGTAAAAGATTTGGACTTGAAGCCAAAGATCAATGCCTTGATGAGGGACTTTATGGAGCAAGTCCTTGAATCGAGTCCATGCTTCGTAGAGAGATTCACCTTGACGTTGTTGGAACATCAAGATTTCATTCCTAAGCTTAGTAGTTCTCCTCGGTGGGAAGAATTGGGCAAGGAAACGAGTAGTGAGATCATCCCAACTTGAGATGGAGCCAGCGGGAAGTCGCTCAAGCCAATTACTAGCTTGGCCCCGTAAAGAGAATTGGAAGAGACGCAAGCGCGTGGTCTCCCGAGTATTGCATCAAGGTCGATGGAATCGACTATTTTAAGGAAATCCTTAAGGTGCTGATTAGGATCTTCGGAACGAAGTCCATGGAATGCACATCCGTTTTGCACCAACCGGATGGTGTCGAATCGCAGGGCCGTAGTTTGAGCTTGATCGGGGAGCTCAATGGTGTTCCTATAGCCTAGGTGGCTTGGTCTAGAGTATTCACCAAGAGTGCGGCCTCTTGGCGGGTCATTTGGTGGTGGGTTGATGAGTGGTGGTTGATTATCACCTTCCATGATGAAAAGTGATGGGATTTACGAACAAAGGTCACGAAGAAGGGGGATAGACTACGAGGAAGCTAAAAATGAGAAAAAAGCTTACTTGATAGGAATCAAGCAAGGAAACCTAAACGAGATATAAGTCTAACTAGCTATTCTATTCCCCGACAACGGCGCCAAAAACTTGATACGCGTACAACGCGCGTTCGGGGTCAAAGGAAACTTCCTTTTCTTCGAGCAAGTTTTTCAACCACCTAGGAAGTGAACCTAATCGTTGTAGTATAGTATTAGGGTAAGCCTCGGGGATTGATATCATTCTCTAGGGGAATAGGAATGCTAGTGAGAAATTACTACGCTAAGGTTGAGGTCGAGGAAGATTATTTTTTATTTTTTTATATTTTTTAGAAAACTAAAGGTACGATCTCGGGGTTTGGATTTGGGGGGTGGTACTTCTATCGATTACTCTACTATTCTAATCATCTAATCTAAGGGGTCGTTTATGTCTATTGAAGTGTGCTCGTATGATGATTAAAGATGTGTCTACCTAGATACTATTACTCCCTAGTTATCTTTGATTGGTGGTTGAATTGTTGCGTCCTTATTCTTAACGCGTTGTGTTTTCTAAGGTCGTAGGGTGTGCTTTTATCCCTAACTCTTTGAAGCTACCTAAGGTTAATGACTACGAAATCTCTAGGATTCATAAACTTAACACTAAGGTTATCTTTGGATATTTAGCCTACAATTCCACTACTAATTATAAACTAATGTTCAACAAAGATTAATCAAGCATTAAAAACACAACGATGGCTTCATGCACTCCTAAGCCAATTACAATTAAGATAAGAGACAACCAATCAATATTTAATAACTAGGTTTCATAGATCTAAGCAAACACACAAGTAAATTAGCCGGACATGTTAAACATGCAAGCATACACACATTCAATCGAAGACATAATCAAATCAAAGGAATAAATAACTTATCTCGATGTAAAATAGGGTATGAGAACCCTAAAATACTGTCCAAACCAGACTATAATCGTTTTAGGTTTTTACTCCACAAGTCTACCTCTTTAAAAGTCTGAAAATTCGAATTCTATATATAGAGTTACAACTGCGATGGCGTCACCTTGTAATTGTGACGCCGTCAGATCAACCGTCATTAGGGTTTCGTCTTGGCCAAGTCAACTTTGGGACGGCGTCACGTTGTGGTTGTGTGCCGTCTCTTCGATCATGACGTCGTTCGAACTGGATCTAGGTCGCCCGAGGAGAAAAGTATTCGTGACGCCTACTCTTTCAAAGCTTCGACCGTCGGTGTAAAATAGCAACTACATCGTGTCGTCACAAAATCGTGAACGCGCCGCCGCTTTGTTTGTGACGCGTCGGTGTATTTCCAACGACTTGAGTGTCTTGATCTTGACTTTAGCCATTTTCTTCACATATTCACTCCTTTTCGTCCAAATAAGCATCATTCCAAAGATTTTGCCTTCAAAAGACCTAAAAGTGAAAATGAACGAAATTAAGCAGTAACGGATATAAAAGTGGGCGATTAAGGGCTTAAATGACCCTTTAAAAGTGTACGTTTTAAATCCTTATCACTAATAATGGTGAAACTTGATTTATAATGAACCATTAAACTTGATTTACATGCCGTAATGCGTTAAATGCATCCTCGCTTCAAGATTAGCAAATGCAATGGTTTATACTATAATTGATACAAAGTTTTAAGTTTGAAACGGAAACGTATTCAACACCCCCCCCCCCTCTACGTTTTCCACACTCCTAACGCTTTTGATAAGCAAAAACGCTATAGCATGCAGGACCGACTTTTCATATGCTTCAATTCTTGTTATTGCATTTTCATATTGTTTTTACTTGATAACAAATTTTTTAAAGTAGCAGTAAAATCTTAGTTGAGTTTACATCATACAATAAACGTGTGCTTTTTCAGATGTCTTGTACTTTTGTTATAGTACGTTTATTAAAAAAACTACTCGTCCAATATATGAATTTCAGTTTTGTTCTGATATGGTCGTTTTATATTGTTGTGTTAGTATCTAAGATAACAGATGAGGAATTCTTAGTGGCCTGGTCATAGTTTAGTAATTGGTCTTGTCATTTTTGTCTATCCAATAGTTTTAAACATGTCTGCAATTTTTATCCTATTAGTGGGGCATGTCTATAGTTTATGGGTAGGAATTTTGATATGGCCATGTGGGTGTTAATATGGTTGGGTTGGTTATTCTTATTCTTTGAGTTTTATATTTGTTGTAAGCCTTAATGGGTAGTTTGTTTCCTTGGGTACCGCTTTCTCTAATCGTCTTGATTATGAAAGTTGGATGCCTTTGTTTGTATTGTTCGTGTTTCTTTTTAATATATTGCTGCATTTCTAAAAAAAATATATCACTTACAGATTTTATTTTTTATTTTTTTAGATGCCTTGGAATGACAAGAAGCCTTTTTCTACAAAGGAGCTGGATGACATCGTGAGCTCTTGCATTTCGGTATGTGGCATATGATCATCAATCATGGTAGTATTTAGGAAAGGTTGGAATGTACTTATGTCTTTTTGTATATCTCCTTTCCCTTATCCCAACAAAACACTTGATTGTGAAACTGTGATTGTCATGTTTAATTAGTGGTATTTAGTATGTTCGGTAGTCCGTAGGACCCGTATTAGATTATTGTAAAACTGATCTTGGATCTTAAATCCATTGTTTTGGTATAGACCTTCAAGGTTATTATTTTGTTATAGTTTTGTTTTGTTGCTGTTTTTACTGTGGAAATAAAATGTAAAAGGTGTTATTTAACAAAATTTGAAAAAGAAAAAAAAACTCATAGAGCAGGTTTTGTAAGGAAAAAAACAGGTGTCTATGCCTATTAAAAATGGTTTTTTTAATCACATAGAGCAAGGGTTTCAACGAAAAAATCGGGCTCTATTAAAAATCATAAAGCCCGTTTTAAAAACCGGGCTATATGGCAATTTCTAATAGTCCCTCCCCCTTTATGCCCTCATGAAAAATCGGGCTCTATTAGCCTTTTCAACCTGGCTCTATGTCAATTTTTGTAACAGTGAATGGAAATTGGTTCATATTTACTTTCTTAAAAGACCCTTTTGAATCATTGCCATTTATCAAGCTTTTGCTGATACATTTTTTTGAATAAATATGCACTTAAACTTGTCCGTGTTGGGCTTGAACACGCGATCTCTTGGTTTGTTAATCGTTGTTTCGCAAGCTTATTGCTATGGTTTGAAACTGGCATTTTGTAACCTTGTTAGTATTGTTTTAGCCTGTGGGGTAAAATTTTGTTTAACTCAATGTCTTAAATAAGCCATTTGCTTGTAAAATTGTATGACTTTGGTAAAATGAATTGTTGTTTATGTAAAGAGAAAATTATCAAAAGAGGTCAATTTTTCAAGGTTGATTCATTTTAGACTTTTTCTCATCTTTTTTCAAAGAGCCATGCTCAATCTTTCGATGCTCAGCGCCCACCGCTTTCAACCGCTCAGTACAAAAAGAATGACACGTGTCAAAATTTGGGTGGAGTCGAGCATTTGAGCAGTCAAAGTCGAGCAGTTGAGCAGTCAAAAGGAATGACACGTGTCATAAAAATAATGGAGTTTTGTACTTGAGCAGTTGAGCAGGTGGGCAGTTGAGCATTGAGCAGTTGAGCATGGCTCTTTTGGGAAAGAGATGAGAAAAAAATCTTAAAAATGGACCAACCTTGAAAAATTGGCCTCTTTTGGTAATTTTCTCTTATGTAAAATAGTTTACACTTTTATATCTAAAATTTAATTCGTTTAAACAGTAATATTTGCCTTTGAATTCGTATTTTTAAGTTGTATTGGTCATTTGTAAGGGTGTGAACGGTTCGGTTTGAGTCCGTTTTTGGCTAAAACCGAAACCAAACTGAAATATTCGGTTTTTATATAACCAAAACCAAAACCATTCGGTTTTTTGCGGTTCGGTTTTTCCGGTTTATTATCGGTTTTGGTTCGGGTTTTCGGTTTTCTCGGTTTTTAATCGTTTATATTGGGGTGTAGCCAATTTATACCAACAAACTTTATTTTTGTAGAAAATTGGTTATTTTTCTTTACTTTTTTGTCAATAAATCTAATAATATTTATCTCAGAATTCTACAGTTATACATGTATATAAGAGATACACACATGCAAGTGAACTTACACATAGTATGATCATTGTCAGATAGGTATTGATATAATGTAAAATAAACACGAACACGAAAAAACAAACATATAAACATTAAGATAAATATATTATAAATCTACGTACAAAATTAATATGAATTTATAAATTAGATTTGTTTAATTATTTATTTATATAATATTAGTTATATACTATTATATAATAAACCGGTTCGGTTTGGTTTTTGAACAAAAATCGAACTGAATTAAAATTTTCGATTTTTGAAAAAGTAAAAACCAAACCGTCGGTTTTTAGCTTTAATTCGGTTTTTTTGTTTTTGGTTCTTTTTTTTTCTTATTTATTTTTTATTTTATTTTTTTTAGCCCTAGTTATTTGACTTAACAAAATGATTTTAATGGTATGAATATAAATATTTAATGTTTTTATGACATAGTAGCTACAAATTTTGAAATGCATATTGATATATATTTTGATGAAGTAAATGTTTAAAATTATTAACTTATGTAAGCTTAGTATTTTGAGGAGAGTTATTTTACATACCAAACTTTTTTTTAAATATTAAAGGAGTCCTCACCCTTCATTTAAAAAGAAATCAATGGTTGAGATTAAAAGCATTTTATTATTTTTCATATTTTTTATAATTTAAATATCTCTCAAATCGTTAATCGTTAAAAAAAATAATTGCACCATCGCGACGAGCATTTCATTATCTTTACTATAGACGGACACTTTTATATACTTTCGAAAAAAGAAAAATAATAATTTTTTTCACGTTTTTCGTCTTTTTCTTCGAATCTGAGATTTGCATGAAAAAATTACATGTGATTAAACACTAATTTGAATATCACATGTGATATTAGTGTTAAATCACACTAGCGCGGGTTTTTATATATTGTGTTTTTTTAATAATCAATTACTAATTTATTTCTTTACATTAAACACAAATATTTTTAAAATCACTCCCGTTTTTTACTAGATTTTTTTCTTTATACTTTTGACACTTAAACTTTTATGCTTATTTTTTTCTTGACTATATATAAGAACATCTTTTTTTAACTATTTTTACCAAATCCGGAATATTTGACTTTTTTAGTAAATATTTAAAAATAAAATTAATAATAAATAAATAAAATATTACCAAATAAGGTATGAATTGATTTTTTTTAAATGAAAAATTCTCACTATGGGTTTAGTTTTATTATATAAAAGATATGATATGTAATATCACATGTTGTATTAGTGTTAAATCACATATGATATTCACATGCAATATGTAATATCACATATGATATTCACATGTAATATGTAATATCACATGTGATATTAGTGTAATATTATATGTGATTTAACACTAACATCACATGTGATATTCAAATTAGTGTTTAATCACATGTGATTTTTTTCATTCAAATTTCAGTAACGAAAAAAATGTAAAAAAGACACACAATTTTTTTTTATCGAAAGTATATTAAAATGTTTATCTATAGAAAGATAATTAAATGCTTGTCATAATAGTATATTTTTTTCGTTTAACGATTAACGGTTTGAAAAATATTATATTTGAAAAAAAAAAAAAAGGTTGAAAGTGATTTTTAAAATTATTGGGATTAATTTCATCAATTAAATCAAATAAAAATGAAAGGAAGATGGAGGTTGTAGATTGATTATTTGGTATGTAAAAAATGTTTTTTCCTCAAATAATCTTAAATCTAATATTTTAAAGATTAAATAAAAGGTCAAATACATTATAAATAGTGGTGATTACGCATTCTAATGATTATTTATAATGGAGAGATGACTATCTCTTCTATTTATGAGTTTAAGATTTACTAAATTAGAATTTAAGCAAATGCTACTTATAAAACATAATGTAAAAACTATGTAAAGTATAATTGATTTTAAGCAAATACTATTTCTTACATACATACAATTAATACACCCCATCACAAATATATACAACTACCTAAGCACAATGTACAAATACGAATAAAACTAAAAACATACTATTCAACACATACAATTAATACACAATTTAATTCACCCGCCGTATTTAACAAGATATCGATGCAATTAATTTTAGGTAATGATGTATACTTAGTTACAGAATTTATTGGTGGTATTAAAGACACATTAATTTGCTCTTTACAAAATTAAGCCACACATGCTTGTTGTGTATATATAGGATTTCAAAGTCTAGACACAATTGTGGTTCAAACTAAACTAGAAACACAAAAACATGGATGCTATAAAATTTATGCTCATTTTTGCTGTTCTCATTACATCCAATTTTGTGCATACCAAAGCTTATGGTAAATAATTATTTCCATCATTGTTGAACATCTACTACCTTAATTTATTCATCTATAAAATAAAGTAGTGTGTTACTTAGGGTGGTGGCAACCATCCCTCATCATCCCTCACCATCCACCAATAACATTCTTCCAACTCATCTCATCCCCACACCACCCCTCACCATAGATTTTTAGTGGCAACCATGTATCCCTACCCCTCACAATTTTTTTTTTTTTTTTTTTTTACCTTTTTATATTTAAAATTATATCAAACAATTTAATTAAAACACATAATATTATTATTATCACTTAAAAGAAAATTACAAAATACTTAAAAGAAAATTACATAAAAAAGGAAATAATACTTAAAAGAAAAAAGAAAACACTAGTCGTCAAGGTGTGGTAAGTTTTGAGCCGCTACATGCTCCGTAAGATCATATCGGAGACAATTTCGCCAGATGAAATGTGTACAATCAAGGCTACCAAGCATTCCGGGAATGTGATGTCGTTGTTCATGTGCCTCGAATAGCCGTGCAACGTCGTGGGATGTAGCCTACGTAAGAACTCTCGCCTATATAATTGGATTACCGATCGCAAAATTTGTCAAGGCAATCACTACAAATATAAAAACGAAACATTTTAAAATATATCGACTTATAAAAATACCAAGTTATTAGAAACACAAACATTTTAAAAATAACCCAAGTTCTTCGTGCCATGTTTAGGTAGTCATCATATCTATCCGGAGGTCCACCCGTTCTGGTTGTCGAATGGCCGATGTGCATTTTGTAACGCCGTGAAACTTCTTCTCCCCTCGCGTCTATGCCTTCTTGAAACCATTCGACATTCGCTTCAATATCACCAACAATTTTACGAAAGTTTATATTCATACGAAATCTTTCACGAAAACATTGGCGGAAACCTTGGGTTTTCAACGAAATAGTCATTCATTAGATTTTCTTGGGCTTGTTCACGAAAACGTTCGATATACCCCGGGTATTGCTTGAGCTTGCCGTGTCTTCGAGGGCATCCATTGCGGCTAAAAAGGTTGACATGGTAGAACCCGTTGAAGACACGAGTTCGGATGAAGACTGGAGGAAAACTCCAATGATGAAGATGAAGATGAAGATGAAGATGAATTCATTATTTTGGTGATATGCTTGAGTAAAAGTTTTGATTTTTTGGTTGTAAAAAGTATGTGAAATGGTTGTGTTTAAATAGAGATGAAATTGAAAAGGATTTTTTTTTTTTTTTAAAAAAAGTGCCCAACGGCATGATTTTTAGCCGTTGAACGGCTCGATTCTCTTCAGCCCGCCTCGGTGAAGTTTCCGCTGAATGCTAAGCCCGCTCGAGCTCAAGATAGGTGGCGGCGGTGTACGGCCGGCCCGGTGCCGCACCTCACCTCACCCAGCTGTTGCCACCACCCTTATGCATTCCTCAATATTTTTGCATCTTGTACATAAATAACGTATCTTAATTTATTTTTGCATCTTGTACAGAAACTTATCCATGGGAGTGTATCGATTTACGGTGTAAGAATGAACTATGCATGACGCAATGCCATGCCATGGGATTTAAATATGGTACTTGTGGTGATTATGGCCAATGTTGTTGTATAGGATGATACTACTTTCAATTATATGTTTTGATCATAGCAGATCTTTTATATAATAAAGAAATTACATTATTTCAAAGTGATTTTGTTAATTCATGTTTATTGAAAAAACAATTGGGCCAATAGGAGAGCTCGATTTCGCCACATAAGCAATATCGTGTGATGTGATTGGTTAATAAAAATCAAAATTAAATTGATTTTGGTCAAACTTTAATAATTTGGTGGAGAAATTTGGTTGATAAAAAAACACATAAAAAATAAGTGTCAAATTTGTGAAAATAAAAACTTAAAAAAAAGATGAGGTAATTAATAAAAATTTAGTGATTGAATTTTTAAAATTTATATAGAGTTAAGTGTAATATTATAAGCTTCCATGTTTTTTAATAACTTTGGATTATAAACAAATGCCCCCTTATACTTTATACCATTTATATTTTATATTTAAAAAAAATACAAGCTATATGTTGTTTTAAAATAACAACATATAAATTTGCATAAGATTATAAGTATCAATTTTTTTACTATATACATTCAATAAGGACTCATTTATTTCATTTTAAAAATTTAACCTATATGGACATGAGTTTACATTTAAATACGGCTAAATTACTGAAAACAGGAATATAATTATCAAATTATAAGCACGAGTTACTTTAATATACAAATAAATATACGCGAATGTACTTGTAACAATGACTCATGTAATTCTTATTTATCTATATAAGGATATCTAGAAAAACATTTTTAAAAACTTTAAGGAGTATACTTTAACTTTATCAACGGTTATTATGTGCTATTAAACTTGCATCAAGTGTACCACGTAATATCAGTAGTGAAATTTAAATAACAAAATCAACATCTTTGTCAGCTAAATAAAATTAAATCTAGAGTTACCTAACAGAAATTTTTACAAATATTTTACCAAATTCTAATATATCTATTATACCTAAAGTTGAACCCCTTAATTTAATGTGCAAGAGGATTTGTGCACAAAATCATGTACGGTACAACCTATCTAAAGCCACACAAAATTACATCGATTTATCAATATGGTGAATTGAATGCATACGCATGAAAGGTCTCCTTCAATGTAGCACACGAAAGAAGCTATGGTTTCATGGTAGGTATCAAAGAAACATGGAGTTATTAGAACTTTTGGATGACTCTTAATAATCATCCCATTTATTGTCAATTGTAAAGCTTCATGTATAAATACCATGCATGTGGATATGCCATACAATTGGTGGTGCTGTCAAAGCGAAATCAAAAACAAGCCCGGAATTACTTCCTTGATTAGCTAAAAGAGGGAGACGAGGGCCCAGTTGTGGTTATGATTTGCCACATTTGGGATGTTCTAACATCAATGACAGATACATTAGCATTGACTTTTTAGGTCAAGTCATTAAAGGCCTTTGGGCTTTTGTTGTTATTTTTGTTCATATCGGTTGATGTACTGATCTGGTTTGTTTTTTTGCAGGAAAATATTATGCACTGCACAATGAAAAGCAACATTTCACACTGTTTCTCTAATAATATTGTGCCCAGTGCTATCGTTTCCATGAGGTTTTCTTTTTTACTTTAGTGATGACGTTTATAGAAGACAAATGGATGTGTAGTTTCCATGAGAAGGAACCGAGGGTTAGTTTTGCTAACCTATTATAAATTTTTATGTTGGTTAGTAGTTTATTAATGTTATTCTTGCAGGTATTGATAAGTGGTTAGTGAGGCTAACGGGGTATATCAAGATGTTGATAACAAAACAAAGAGGAAGGTGAAGATGGAGTGGGTAATATCTCCACGGTTATGTTTCTTTTTTGTTCTTTCTCGATCATATAGTAATTATATTTGCGTTATTACAGTAAGTATGGTTATGGTTAAATATTTTACCTACAATCTTAAAACAAGTTAGTGACGAAATGTGAATAGGAGCTCATGACTCTAGAGAACTCCAAATAGAAGGACTTTAAACACAAACAAAAAAAACCTGAGATAATGAGAAACCATATTAGAAATTTACGGTATCACTAGATCAATTGTTGCTTAAGAATGATCTTTAATATCAGGGCCACGTTCATGTTGGCAGCGAGGAATATGATTTTATGACATATCATGCTCTCAAGAGAAGCATGGTACTAACTGATGATGGCAAGAGTAACATAGAACCAATAGTTTGTTACCAGACACATAATAGAGTGGAGATATGTTCTTGGCATTTTCGGTCTCAAAGGAAATTATATCTGCGAGTCTAACTGCCAATGGTACCAGGTGCTTCTCGGGCCGAAAGATTTAAGATGACATGCAAGAGAGCACATATGTCACTTGAAGTTGAATAATGCGGTAAAAGAAATCAACAGGTCTCGCAGAGAATCATACATAAGTTATTGACTTTCTAGATGACAAGGAAGTTGAAAGTGTTCATAGCAGCAATACTCTTCAGTCATTAAAAAATGTGTCTTTTGTTATATTTTTTTCAGTGAAGTTTATAATATTTGTATGGCGAGTTGAAAGTTGGGATGACGATGTGAAGTATGCAAAGCTAATGGAATAGCATGTTGGCGTGAGTGTTGGGTATGCAAAGTTTTAGTTTCTCATGTGATAGCATGCTTAACAAAGTCACTTGCATGAATTGCTCTCAATGATTTATATAACAAGAATGAAATTTTGCATGGTCATGTGTAGTGTTGCATGGTTGATTACATGTGAAGTGTACAATGTTACATTGTGGTGTCTCTTGGTTGGGTAAACGTTTGTTTGCCAAACTGACGTGTGAAATGGTTAACAAGTTTTATATAAATGGTTGATATTTATCAAGAAAAGGTTTGTCAACACCTTACGTATAAATTTTTAAGTTATTACATTGTGTGTATTATCTATCTATTATATATAAAAGTTGAACCCCTTAATTTAATGTGCAAGAGGGTTTGTGCACAAACTCATGTACGGTACAACATAGATAAAGCTACATAAAACCTATATCAATTACAACATTTATCTATGATTACAGAATTAATGCGGAATATCAAGTGATGCGGAATACCAAGTGATGCGGAATATGAATTGTTGTTGTGGTTTCGAGTATATGAACCATCTTTGCACTTACTACAAATAATGATCTCAATACTATAAATAAGAAATGTATTTACAACAAACCACAATCCCATCTCCTCATACTCAAACACAATTGAGAATTAATGAGATCTTAAAGGTTTTAGTTGATTCTTAAAACATAAAAACATATGTTGGTATTAGCTTATTGTTTAAAGCATTTTTGTATCTTGATTGTTTTGGTATTAACAAAATAATATTAATCCATACTATTGAGTTTGTTCTTGGTTCAGTATTAACGCTGCTTCCTACCTTCGTTTATGGGCTCTAAGGTGAGTTCAAGAATTATGTAGTATTTATACGAAGTTCCTAGAATTGAAATATATGTCTAATTTTGTTCTGTGTTCATTCTAGCACATTCAGAGCTTTCGAGTGTGTTTTATGAAAAGGTTTTGCTTCTTTCCTGGGGGTAAAGTTACCAACTTTCCAAATAGCATTTGTGTATCCTTAAGAATTCCTACCAATATGAACCTAGGTCTTAACTAAACGTATACTTTGTGACTGCAGATATGACAGTGTGATAATACTTATAATTGGTGTTATCGTATACATTCTTGCCATTTTACTGAACGAGTCCTTGAGAAACCTTATATATCAAGCTAAAAGTTTCCAATGTAATTGGACCTTGGTTTATTTCGAGATGAAGCACGTGCCATATATAATTCTGCTTCTCCTACAACCTGGAATCAGAAACTTAATTCTCGAAATGATTTATGAAGTTGGAAGAGGGCAAAAATCACACTCTCACAGTGAAATTTGAAACGTAACAATTTCATTCTTTTTATCTGTGTATATGTATTTAATTTTGAAATTAGTATCTGATTGAATTGTATATACTTCATACTTGGAACATGATATGTCATTTGGGCAAGCATCCATTTACGTATATCATTTTGCTAAAAGTGACATGCATGTACAGTGTTATACTATAAACCTAAGTGTATATCATACAGTGAAAAGTGACATTAGAATGTCATCTTATAAACCAGAATGGATATCATATATTGCAGGAAGTGACATGAAAAAGCTCTGAATTTAATGTTTTTGAGGAACCTCAACTTACATATTGTATGCATATAATTTTTCCAATTAATGGAGAAACCCCTTACATTATCTTCGGCAATGCTTAATTTCTATCTTCTGTCATACTTTCTCAAAAAATATATATCAGTATCCAATGTATTTTAATACATGGTGTTAACTTTAGCATATTAGTTGGCAAAAAGAGTGATATTTTGGACTTACAAATTTTCACGGGTTGATAAATTTTACACGGCTAAAGTTTATATTACTTATATAATGTGCTTCGAAGATTATTCTTTACTATTATGCAATTTTGAGTGTACGTTGGATTACACGTACATGACAAAAAAAAACATTATTAATATGTACTAAAATCATAATATTTGTCTTCGAGCTAAGTTTTTGTTAAATGGCAACAAATCATACATTTGTCTTTCATTTTAGATGATCGTACATGTTTGGTAATCACACATATTCAACCCTTAACCAATCGGTGCAACGCACGGGTTTTTGTAGCCTCGTGGATATTAATGTATAATGAAAAACTCGTGCATAAGTATTAGTTGTACTTATATCACAATTTTAATGAGCAAATTCTTATATGTGTATATACTGAACTAAAATATTAAAATAAATCTGATTTATGTGTAAACTTCGTGCGTGCACGAAACTTATAACTATATAATTATATGCAATTACCTTTAAAGACACAATGTTCAGTATTAATACAGAATGATTTTTTTTGTCAAAAACCCCGTGCGTGCACGGGTATTATAACTAGTGTTAAAATGTTACATTTGTAATCGCCGGTGAATGGTAGCAAATTTATTGTTTTGACTCGTCTAGGGTATGGTTGGCAAAACTAGTTGTAAGCTATAAACTGCAAAGCTATTAAAATGAGCTACAAGCAATATTTTTTTCTTAATAAAAGTGTTTGGTAAATTAGCTCTTAAATGTAATAAGATGTAAAATGACATAAAAGGACAATCTATAATTGTAAACAAATGTTTGGAGAGTATATCAATAATTTAAAGTTTTAACAGCTCCAAAATATTTAAAAAGCTTCACGAATCAGCTTTTCATTTAGAAGATATTTATTTGAAATAAAAGCTTGAAGTTAATGTATCCAAACGAAGCTACTTATTTTACAAGATATTGTTTTTGTAACAAAAAGCTAACAGCTCCTCAAAAAGCTCTTGCTAAACAGGCCCTAGTGTAAAGATGATAGCAGAAAATATGCAAAACTGTTTCAATTTGGACATCATGCATATCCCTTAGATTGTTTCACAAGCAAGATCATGCTATTTTACATGCTGCTACCAATCCTAGGTAAAAATAACGATCTCTTACGAAGACCCATGCCACCACTATGCAAGTCATCAACTATATTCACTCTTTGCGCTTCTTGCACAACTGGTTCATGATCATTACCATTATCACTCCCGATTTGTGTTTCCATGGGTTCCTTCCCCTTCAATTCTCTGTTGTCCTCTTCTTCATTGTTGTTACCATCCTCTGAAGAAGTGTCATTGATGGTATGGAAGATGGTGACACTCTCTTTCGGGAGACTTTTAATAGAAAAACTCTTGATGTTCGTGTTAGAGAGCGGAATAAGGGATTTTGATTTTGGGCTTGTTGCATCTTTTCCTAAACTGTATGTGGTTGAAAGTTTGCGCTTTATACCATCTATTTCTTTCACTAAATCACTGAGTTGTTCCAACACTTAATTGGTTGATGATCCCTCTGCTGCTGCTTTTTTCTCGAGCTCAGAGATTGTTCTATCAAATACTTTCTTTTGAAGCCAAAGGGAACTCTGAAAAAAAACATATAACACTTACTTAACATATATGCGGTCATCAAACTTAAAGCAAACCAACATGCCATTGGCCTAATGGTATCAAATGTGTGATTCGGCTTACTCTCTTTCCAAGAAAGTTTCAAAGGTTTTGGTTTTGAAGCTTCTTTTTCTTCCAAAATACGCAACAAAATCGAACCTACAAGAGTTTAAAATAACATGCCATTGGCTTAATGATATCAAATGTGTGAATTCGAACCCTTAACCTTCACTTTAAGATACTAGTATTCTTGCCGCTGAATTACCACATGTAGTTACATTTATTATTATTTTTGTTAAAGTACATTGGCATACTATGAAAATCTACATAGAACAATAACTTTGTGTTTGATATGATTCTAATATAAAAAATGCAAGCACTATAAATTGTAACCTTTTTTTTTTTTTTTTTTTTGTGACGGTGTAACTTTTCAACTTAGGTTTTACCACCCTCAAATCAAGGGCCCTAACCACCACATCGACTGCACTATGTTGTCTTAACCGGTCCACGCCGGCACGATGTATGGCTCTCGGTGTCGCGAGGAAACCGCATCGCCTCCACACAAGTTTTCCTTCTGAGTAACGTCCGGATGAAAACCCCGACCTTGCTCGATTCGAACTCCCGTGGCTTAGTCTAAGGGCTCAAATCCTCATCAGAATATCAGCAGAGCATGTGGACCACAAGTGAGGACTTTCCAAAGGTCACCCACCCTTCTTCTACCTCACTGTGGCTCGCTTAACAACCTAAGCTTTGACCACTAGGCCACATGCCTGTTGATCTATAAATTGTAACCTTAAAATATAAAGATTCAAGTTGCCATTACATAGTTGTAACGAGTGTAGAAACCCGCGCGATGCAGCGGGATTGGTTTCTAAGGACTTATTTTGTAGCGACACTTAAACTTCAGGGGCTGTTTTTGCCAAGTTGTGAAACTTTGCATTTAATGTTCGGACTTACTTTGCAACGATACTTAAACCTCGGGGATTTTTGCCAAGTTGTGAAACTTTGCATTTAATGTTTGGACTTAGTTTGCAATGACACCTAAACCTCGAGGGGCCATTCTTGCCAAGTTGCGAAACTTGATAAATCTTTGGGACACATGGCGTGAGACATGTGTTCCCGCTTTTAGTTAATATAGATAATAAATATTTTAATCCTCAATTTTTTATCATTTTTAATTTCTAACTCACATATTTTTTTCTTTTCTTTTCGTAATGCCTACAAATCGAACCTGTAAGTGTTGCATCAAGAGTCACATCAGAACCACAAATATAAATATTTACTGGCTTACTGCTATAAACTGTCACTTTACACGAGTATTCGTCTAGATATAATATTTTGATGATAACGGGCCTAATAAACTAACAACGGGCCCTTGAATGAGCCCAATATAAAAACAACTGGACGTTATATAAAACAAACCTGCAAACAACAAACTTCACCACTCACTCACCTGACATCTAACAAAAAAATGACGAAACCAAAACCCAAACTCACCAAAAACGATGACGTCACTCCAACAACCACCACCACAACCAGTCCACACTCTAACGGCACAAATTCAAAACCTGATGACGTCATCACCGATAATAATAATAATTCAGTTAACGGTAGTAGTATATTGTATAACATACCGATGCAACGAGTGAGTCGGATAATCAAAAGTGAAGATCCGAATATTCGTATTACTCAAGAAGCTCTTTTCGTCGTTAATAAAGCTTCGGTATATTTTTAATTTTATAAAATTAGGTGTTTGAGCAGTTATTAGGTGTAACTAGTGTGAATTATACTATTATAGTGCTCTATTAGGTTAGATAGTTAGTTTTATAACTAAGGAAGCTCTATGTATTCAGTGCTTCGGTATATATAACGTGTTAATTGTTTTTTAACCGAATTAGGCATTTATGTTGTGTGAATTTGACGTTTGAACAGTTATCAGCTGTAATTGAACATTAGTTAGCGCTTATTGCTTATTAGTTTGCTCCATTAGGTTAGCTACTTAGCGGTATTCACTGTTATCGTAGATTCGCACAGCTGTTAGGCTATAGCTATATTTCGTAATGTATGTCGTTTTAATTAGCTTTATAAGGTTTACAAATTAGTAGATTAGATAGTGAACAGTTTTTAGGTGTAATTAGATGTTATGTTAGCGTTTATTGCTTATTCAGGTGAATTATTGTGCTCTATTACGTTAGCTAGTTAGAGTATTCATATTCAGTGCTTAGCTGTATTCGTCAATGAAGCTTTGGTATGTTGAATTAGTTCCGCTTTTTAACCGAATTAGGGACTTATGTTGTGTGATTTTAGTTTTGAACAGTTTTTAGGTATTTTTTAGGTTAGTTAGCTAGCTGTGTACAGTGCTTACCTCTATTCGTAAATTTATCTTCGCTATGTCGAAGTAATTGCATTTTTTAATCAATTTAGAGATTTATGTTGTGTAATTTTGAACAATTATTAGGTGTAGTTAAATGTTATGTCAGCGTTTGCTGCTTATTTTTGTCAGCTATAGTGCTCAATTAGCTTAGCTAGTTAGTTGTATTCACACGGTAAGCTGTATTCATTGTTAATATAGCTTTGGTATATCTCTTTTTGTTCGTGTGTATTTAGTGAATTTATGCTGTATGATTTTGATTTTGAACATCTTTTTGTTGTTATTAAAATGTTATGTTAGCGTTTATTGCTTATTGATGTGAATTTAGTTAGCTGTAATCAGTTATTAGGTTATACCTATAAACTGTCACTTTACACGAGTATTCGTCTAGATATAATATTTTGATAGCGGGCCTAATAAACTAACAACGGGCCCTTGAATGAGCCCAATATAAAAACAACTGGACGTTATATAAAACAAACCTGCAAACAACAAATTCACTGCTCACCTCACTCACCTGACATCCAACTCAAAATGACGAAACCAAAACCCAAACTCACCAAAACCGATGACGTCACTCCAACAACAACCACCACAAGTCCTCACTCTAACGGCACAAATTCAAAACGTGATGACGTCATCATCGATAATTCAGTTAACGGAGCTAACGGTAGTGGTATATTGTATAATATACCGATGCAGCGAGTGAGTCGTATTATCAAAAGTGAAGATCCGAATATTCGTATTACTCAAGAAGCTCTTTTCGTCGTTAATAAAGCTTCGGTATATATATTTTTTATTCATTTTTTAGCTTCATTTTATATATAGTTAGGTATTTGTATTGTGTGAAAAATTATAGTTAGTTAGCTGTATTTGCGGTTAATTTAGCTTCGCTATATCGAATTACTCGTTTCTAGTCGAATTAGGGATTTATATTGTTTATTAATGTGAACTATAGTGCTTTATTAGGTCAGCTACTTAGTTAGTTAGGTGTATTCGCCTTAAAAAACAGTTAGTTAGATTTATTTAGTGCTTAGCTTTTTATGTGAATGAAGCTTCGGCATATCGAATTGTGAGAGTTTGATTTTGAACAATTTTTAGGTGTAATAAAATATTATGTTAGCGTTTAAGGCGTGTGCATAGGAAAATATAGTGCTGAATTAGGTTAATTAGTTTGCTGAATTCACTTTGGAAGCTGTTTTTATCGATAAAGTTGCTTCAAACAGATATTAGGTTATAGCTGAACCGAGAGTCATGTTGATAGGTTGAAAAGATGCATCATTTCGTAATGTATGTATTTAAAGTTACGCTGGATTGGGTTACTGGTTTCGTTAGTTTCATGTAGGTAAATAGGTTTTATGAAGTACGCCGTAGCTGATTTCTGTGATGTGTGTAGTTTTAGTTTACGGCAACTGCTAGTTTCGTTTGAGTTTTATGTAGTAGATGAGATTGGCCTGAACGATGAACTTGGGTTGAATTTTATGATTATGTGCCACTTAAGTTGCTGAAGGAATACAATCATTAGTTGTATATACACATTATGTCAACATTTGTTGTATAATATTGCCTGCTTATCAATTTTTGTGAATTGTAGTGCTCTATCTAGTTAGCTACTTAACTTTCTTTACTTAGGAGGCTATATTCATGGTTAACAAAGCTTAGGTATATTAAATTTTGCTTCCGCATTTTGTTTCTGTCGAATTGGTTATTTAAATTGCTCGATTTTGAAATCGAACAATTATTAGGTTTGTTTAAAGAGTTTCTTAACATTTTTTGTTCAGTATTGCTTGTTTTTGTAAAATGTAGTGCTGTTTTAGGTTAGCTACAAAGAGTCTCGTCTTGATGTTCAGGAAATGGATGAATCCATAATGTGTGTAGTTTAGTTTTGTGTAGGTTTTATGAAGTAGTAGATTAGACATGAAGTAGTTGATGAGATAGGCCGGTATGGTGAAATTAGAATGAACAGCTTTGTGATTATGTGCAGGTTAAGTTGTAGAAAATCTCGTAATGGATTGTTTATATGTTTTGGTAATTTGTTTTTTTGTTGAGATGTGGTATTTGCAGCTTGGAGACCGTCACTTGTCTTTAACTAGTATGACTCAGGGTTCTATGTGGTGCGCTTTTGACTAATTGCCTAATTGGAAGAAACACCCTTGAGACAGTCCGAGAGTTGAGTACTAGTGGTTCTTTTTTGCATATGTTGTCTAGTATCGTTTATTCATGTAAGTTATAGTGCTCTTAGCAGTTCCGTTAGAACCATGGTTGGCTACAGTGAGTAATTGAGCTTGCTACTTTTGCGAATACTTGTGAACTAGTAGTTAGATCGCTACAGTGAAGTCAGATTGAATAGGTAATTACCTTAGGAGGAGGGTTTATGATTATGTGCAGTAAGTTAAAGAAAACTTCCAAGGAATTACATGTATATTTTGATAGTTTGTTTTTACTTCTGATGATTAGTGGTAGTTGCAGTTCAGAATCTTTTAGGGTCCCTTCACATTCTTTAGGTTACAATTATTTTCTGTGGTTCATGAATGATTAAATGCATAATGGAAAGAGAAAGTGTCGTGTTTGAGTTTTCCTAAAGAGAAAGTAGAGCATGATTGTGGAAGTGAGTTAAGATTTTGGGTGCAAGAAAAGAACACGTGACGTAAGTGTGATGTAGAATGTGGGAAGAAAGAAGGAATTGTCAACTTGGAGACTGAAATGTGATAACTATTATTAGTACACCAAGTTTATGGCCATGTACTTAACGACAGTTTCTGTGGACCAAGTAGGAATGTAACTTTATGAATGTTTAAATTTACCAATTAAAGATTATGAGGTATATCAGTATATTTCATTAATGTAACTATATGATGACATCATATATTTCATTATCTTTCATAGAGTATTTCAATAATCTTATGAGGTATATCAGTATGAATGAAACATGTTTTTTTAATAACACTTCACTTCTTTCTTCTGACTGGACCAGGATATAATCTGGGGTGGTACCAGGCTGGGGTCAGCGTTGGCATCTGCCTGTGCCACCTCATAGAATTTTATGCTTACTGTACTTTTTCTAGAAAATTGTGGAATTATCATTTTTTGTCCCTTAAAAAATTTCTAGAAGTTAAACACTGATACAAATGTGCGTGTGGCCTGATGGTTTGACTGACGTAAATAGGAGATTAGGTATGGTGTTTGAGTGTTTAAGCCTTTTACATGGTGTATTGTTTCTTTTTCACTAAGATTTTAACTTTTTCCAGAACAATTCTTTTCCATGTTTCTCCTCCTTTTCTTTTCACTACTAAACCATATACTTCAAAGTATAAATTTTCTTCATTTTCCCGAAATAAATTACCTTGAAAGTCTACCACTACAGAACATTAGAACTATCCACTGAACTTTATATAATTCTAAATTAGGCTTTAGGGAAGCGCGAAACTCTGAAAGAGGCCAATCTCCGAAGGGAAACACACAAATTTATACATTGCTAAATGTCTAAATATTGACTCTTGAAGATTAAGAATCAGAATTTGGATTTGGGGGTTGAAACAGAAACAAATCAAAATCAGTTTTTGGGTCAGTTTTGTTCAAACTGAAATCAGTACTTTTGGGTTTATGGTTTGACCCTGGAAAGAAAACTCAAACCTAAGAACCTAATTCAAAACACATTCCTAAACTTTGCCTCTCTTGGAATTTACCGGGTACCACTCATGGCCCCATATTGCATGTAGAATATAGGCAAGTTTCATAAGGAGTTGGTGCTTTGGAGAAGGGACTTGCATGTGAATCTATTTAGCAACTAAAATATCTAGTTTCTGGTAACAAAGTGTGAGCGAACCTTTTCTAACTGATTTGAGTTGTTGTTCTCACATTGATTTGCAACACTAGCTTTGAAATCCTGTAGTTATTCCTTGCTTCAATGATAGCAAAATAAGCTTCAGGGTAATAGCAAACAACAACCATGACCAACTGCGTATGCATCTTGATATCCAAGCTTTTGCAACTCAAGGTTTATTAATGTCTAGTTGTGTTTTGATGACAGCTAAATCATCATTCATTCGACTACCTAATTCCAGTTCATGTGCCATAGAAAAGCTCTTTCATTTGTTTGTTCTGAGTAATCATAAGAAAAACTAAAAGATTAAAAGCGCATACTGGTTAGCACGGATCTTAGCTTGATTGACATTTGTGTTTCAATGCTCAATAATGTTTTGACGCCCTCCATCTTAGAAGGGACATTGATTTTCTATATCTACTTTGCCAGTGCCTACTCTCCAGGTTCTGCTGTTATCTGAAATATTACTGCATTCCTTGTGTGCAGGAAAAGTTTCTCCAGCTGTTCACGACAGAAGCATATGCTGCTGCTTTTCTCGATCGCAAGAAGCAAATTGATTACAAACACCTTTGTAAGCCCTGTTCCTTACCTTTATCATGAAGTAGTAGATGTTAACTCAGATTTAGCAATTGCTCATTCATCTTCTTGGTTGAGTAATGTGGTAGTTTAGGTGTTTTGTTATCACTATCAGAACCATGTGCTCCTTGTTGTTGAAGTATTAAATTAATAGGCTCAAGTTAAATTAAAAACAGACTATCGATTGTTCAGAAATTCATGATATTAGAGTGAAAATCTCAATTACATTTGTATGCGTTTCTTCAGTGACATAGGTGCTCTTTAAGTAAACCTTAGGAACACAAATGCTGTTTGATATAGCACCTGAAACAGTATTATTTGTTATTTTGAATGCACTGTGATAGGTATACATTTGGTAACACAATACTTGCAGACAAAATAACACTTCCATTCACACGTGAATACTTTTCGCTATGTGACATTTTTTTTATTTGACGTAACCTGTAATTCTCAAGTTTCTTAGTGCCCCTAATGAAATCTGCTATATTTGTTATCTTGAATCAGCATCTGTCGTTGGTAAGCGGAAGAGATTCGACTTTCTTGCAGGTATGTTTATTGCACCTGAGCTAGCTCGGATTCCTATCTTTTTTTACCCCTGAATTCGTATTAAAGCTTTTTATTTGTGTGTAATTTTTTTTCTTTCCAGATTTTGTTCCTGAGAAAGTGAAAGCGGAGGATGCGTTAAAAGAAGTGCCGACTACCGACTGATCAATAGATGTCAACCGAGTAGCGTTTTTTATTGTTCCATAGGACCATAGCTGTCAACCGAGTAGCCTTTTTTGTAATGTTTGTTAAGAGGACGCTAATTTTAATTTGTAAAACTGATGTGTATCTTCGGTGTTAGCTAAGATTTGACGATATGATCAACGGTGGTATTTTGTACTAAAATTAACCGTTTCTATCTATCTACCTACCGTAGATCTGCAATCACTTTGCAGAAAAACAATAAACTGAATAGGATATAACAAATAAAATAACAAAGATTTTATTATCTAAAAACACTGCAACAAACTGTACTGTTACAATATAAAGAATGATTACAAAACACATATTTTATAAACTGAATACAATATAAAGAATGATATAACAAATTACCAAATAATTTCTCTAAACTTCCACACCATGAAAGTTGAGATTAAAAGTGTCGTGAGTGTTCGTGTCATCGATATCAAGAAGACTATCAAACGAAACCGAATCCAACCAGCTCATATCGAGCAAATCTGAATCCAACCAGCTCATATCGAGTGATAAATCTGAATCTAACACCGCCTCATTATTATCGATCACAACTGAATCACTAGCTTCAGTGACTTCATCCTTTTTCATCTCATCCAAATCCAACAGTGCTGGAATGTTACCATTCATCGTTAACGCATCAGCTTCTGCTAATGCATCCTTTTTCATCTCTTCCAACGATGAAACATACTCCTCCAACTTCCCTATATCCATCTCATCCTCTTCTTCAACCACCAACTCTTGGTCAAACTTTGGAAACCCTAATCGGCCCGTTTCCACAACGTCGTTTAAATAACCATCAATAAGATCATACTCATCAAACACATAAACTTTACCACCACCGGGTGAGTTAACAAGAATAGCAACCTTGGCTCCTGTCAAAAGACATAATTCCGCAGCTTTCTTGAACAAACCAGTGCGTCTTTTCGAGAATGTCACTTGACGGCTATCTTTCTTTTCGATCTTTTTGATCTCAATCTTTTGTCGACCCTTTGATGTCTTTTTGTTGATCGTAGTGGTGATGGTATTGTTGACGATTGTACCATCCAAACTAGCAGATCTTGATGAAACCATTCTTACCTATATGAATTTGTTTTTTTTTTTGAGCAAGCATATACGAATTTGTGAATAACTGTGATAGCTTAGTATATTTATTAAAAAACTTATGACCGACTTAGGGATCGATTAACCCTAATCGGCTAAACGAAAATTAACGCCCACGTTTTTACCTGCTTGCCGCCTTATTTCAAAATTCGTGGATTTTTTTATCCTTCAAGTTTTTTTATTGGTCCTCAAAGGTTCAAAAGTTTATAAAATTTGGCAATAATTTTAGGGGAAATTGCATATATATCCCTGCAAAAGCTCAAAATTGCATATATATCCAGCTTAAACTTTTAATTGCATATATATCCTTCCAAAGGCTTAAAATTTGCATATATATCCAATTTAAACTTAGAATTACATATATATCCTTCGTAAACCTTAATTATATCATATATATACCCAAATAACTATTTAATTTAAATTTGCAACTCTCGAATACATAACAATTATAATTATATAAAAAAATATTTCTAAAATATATTTTTTCTTTATTTATAAACTTGTTGGCAGTAGTATATACGCTTTCATTGCAAAAATATTTTATCTATGATGTATATTAAATAACCATGATATATTTGATAGTTTATTTCATGTATTCGTATTAGATATGAGATAAGGTTAATTTTTTCGTGAGGCTAAACATTTTCTTGATATATTGTTTTTGGTCGTTCATTTGAACTCTGGAACATCGTACTCTTAAAACAAATGTGTTTGTTGCCATTTTAAAATTATAATTATCATAATTTAAAGTTTAAAGTTATATGAAATATTTATTTTGATATATATAATATATTAGAGGTTTAGAAGGATACATATGCAATTAAGAAGGTTTAGAAAGGATATATATGTAATTATTAAGTTAAGTTAGATATGTATGCAATTTTTAAGCTTTTGAAATGATATATATGCAATTATAAGTTTAAGTTGGATATATACGTAATTTTGTGCTTTTGCAGGGATATATATGCAATTCCCCCATAATTTTATTGTTAACCTTGTTTAACCATTTATTTTAACTTTTAATTGTAAAAATTAGGGGTGTGCAGTTCGGTTTGGGTTGGTTTTATAAAACCAAACCGAACCACAATGTTCGGTTTTTAGAACCCAAAACGAAATCGTTCGATTTTAGTGGTTCGGTTTTTCGGTTTGTTATCGGTTTGGTTCGGTTTTCGGTTTCTAACGTTAATATTTGGGTAAGGCCAAATTATACCAACAAACTTATTTTACGTAAAAATTAGTTATTCTTTTTTTTTTTTTTTTTTTTTTTCAATCTAAGCATAATAATGTTTATTGCATAATTCTACAATTACAAACATATAAATGAGACATACACATACAAGTGAACATACACGTAGTATAATCATTATCGAATACTAATTGATATATTCACACAAAACACTCGACACCACAAACACACATATAAATATAAATGTTAAGATAAATATATTATAAATCCACTCACAAAATAATATGAATTTATGAATTTGATTTATTTAGTTATTTAATCATAATATATTAATTAGATATTATTATATAATAAAACTGGTTCGGTTCGGTTCGGTTTTTGCGGTTTGAATTTTGGACGAAAACCGAAACCGAACCGTATTTTTCGGTTTCTGAAAAAGTAAAAACTGAACCATCGATTTTTAGTTTCGGTCGGTTTTTTCAGTTCGATTTTTTCGATTTTCGATTCGGTTTCGGTTTTGTCGGTTTGTTTTGCTCACCCCTAGTAAAAATTATGTATACAGAGATCATCTGACTATTAAACTGTTTTCCTTTTTTTTTAATCATCCAACTATTAAACCATTATGGTACAAAAAAGTTACTAAAATTTCTTTAAAAATTGTCCTAAGTTACTATAGCTTCATTTTGTTCACTAAGGTTATTGAACTTTGGGAAGCATGCACTTCGATAAATTTAGTGTTAGTCCGAGTAACCCGAAAGTATATTTTTTGATAATTTCAGTAACCTGAGTGGAAAAAGTTTCAAAATTCAGTAACCTGAACTTATATTTTTATAAGTTCAGTAGTAAACAAAGTTTCAAATTTTAGTAACCTGGGTGACCAAAATGAAACTATAGTAACTTAGGACAAATTTTTTGTAAACTTTAATAACTTTTTTGTACCATAACCCGGCCACTTAAATATCTGTTTGTTTTTGTTTATACCAATTTTGTTCAAAATTATGACAAAAATTTATACAAATTTAAAAATAAAGCTAACTTTAACATATCAAAACAATAAAAGTAAAAATTTTAAATGTAAATATTAGTTAAATTATCATAAATCGCTTTCAAATAAATGAAGTTGCACTTAAACTATGTCTAAAACGGAGTCTACATTTGAATTGTTATTTAAATGGCAGAGCCAGAAAATTTTGTTTGAGAGGGCACACTTTAATGAATTTTAGAAACTACATTACAAAGTGGTTCTCAAAAGGGTTAAATTACGAAATAAGCCAGATATTTTTTTTCACTACAATTTTTTTCGCTAAAGAGCGTGTGACCCTTGTATCCGCACCGGTTAATTGTGTTGTTTTAATATCTCTTATATTTAGCTGTTTTCTCGTAGTTTCAAAGCTTTTTCAAAAAAAAAATTATCCGATATTGATATAAACCACGTAAATATAAATGGTGGCCTTTAAGTTAAATTTTTGATAAATGGATGACTTAAAAGAAAAAAATTTAATAGTTATAATCTCTTAATTTTATTTGACAAAGTTTCATTCACAACTTCAATTTTTTTACTTAAACAAACCCTTTACTTTAAATGTTCATATTATTAAGCATTATTTTTTCAAGAGTAAATTACACCGTTCGTCCCTGTGGTTTGCTCCAAATCACTACCGTAGTCTTTGTTCTTTTTTTTTTTTGCTTTTTTGCTCCCTATGGTTTACATATTGCTGTCGGTCCTTATCGCTAACCGCCGTTATCTTTTCGTTATCTCAATGGCACCGTTAGTCCTACCCAAACGATCACTTGCGGCGTTAGTCCTTTATACTAACGACCGTTAATAACTCGAAAATTTTATTAAAAAAATCTTTTCTACGCGGTTTTATCGTTTCGCCGCTTTCTTGCGTTTTGGTATGATTTTATACGTTTTCGTCTACTTTTTCTACGTTTTATCTGATTTCTTACGTTGTGATACGGTTTTATCATTTTATCGTTTTCTTGTTTTTACGCTTTTGTCCGTTTTCTTACGTTTCATCGTTTTATCCGTTTATATACGTTTCATACGCTTTTTCCTTTCTTCTTACGTTTTGTCCGTTTTATCGTTTTCTTCGTTTTACGCTTTTGTCCGTTTTCTTACGCTTTTTCCATTTTCTTCACGCTTTTTCCGTTTTCTTACGTTTTTTAATCGATTTTTAAATTTTTTCCGATTTAAAAAAATCGTTTTAATCGATTTTTAAAAGTTTTTAATCGATTACGTTTAAAATCGAAAAACTTTTTAAAATTAAGTTTTTAAAAATTACGTTTTTAAATCGGAAAAATCTTTTTATAAATCGGATAAAAAACGTAATTTTTTAAATCGAAAAAACTTTTTAAAATCAAATTAAAAAAACGATTTTTTTAAATCGAAAAACTTTTTAAAAATCGGATATAAAAGCATAATTTTAAAAATTTAAAATCGATTAAAAATGTATTTTTTAATTGGAAAAACTTTTAAAATCGAAAAAAACGCAATTTTTTAATCGGAAAAAAATTTAAAATCGATTAAAAATGTATTTTTTAAATCGGAAAAACTTTTAAAAATCGATAAAAAACGTAATTTTTTAAATCGGAAAGATTTTTTAAAGAAAACTTTTGAGTTATTAACGTTCGTTAGTATAAAGGACTAACGTTGCAAACGATCGTTTAGTTAATGGACTAACGTTGCCACTGAACTAACGGAAAAGATAACGGCAGTTAGCGATAAGGACTGACAGCGTGCAATATGTAAACCATAGGGAGCAAAAAAGCAAAAAAAAAGAACAAGGACTACGGTAGTGATTTGGAGCAAACCACATGGACGAACGGTGCAATTTACTCTTTTTTCAATTACCGTTTAACTAAAACTTTTTATCTTTCAATAAGAACTTCTACTGCTTTTTATCAAAGTTTTATTACTGACCTTGAACGTAGTTAGAGGTAGGATGTTAACTCTACATGTTACCAAAATAAAGAATAATTAGTTGTTATTTGGGTGGTGTTGGTAGAACTGATCCGCTGATGTGAACGAGAAAAATAATACTCCGTAATAACTAAAACATTGAAAACCGAAAAAGCTTGTGTATCATGAGGTTGTGTATCATGAGGCGTGTCGGTTCGGGTAAAGAGTATTGTGTATTTAAATCTCTAATTAGTTACCACATGAATTTTTAGCAACAAACGCCTAAAGAAATGGGTATACACTTGATGGTTTTCTTGTTTAGGTTATTCGGGAGGACGAAATTTTTTTCTGAACCGTTTCACTGGCACCCCAAATATCTTTATCTAGCGCGGTTCGAACCTTTTGTGAAGGAAATCACGACGCTTGACCACCAGGCCACCTTGATGTTTACTAAAACTAGAAATTTTGGTATCAAGTAATTACAAAACGCGTATCACATTCAATATGCGAAATACTAGATTATCAAAAACTATCATAAGAACTCACCAAACTCTTACATTCATCATAAAAAAACAAAAATAGCACATTAGCCCTGCTACATTATAGTCGACACTTGACACCATGGTCAAAATAAATTATTCTACATTTTATATCACTGGCAAAAATCAGATCAAAACCAGACACAAAAGGCACCTTACACAACAATGGAATTCAAAATCAGCACTATAACAGCGATAAATAAACAATTTATTTGAAACCCGAGCTAACGGGTTTTGAGGGTGTAGAAGCTTCGGTACTACTAACTTGGCTATCGTATCCGGGCCTTGTCCAAATCTTTACGTGTCCATCCCGGCTTGCTGTGAGGATAGCTTCCTGAGAGAAGATTAGTCCTGACAGAGGTTCAGAATGAACACGGTGAGCTACCAATGGGGCGAGCTTTGGAACGTCCTTTGTGCTGGGAGCCGGTTGGAGAGTACCCACGGGGATTGCACTGTCCCAGTGGGATGACTGGGTCCTGCTGTACGTAGGTGAACCGCCAGGTGGACGACGAAGTGGCACTACAAGTTCATCCATTGCTAGGTCCCAAAGCAATAGTTGTGTATCCTGCAGAATTTGCATAAGTTCTATTAGTTGCATCTAAACACAACTTGGGACGTTTGATGGGCGCTAAAATTTTGAGTTCACCTATTGACCATTTAGGATCATGGAAAACAGAAATTGACCCATTCATAATCAATTGTTTCATAATTGTTTCTATGTCAGTTCTTGGGATACTTATTTTCTTACCCGTGAAATAATGTAATCTATGGATTTCTCACGATTATCAAGAAATTTCTCGCCCGATGTATCATTTGAAACTACTTAAACTAAAAGCGCGTACCTGACCAACAGAACCAAATCTATATACTGCGTTTTCTGATTCGTCTTCTGAAGTTGGAGGCGACCAATATGAATCAAAAGCAACTCCACTAACCTGCAAGCCATTTGGTCCAAATCAATAAGAATATTTCTTATTTCTAGATAATAGAAAATGATCACTTATTTTGGAACAGCGCTGAAGCAAAATTTTACCCAGGAGTTGTGACCCTCTCCCCATGCTACGACTTTCCTGTCTTCCATACTCCAAACCTGAACTAGATCATCTTCCCCACCAGTCAAAATGTATTTTCCATCGGGACTGAAAGAAGAAAATCAAAATTCTAATTTGCAATTTTAAAAGAATATATAAGATTTGAAGAAATTATGTAAATTTTCACATCAGGAATGCTTTTACCTCCAGGCACAACATAGAAGAGCGCCATAATAACTTTTGCCTCCGCATATAAGTTGTTCGTTTAAGAAATCAAATACCCGTAGATAACCTATATAGAAAGAATGATATGAAGAACATAGATTGTAGGCAATGACTGAATTAGATATATGACAGATAGCATATCGATAACTTACCATCTCTACCAACAGTCGCCAAATGTCTTCCATCTGCTGAAAATGAGAAGGCGTTGATCGGACCTTGGCAGATATGCCATCTTGCAATGGGGTTGCTCTGTTTGATGAGATATTAGTTAAAATCTAAAAGAGAAAACTCGCCAAAAACGAAAGAATATATTTTACAGGTTACAGTTACCAAAATGGTCAAGCAACCAAGGTCAGACTAAGGCCATGGTTCAGTATGCTTTTAAGAACAATAAAACATCCACTTATAAGTACCTCTTGTTCTGACCTTACTTATTTATCTGATTATCGATCTATTCAATATTTAAGCATGATTGCATGTAGTATCATAAACATCCGATTTAGAAAGTGAAAATATATCCTAGTTACGAAGATGATGAACTTCACATATATGAGAACGAATACAGCAATAGTTTAAGTAATGTAAAAAAAAATCACAGTAATCCAGGACATTATCTAGGTAAAAGCATACTTCTAGCCTTCTAGGCCTAGATAGCGTGGTACCAAGTACGCCGGAAGTTCCTCAAATGGTTTCAAGATGTTCCTTCACACCACACCCCACGTTTCTATCCTAACCTTCTTGATCATGGTAGTTGATTTTACGTGAATTTTTTATTTTATACCCTAATTTTTCACTAAATTTCATAAAAAGCCAAAAAAAAAAAAAACAAAAAGACCAGATGTAGTTCTAAATTTAGTTATGGGAGCGTCAATGTGAATTCCACTAGATGTATGTCCACGGATAAGCACATTAACTTGGCCTAATTAACATGATGTTATTTCTGATCAGTGAGACCTATTGCCAACCAGAAAACAGTACAGAAACCTATTTGATTGCAAATATGTCTTAATATAAAAAAGAGTTGGTCTTGTACCTTACTGGAACGTGCATGTGCAACCGAGAATTGGGTTTGATCCTTGATTACAGGGAATGTAGAATCACCAGGACCATCCTTGCTCTATATATGTTGAACAGAAAATATGTGTATTAGATGAAACTCAATCAAACACCCCAAGCAGCAGTGTACAATGATAAAAAGAAGCATTTAGGATCAAATTGGGGCTTGCCTTCTCGTAAACATACAAGTTCCCATCAGCATGAGCAGCAACAAAAGCACCATCTCGTTCAGGTATCCATGCCACACTACTGCATCGACTGTGGAGAAAAGGCCAATTACTTAAATACTGGAACAATTACTTATAGCTGTGGTCAACTAAATTTACATGACGGCCAACTGACACAATTTATGTAAATATTTACAGCTATGCGCAACTTTAAAATCAACTTAAGGTCAGCAGTCAACTCTAGCTGTATGTCATACGATGACTTTGTAGTGTTCACATACTAGTATTTACAGCACAAAAACAGCAGAACCACCATTTTGGTTTATAAATTCATATCATAAAATAGCCTACCTGCTGTTAAGGGCCCCATCTTTGTTATAATGATGAGCACCAACTAGCTTCTTTCCGACATCTTGCAACTGCAGTCTCAAGGATACCGAGTATACTACAGAAAAAAAGTACTAAAAAGTAAGTGAGGAAGGTGATTACCTCTAATAAATGCAATATCAAAAATCCATTTGGAACACAAAATAGGGGAAAAGGCGTTACCATCTCCCGAGTTCAACCCGATTAATAAATCATGCCCATCTTTTGCTTTGGAGTCAAATGCATGACAGACAGGGTTTGAGTTACCAAAAGTGATCGACTTTACTGGATCCTGGAAAAAACAGTGTCTATCAGTCAAAAATCTAATCCTAATATATCATTTATCATTTAAAACTTAAAGGTATCAAAATTACGAGTACCTTTTCTTCCGAAGTAAGGTCTGTAATATATAAAGTATCTCCTACGTTGAATATCAAATAACTCCCTTTTCCATCAGAAGTATTTGAACCAACTGTAGAACTGCTACCGTTACTCAACCCTCCAACATGGCTACTCTTACTTGCTCCACCATTTGCTTTATGACCATTCCCGTTCCCTCCCACAAACCCAAGCATTCGACTCCCATTGCCACTGCTTCCTAAGATCTTTGATGTCACATATCTTACCCCACTACTTGCGACACTATAGCTTGAGGTAGGCTGCAACGCAGGCGCATTTGATGTTGACTGCGCTGGTTGATCCTTGAGATGTGCTAAGGTTATCTAAACACAAGATCATAGATTCTCATCACTTATTCAAGTTAAGTAATACCAACAAACAACCATGGTCTATATAAAAATCATATTTGCAATCTCGGATGGATGTCCAGGGTTTTCAGTTAAAGTGATATACTGAAAATACCAAACATACTTTCATACTTTTACTAATAATATGAACTTGGTTTGAAAACTATTTGAATTTACAACATACTTTCATTGGCCCACCAATATTATCATCGTACTTTCACTTCTTTTTTCAATGTTTACAACATACTGTCATTTTTTATCACTGTAAGAAACACATTTAAAGGGTGATTTGTGACTTTGCTAACATTGGTACAAAATGCACTATTAGTTTTATCTATTACTGAATTACTGATAACTTTCATAATACGACTAAGATTATACGATACTCTCATTCCTGATTCTAGGAACAGGCTACTAAAATTCGTACATGTATCATTGCTAATTAGATTTAGCATTTTTTTAAAATAAAAAAATAGCAACGTTTTCAGTGTTATTATCGACAGCAAAAGCTAAATACATCACAATTTTGGCAAATACTCGTAGTCGCTTGCTAGAATCACGACTTATGTTGCCATCTAACACAATAAGCCCTAAGAAAACCTACATGTGGAATAACGTTTTCTTCAAATTCGATTTTATATCAGGAAAAGTACTACATTTTACATTCGCATCAGAAATCAAACTAGTACTTCTCCACAACACACACGCGCTATCAATCCTTAACGTAAAGCTAGGGTTTGTCACATCTATATCTTATACACATACATATGATACTTAATTGACCTACGCAGTTGTGTGCGATATAACTAAATACCTAATTTCAATGCATTCCCGCAGTGCAAATTTCCCTGTGGGGCCGGAAAGGGATGACTTTTGACGAAATGGGTCTTGCGTTCAATCCCAACTTCCTCATTTCGCAGGAACAGCTAAACATTGCAATCTAGACCCAAACTGTATGGGTTTATATGAGTCATCTTCTTTACCTAACGGGGTTATCATGTGTCTACTAGTCTACTTGGGTCATTTCCAAAATTGTTTTTTTTTGGGTAACCATGGTTTCCGACCTTTTGGCCGACTAATCTACGGGGTTTGAACCCACCGCCACGCAGACTCAAACAGGGTAAGGCCCTCCCTTTTCAGGAGGTTGGCGTGGCCGTTTGCACCTAGAGTGATAGTCACAAGCCCTTTTGGCACTAGGCCACCCCTGAGTGGTTTCATTTCCAAACTTGTTGAACAAGCATGTTGGGTCGAATGGGTTAGTTAGACTAACATCAACGTACAAGGTACCACTTTTCCATCTAGACCCATTTGGGGAATGGTTATTTAAACCTTTTTGAAATATCTAATATTGCCTAATTTGAATTAGAATAACAAATTCAATATATATACACTGAATAGACCTAAAATGATGTACTGTAATAAAAAGAAATGAATATACCTGAGTGATGGATTTAGCAAGGGCATAAGGAAGAAGATTAGAAGGATGGGTTTTATCTTTATCAAGTTTGTTATATCTTCCTTCTGGTGTTTTGAAAAAGTTTTTTAATCCCACTCCTACTCCTTGTGTGTTGTTATTATTAGTTGTAGATGAGGATGAAGATGATGAAGGTTGAGAGGATGTGTTTGTTGTGACCGTTGAGTTGTTGTTAATCATGACGGCGTTGACTGGTTATTATAATTTTTATGATGATGATGATCGGAGGAATAAGGAGTTCATTGGTGGTGGTGGTGGTGGACTTTCTTTTTTTGCAGCTTATGATGTATTTTCAGTCATGTGTCTTTGTATCTTTACAAAAATCAAATCTAAACTCTTATATTTTTATATTTTCAACATGACTTTAGTGGCAAAATGTTGAGTATGGATAAAAAATGTTGTAAAAAAAAAGAATGATAGAGAAATAATCACACTGGATATACTTATACAAAAAGATATGTATTCTCTCCGTCCCTAAATAAATCTACAATTTGATTTTTAGAGTCAGTGGTTTGTTTTGGTAGTAATTATAATCTTGATGAAAAACTATACCAATGAAAAATACACTTAAAACTCAATCCATTCATATATTTTTCATCAGTATTATATAATATATTCATGAAAATAGATAAGGTCAAAGTTGATCAGGTTTGATCGAAAAGTCAAACTTTGACACTTATTTAGGGACGAGTAGTATGTTTTATGAAATTTGTTTTCTTCATTTGAAATGTGTGGCTGAAAACATTTTTCATTCTTCTTATTTTATTTTTCTTCTTAGCGGATCTATTCCAAATATTTATAACTACAACATTAGAGTGTATAGGTTGTGTTTGGCGTTTGGACTTATTGGGCTTATGTGATCACAAATTTACTCAGGGACGGCAATGGGCAAAAAAAGACCCGTAACTCACACTTGAATGGGTGGGTAACTCTGAAAAATTTCACCCACGGATGAGTCGTAGTGGAAAATCACACCTATTGGTGGGTGGTGGGCAAGTGACGGGTAATGTATACCCGTCACGAGTAAAACCATGACAACCATTTAAAATACTCAAGGGTGTATCCGATTACCCGTGGATATACCATAAACACATCACGGGTAAACCCATGACACCCATTTAAGATGTTTTAAATTATTTTATATACCTCTTGAAATGAACTACTATGAGTTATTTGATGTAGTGATGTTTAGTTTGCTAGTTTTCTTAAGTATTTTGTAAATTTGGTATTTTTCAAATTGATATGGTATGTTATTATGTAGATTTTCCGGTTTTCATATCATGTTTTTTGTGCTTTTGTTGCATATTATTAACATGTGGGCAACAAATACGCGTCAGCATAGGCATAAAATTGTACCTGCTGGCGAGTGATGGGCGGGTGAGAAAAAAATCACGGGGCGGGTGACGGGTTAGAGGTATACGTGCTCATTGCTCATGGGTGACATCTATTTTTGTTAGTTGCATACAATTATCAAGTGGTCACGCACACCTCCTAAAAAATATAATTTATTTACATGTTTTAAGTATGTGTGACGATAGGTTCAAACTGTTAGTCGTATATTTAGCATAGCTCGTTTATATTTTGTATGGGCTAAGGGCCGAGTGTTATTTGATAGGGTTTACACACTATCTATGTAATATCCGGTTTTATGAATAAGCACGAAAACACTTGAATAACCTTCATGGTATCAGGCCTAACAGTTGTTCCTAAATCACCTCTACAAACTCTACTTTGATCGTTCTTTTTTTTTTCTGCTTTAAGGTCGGCCGTTGGTTTTTTTGGGATAACCAGTCGATATATATATATATATATATATTGTTTTAAGGTCGATTGTTAGCTGCTTGTGTTTAGTCAGTCGACCATTGTTCATTTAAGGTGAGTTCTCGATCGTTGGTTCGTGTGGATAACCAGTCGATTACTCAAGGTTTTGGTTGTTTATTGTTATTGTTTTCTTCTTGTTAACGTGTGTATTCACTCTTCATATTTTTCCTTTTTCTGGTACAACCTAACCCTAAGATTTACCTTCTTGTTCGAACCTTTAATACACCCTACTAACATTAAAACCCTAACCCTACTCTCGTGATCCTCTAAGCGTCAACCGACACTTTCTCGTTTTAGTGCAGAGGCAGAGTATCGTGGTGTTGCCAATGCTGTTGCTGAGACCTGTTGTTAAGGAACCTTCTACGTGAGCTACATACGCCTTTATCTTCCGATACGCTTGTCTACTACTCCCTCCGTCCCATTTTATAAGTTTATGTTTGAAAAGTCAAAGTCTTTATCCCCAGAGTTTGACCGTAATTATTTTTTTTCGTGTTATATAATACTTGATGAAAAATATACCAATGAAAATACATTTAAAACACAAATCAATTTATATATTTTGTATCAAGTATTATATAACATGAAAAAAAAAAAATTACGGTCAAACTCAAGAAAAAGACTTTGACTTTTCAAACATGGACTTATAAAATAGGACGGAGGAGTATGATAATGTTAGTGTAGTATATTTATCTTCTATTTCGGTTCAACATCAACGTACGAAGCATATAGAGATTGATATTCACTTTGTTCGGCATCTGGTTTCTGCTGGTCAAGTTAGAGTCCTTCATGTTTCCCCACGTTATTAGTATGCGAATATTTTCACCAAAGTATTACCTTCAGCTTTGTTTGAAGAGTTTCATACCAGTTTGAGTGTTCGGTGTCCTTCCGCTCAAAATGCGAGAAAGTGTTAGTAGTATATTTAAGGGTATCCTTTCAAAGATGCAAAATTGCATATATATCCTTTGCATGCATAAAAATCATTATACTATGTGCATCAAAAACTTGTAAGAAGGATATATATGGAATTATTCACCTTTGGAGGGATATATATGCAATTCCCCCTATATTTAACATAGCATGTTTATATTTTGTATGGCCTAAAGCCCGAATATTATTTTATAGGGTTTACACACTATATATGTAATACCAGGTTTTATGAATAAGCACAAAAACAGTTCACAAACACATTAAATAGTCGACCAAAAATCAAACCATGTTTGACAAAAAAAAAAAAACATTTACCTGATCCAAACACGAGTTATTCACTAAACATGTTATATGAGGTGACTTATTTTTCATCATGCTATTTTGTCTCCAACTCAAACCAATTGATTCTTGTGTTAGGTTTCTGTCGATTTTCATGTCGTATCTAGAATATTCACTACACATCTAGTGACACCAACTTATAAATCCACAAGACTCGTAGCAAGTTGGCCAGTTTGACTCGATTAAGTTGAGTGAAACGTTTTTAGTTGACCAATTTGTAAAAGTGAATAATCATGAAATACGATGGGTCAATGGTTTGGGCTTTTAGTCTGGTTAGGCCAAGTTCATAACAAGAACAATACTGATTGGGCTTTTTGTTGGGCTTAAAATTTAGTGTCAAGTAGTGTACAATAATAAACTTACATGGAAAATACTAAATACTTAGTAGTACGGTGCTCGAAATGTTTGTATATCAGACACTTTATTTTGCTTACCTACAAATCCATGCTTATTAAAGGACAAATCATCACCATTCATCTAGTTTGATCTAATGGTGATGATTAACCTATGATTTAAAAGGTAAACATAAGTCCATGTTTTTTCTTGTATTTTTGTCTTTCTTTTTTATTCACATATTTTTTTTGTCTTTTTTTTAAAAAAAATTTAAAATTCACGTTTTTTTATTGAATTCACGTTTTTTTTATTCGCTTTTTTTTTAATCGCGTTTTTTCTTCGTTTTCGTCTATTTTCATACGTTTTCGTCCGTTTTCATACGTTTTCGTCCGTTTTCAAATGTTTTCGTCCGTTTTCATACGTTTTCGTCCGTTTTCATACTGTTTTCGTCAATTTTTCATACGTTTTCATCCATCTTCAAACGTGTTTTTATGCTTTCATACGTTTTCGTCCGTTTACATACGTATTCGTCCGTTTACATACGTATTCGTCCATTTTCACGTTTTCGTTCGCTTTCTTACGTTTTCATACGTTTCGACTATCACAAGTGATAGTGCGTGATATTCGAATATCACGTGATTTTACGAATATCACTTTATGATATTCGAATATCACTTGTGATTTTCTGGATATCACTTGTGGTATTCGAATATCACATGATTTTCACGCGTACAAAACATTAGTTGAAATCACTGTAATATTCGAAAACCACTTGTGATATTCTATTCACTTGTGATATTCTGAATATAATATCACAAGTGATTTTCTGAATATCACAGAATATCACTTGTGATCATCTAAATTTCACAGAATATCACATGCGATATTCAGAATATTATTTGTGATACTCAGAATATCACTTGTGATATTTTGATTATCACAGAATGTCACTTGTGATATTCAGAGACATAAGAAAGCAACAAACATTTAAAAGCGGACTAAAACGTATGAAAACGAGCGAATATGTATGAACTCTAAACTAAAATTTGACCATTTTCTTTATACGTGGTAAATATAAACTTACATATTTTATAAGTTTCAAAATAAGCAAATTAAGCTTGAAACATAAGCGAAATCACATAAGTTCATGAAGAAATAAAATAAGATTAAACAAATACCCCAAACTATGTACCTACTATTTAAATTATATATTTGTGATATTCTGAATATCACTTTGATATATTACTTTGTGATATTCGAATATCACTTTGTGATATTCGAATATCACATGATTTTAGATATCACTGTGATATTCGAATATCAATTGTGATTTTGATGTTACAAAACATTAGTTGAAAATCACTTGTGATATTTAGAATATCACAAGTTATATTCTGAATATCACAGAATATCACTTGTGATCATCTGAATATCACATAATATCACATAATATCACTTGTGATATTTAGAAACATATGAAAACGTCTGAAAACGACCGAAAACATTTAAAAAAGGGCGAAAATGAACGAAAACGTAAGAAAATGGACGAATATGTATGAAAACGAACGAAAACGTAAAAACAAATATGAAAACACACGAAAACATATGAAAACGGACGGAAATGGACGAAAACGTATGAATAATGAACAAAACGTAAGAAAACGGGCGAAAACATATGAAAACGGACGAAAACGTAAGAAAATGGTATGAAAATGGACGAAAACGTATGAAAGCGTAAAATCAAGTATGAAAACGGACGAAAACGGGCGAAAACATATGAAAACGGACGAAAACATATGAAAACAGACGAAAACGTATGAAAGCGAAGAAAAAAACGCGGATTAAAAAAAAACGTGAGTTTAATAAAACAAAACGTGAATTAAAAGAAAAAGACAAAAAAATGAATAAAAAATAAAGACAAAAAAACAAGAAAAAAAACATGGATTTAAGTTTATCTATTAAATCTTAGGTTAACCCCACCATTAGATTAAACTAGATGGATGGTTGGGATTTTCCCTTGATAAGCACCAAAATAAAAGTAATCAAATGAAAATTCCTCTTGTATACCAAATTTAAGAGATAAGAACCTTGCGTTTGTTATGAGTGCAATAATTTATACATTATCTCACATAGTCGATCCGAGTTATCCAATTTAATTGCTTGACGCCCAAAAACCATGATTGTTGAACAATATACCATTAACGGTACCCTGATGCCATAGGGCTGGTGTTATAGGAAAAAATGTTGTCACCTCAGCACTTTTCCCTTATAACACGAACCCTATAACTTAAACCAAATACATTTTTTCTTCAAAAGTTGGCATTATAGGACACCATCTGGCTCACACATAACCAAAAAAAAAAAAAAAAAAGTTATGGCGTGAATTGGTGGGTGCGACGCCACACTCTAGTAGGGCTGTAAACGAACTGAACGTTCATTGAACATTTCATGAACCGTTCGGTAAAAAGTTCGTTTATGTTCGTTTATTTATTAAATGAACGAACATGAACAATATTTTACGATCGTTTAGTTAAATAAACGAACATGAACAAAAGTCACGTCCGTTTATTTATGTCCGTGAACATCCGATTATGCGTTCGTTTATGTTCATTTATTTATTTATGTTTGTATATCATATTTTTTAATTGTATAATTTTAAAATTAGTTTGTCTAAATAAAAAACACTTATAAACAATATTAGATGCATAATTTAATAAAGTTTATGTTTGTTTGTATGTGTTTATATATGTTCGATCATTTATGTCCGTTTAGCGTTCGTTTAGTGTCTTAATGAACGAACATAAACGAACATGAACAACTCATTTTCTTAATAAACGAACATGAACAAGAAATTTCGTCCGTTTAAGCGTTCGCGTTCGTTTATTTGTCCGGTTAAAATTAAATGAACGAACATGAACAAGGCTCCGTTCGTGTTCGTCCGGTTCGTTTACAGCCCTACACTCTAGCATGAGGTCTGGTGTCGGGCTCGCGTTATACGCTTGGCTGGTGGGATGGCGTCAATGCTAGCAGCGGTACCAAGCTCTGTTAGAGGGTAACCATAGAAGATAAAAATATGTTATAAGCTCGTTAAAAGCAAAACCATGTTTATAGTTTTTACTGGTTTGACGTTATTTTATGGATCACTATCATCACTCTTACATTATTTATGTGCCATTTGATATTCTTTTGCATTGATAATATAGAGACGATTATAAAATTCAGCCGTTCATGAACATTAGAATAACTTATTCTTGCGCATTTAAGCTTTAATAATGTTTTTAGTTTTATCCTTTACAAGTGATTTACTCATTAGTTAAAGTTTTTATTTATTTATTCCCCCACCCCCTAGTTTATAGAAGATAAAACCCTTAACTATTGTCTCTATTAATTAGATCTTAAGGTTAGTTATGTGACTTGAAGCCCAAAATAATGCGTAAGGTAAAAGTTGGTGAAGAAAATTGATTCTTGATATTTACAGTAAAATTTATAATTACTAGTTTCATATTGTAATTACATTCAATAATCAATTTCCAAATATCTTGTTAAGGAGTTAAAATTGACCTTCTAACCAAGATTGCAACTTGATACCAACTTGGCAACTTCCACATGTTGATGTTTCTAACTAAATAAGCTCCATCACAAAAAACCTTTAAATTTACACATTTCTTTCCACAGTTAGTAAGTTTTTCTACATTAAACCCATGCAGAATTTTATATATTAGTTCAAGTGATACTAAAACTAAATAACCCAATTAGCGATTTTAGTTTCCTTTTTGAATGATTGAAGTAGTATTTGTGTTTTTAGAGATGTTTTATGGAAAATCTATACAACTTCAAAAAATTATATATAGGCTCTTTAGATTAAGTGTACTAAAAATGTACATCTAGACGACATAGTAAAGATTCAATCTAACAAAACTTTCAGCTAGACAATGTCGAGTATGTGAAGATCGTGGCCTAGGTTTAGACAACATCTTCATGCGTGAACAACCCTTGTTCATGCCATAGTGGCATTTTTGTGGGTGTTTCGGATTGAACATTGCTAGCTTACACCAAGTGCCACTACAACAAATGGTGTAATTATACACACATATTAAGGCATGTTTACACGGTTATAAGTGTCATTAAAATTGAAGTCCACGCTATGTTTATCGTGGAGTATATTGGCGTCACAAAATGGTGGACGTTATTATGCGTGGACATTTGGATTTGATTGTGATGCTGGGAAGTGTGGCAAAAAGTGACTAAATGTCCACCCTTTTTACGGTCAAGAAAAATTTAAAAGCTGCCACAAAAAGAAGCGTGTAAAATTTCAAAAAGTACACGCTTTATATGGTGAGAATGGTTGTAAGCATAACACATTGGAGGAAAAAAACTCCACGCTTTATAGTGTAACTCTCTTATGATATTTACAGTTATAAACCTGTACTTTTACTAATTTTACAATTCATACCCTGTATTATAAAGAAATACACAAATTCAACATACTTGATTATACAAGACTACCTGTACATAATTCCATTGAAATAAACCAAGAAAAGATTTCTTGCATTGAGTACATATTCAACATACAAGATTTCTAAGTACATAATTCTGCCCACTGATATAAACCAAGAAAAGATTTATAGACGAGATTTCTAAGTATGTAGTTTACAAAACATCGTCTATCAGACGAGACTGAAATTCCATTGATATTTCTTCGATCTCTCATCTTCAACAAGCTCCTAAATACAGAGAAAGAAAATCAAAAATTAGTTTGTATTTAAAAAACTCAAAAGATCATCTATATAACATCTTAAAGATTGTCTGAGCCATAGCCACTAATGCATAGGATACAAATTGGCCGTTTTACATATGAGACATTCTCATCCAGGGGCATAGCAACAAAAAATATCAAATGAACTCAGTCTTACGTCTTAACAGGCAAGTTACTTCTGATCAGGTTCTACAACAACTTTTGACAACACGCCAACAACTTTTGACAACATGTACTATCCTACACAAGTTACTAATCATGTTAACTTTTTATAAGAAAATCCACCTGATAAGGAATCACCCACTTAACTTCATATCATCTAATCAAACACCAGCTAACCTAACAGTGACATAACTTCATATCATCTAACTAAACGCCAACTAACCTAACAGTAACATAACTTCATATCATCTAATTAAACGCCAACTAACCTAACAGTCACATACACCAACTAATCAATTTCAGACCTAACAGCCATACAAATTCAAACATCAACTAACTTTATCAGCCATTCAAATTCAGACATAATATCGTTAATCATATCGAACTTGTCCACCTACTGAATTCATCTGATCAAACTAATCACCAACCCAATTCACATAATCAACATATGTATACTCTGTGACTGTCTACTTGAAACAAATCAGCATCCCCAATCAAAGTGTGCAGTTAGCTACTCAACAACCAATCACTTAAACACTATCGTTGATTTCGAATAGGTACACACTATTGAATTTCTATATCCAAGTTTACATTATACATTTCAATTAGGATAATCACATTAACCGCATATCCATCACTAATAATGATACTCATCTTGACACAATAAGTCCTAAACAACTACATTTCCAAATCATTTATGCAGTCTTCACAATCACCAATTTAACTGACTATGTACAAAACAACAAGTATAAACACAAAACAGGTTCATCTTTGTGATACCAAGGTTATATAACAACAGCAGATTATGACATACAAATGGACCATATTTATATAAGCAACGTTAACTAATAACATGATCATATGCAGCATATCCTGAATCCAGAAGACACAAATCTGATTCACCTAATCAACATCTGTATACTCAGTAAGAAGATATTAGTATGCTTCCACATGTGTCCCTTCGTATATTATGATTTATTTAAGTGAACATGTATAATCAAAATTGGATAGCTACATGAACAAAGATAGTTTATAAAGACAGGAACTTTTAAGGAAACTTAACATACCAAACGATATGATGGAAAAGGATATCAAAGTACCAATGGCTCCAAACGAGGTAATAGTTGTGAAATTCTCGAAAAAATGTTTCTTTTTAACCTGAAAACTGGCAAATAAACAACCAAGATCAGCAAAGAGTTCAACGCAATACAATGGAACACAAATGGTATAGGTGAGTACACAAGTATCAAATACACAACATATTAGCCAATAAGACAAAAAACGATTACACATACCTATAAAACACAAAAAAAGAAAAAAAAGAAAATGAGCTCATGAACTCCAATAGGTGAATAGGTATTGATCATTATTGAGCGTCTTGGAGTTCAGTGTCCATACGAAGCCAACGAGGTTCCTGGTTCACATCATCCATTATTGGAAGATTACAAGGCATGCATTGGGTATAAGAGTCATCATCATCTCTTTTCACAATGGTCCCCATGTCATATATATCACCGAGACAACATTTATTACATGGACATTTGATGAGTCCTCTTATACTTCTAACACGAGCAAAACTTATAAAATTAGCAGCTCCATCTCTAAAAGTTTTGCTTCTAATCGGAGCATTAATCCAACTTTTATCCATCGGTTATACTTACCAAGTTTCCGATACAATGCCTAAAATCATTAGAATTGAAGTTATTGATTTGAAATTCCGAAAATTCTATCAATGAATATATGCAAATTGAGTTCTATGCGCTAATAATGATTTTAATATTGAAATGCAATAAGTGAATAATAACATATATAATGTACGAAAAAAATACTAGCAACTTCTAATATAGTAAAAAAAAAAGGTTGCATACTTAAAATCAATCAATGTAATCACGAATCACAACTACTCGCCACATGATCCTTGCACGGTCAAAGAACATCTATTACTAACATATCAAAGAACATCTATTACTAATATACTAGCAACTTGATATAACGAAAACATCAAATTTGACGAACTAAACTTAAACTCAAAACCTACTACATTCTACGAGATCCACAAACAGAGTAACAAAGTTCCTATACCTCAATCATTAATATCAAACTACACTAAATAAACAATATATCTCAATAACTTAACGATATTAGGTCAAATTTCTTCGTATCTAAATCACGAAACCATAATATGAACCACTAACAACAAAATCACACAGAATCAATCAGACTTAAAAACTTAACGATATTAAGTCTCTTTTCAAAATCTATTCTATTCAACGATCATATCAATCACATATGTATATTCAATCGACACTACAATTCAGATAAATGAAATTCAAAATCGTGAAGGTGCTACATACCTTAATCGAATTGAGACTACATCCGCCAGCAGCAAATCGAAACTAAACTAACATCCACCACCAGCAAATCGAAACTAATCTAACATCCACCACAACAAATCGAAACTAACCGCAGGTGCAAATCGAAACTAACCTAACATTCAGATAACGAATTTGGGGAAAATGAGCTCATCATATTAATTTGATTGAATTAGGGTTTACACGAATTGAAATTGAACATATTTGATTGAATTAGGGTTTACACGAATTGAGATTTGGGGAATTGAACATTATTAGTTTTGATGGAATACTGCTGGTGTTTATAGATTTGTGTTTATAAGATTTGTGTTTATAGATTTGTGGATGAAGATTTATAAGGCTCAATGGAATACTGCAAATCCAGTTAAGCGATATGAAGAGTGATTTGTGTTTATAAACGATATATGAAGAGTGTTTATAGATTTGATAGATTTTTTTAATTTGATATGAGGTTAAGTGATTTGGGTGAGAAGTGATGGAATAAGAAGTCCACGGTTTTATGGTATAATTTTATTTATCAATTTGAGGTATAAAAAGTCCACGGTTTTTATGGTAGAGTTTTCATTCTTTTTATATTTTTCTACGCTTTTTCCGTGGCTTAAGGTTTTTATTCCTTTATATCTTTTACACGCTAAAAAGTGTCAACTAAATGGTCATATACACCAAAAAATGTGTGGCTAATATAAATATTTTATACACAGATTCGAGCGTGTACAAAACAAGATTAAAGTCCACCCTTTTCAAACCGTGGACAAATAACCGTGTACAATCTCACTTTTTGTAGTAGTGTGCTTATCATAGATAGAACTTGGGATTGCTTACTAGAAAAAGCATCAGGTCCTTGCAAATTTGATATAACTAGGACCGACCTACATTGGTGCCGGGTGTGGCACGGGCTACACCCGATTTTAAGTCACGAAGTGCAAAACTTATCAAAAACTAATGATTTTTGGTGTGGGCAACCCCCAATATTTTCATTTTGCTACTTTCGTTTTTTATAGTATAACTTAGTTAACCCAAATGACAAGTGTACAACATCCTCTCGAAAATTTTGGGTCCGCCTCTGGTCATATAACCACACAATCGGTTTTATTAACCAATCCAAACACGTGCCCATTTCAGTGGTCCTTACATATATGGCTTCACTCTAGGCTCGATGGAACGTTTATTTTCATCACGATGGTTTATTTGTGTCGTTAGCTAGATGGTCAAGATTGTGCCACATTGAATTATGAAATTGGGACGTCTGATCCCTCGGTAATTTTCCTTTCTTTTTTGGGTGTTAACATGGTTTTGGTACATGTTTTTTGAAATATTTTCAAGTTGGTCATCCTGTGATCCATTTTGTATTACATTTCATGATGAGTATATGTTGATATTTGTACTCAGTGGTCAAGCACTGATCAAGCATTCTGATGTCCTTATAAGAGATATTGGGTTTAAAACTCACCAAGTGAACATGCATCTTAGGGTGACTACCAGGGTAAGGGTTCGGAAACGGTCACAACAATACTATAGTTAACTCGCGTACATCTGAGTTAAGGACTCACACTCTCTGGATTAACTCAATACGGAAAACCTCGTCTGTTTACTGATTTCATATATATGTATAATCTTTTTAGTCCAAAACAGGATCTTGCAAAACATGGTATAATCAACCCTTTAAACTTACAATTGAACATGTTTTATATCAAAGTTGGTTTTATTTCTAAACTTTACATGATATGGTCGACAAAGGTAAGGTCTTGATAGTCAATCAAATCCTAGTCTTGCTTTTTATGTTTGCGAAATGTGTGTGTTTAGGCAAATAATCAAACTAGAATTGTTACTATACATTCATGGTTTGAATATTGTCAATTTTTTATTTCGTTTTAATATGGGTTCGAGTCGGTTTCCAGTGAGGATTCTGTTGGGAATAATATTCATTAATTGATAATTGAGATTATATATGACCAAATATATCTAAGGACTTAACCTAATACTTGGATTTGAGCTTAAACCAATACTGATACAAATACAACTCTAATTCAAATATAAGTCCACTGACAGCCCCGTAGTTGAAGTGGGAGTAGAACGAACACTAAATCTGTCTCGAAACTCATACAACAAAGCGGATGGAAGATCCTTAATGAATATGTCAACAAACTGATAATGTGATAGAACATGCAAACTACGCACATGTACAGCAGCCTCAACGTCCCGAACAATATGTATGTATATCTCAATATGCTTCGTGCGTTGATGTTGCACGGGATTAGAAGACAGATAAACTACACTAGGGATAGAAGGTTATCACAATAAACGATCGTAGTGGAAGAAAATGATGTGTGAAGCTCACGTAAGAGATTACACAACCAACAAGTCTCAACAACAACATTGGCAACACCGCGATGCTCGGCCTCGATCTTGGAGCGGAGAAAGCGTAACTTGAGGCTTATAGGACCAGGATAGAAGGTTGTTGTCAAGAAACACACATTACCCAGAAGTAGACCGCCTAGTGGCAGGGCAACAAACCAAATCAGCATCAGAATACGCAACAAAATAAGATGTGGAAGAAGAAAACAATTATAAACCATAACCCATAGTGCCTCGAACATAGTGTAAAATGCGCTTCAGATCCAAAAAATAAATCTCACGCGAATCATGCATAAATAAACACACCTACTATTCCGCATAAGAAATATCGGGATGAGTAAATGTAAGATACTGAAGAGCACCTGCTAGACTACGATACAAAGTAGGATCCTTAACTGGGTCACCATCGGTATCCAACTTAGAATCAGTGTCAACTGGAGTAGTACAAGGATTACATTTGAGCATATGCGTACGCTCAAGAACCTCATAAGAATATTTCTCTTGAGACAAGAACATCCATGCTGAAGAATGAACAACATAAATCCTGAGAAAATAATTAAGCGGGACAATGTCAGTAATAGAAAACTCCTGATGAAGAAAAGTAATAACACGTTGTAACAATGTTGTAGGAGAGGCGATCAAGACAACAACATATACCAATAAGAAAGCAATATTAGTCCGTGGCGATATATAAACATCGAGTCACAGCGACTATGATGAAAGCCAACACTAGTAGCGTATCTACGAAATCAAGCCCAGGAGCACGATTCGGACCAAAAGAGACCCACATTAAAGACAAACATATCAAGATGTTATGGATACCAAAAATCAGGTGGTTGATGCATATAAAGAGTCTCAGATAAACTACCATGAAGTAAAGAACTCTTAACATCATGTTGATGAATAAGCCAATATCGAGAAACTGCAAGACTAATACCAGTACCAATAGTGGTTGGCTTAACAACCGAACTAAAGGTCTCATCAATATCAACCTCAAATTGCTGCAAATTACCATTTGCCACAAGACGAGCCTTGTAGCGACTAAGAGAACCAACTGCTAAATACTTATACTTGAACAACCACATGGAACGAACAATGGTTGCACCAGATGGACAAGCCATAAGAACGTAAGTATTGTTTTTATTTAATGCATTATATTCATCAAGCATAGCCTTTCGTCAATTAGGATCATTAAAAGCCACACTATAAGACTTAGGAAGAAGACTAAATTTAGACACATTTAAAGTAAAACGTTGAGTATGCGTCTATTAGAGCCAACATGAAAACGAGTAACCACGGGATAAATAGAAGTGTGATTGGGATTGGGTGGATGTGGAGGATTTGGTTGGGCAGCGAGAATTGGGCCAAAAGCGGGTCGGGCTACAAAAGGTTTCAAGTGGACCTGCGAACCCAAAAAAAGACTTCTTGGGGCCTGTGAAGCCGAACCGGGTGTGGACTGAGGAGTTTGGCAGAAATTTTAGGCATGGCGGGCTGGACGATAGGTCATGAGTAGTTGAGGACGAGGGGGGAGTAATTGGGCTGGTATCGAGCCATTGGGTAATGTAGTCTTATCAAAAGTGACATGACAAAAAGTATTATTTTGTTTGTGGCAAAGTCAGGACAACGATACCCATGATGACTTGTGAGGGTCACCTATAAAGATAGAAGGAGTGACATGAGGATCAAGTTTATTATTAGTCAAAGAGTGAGGATACATAAAAACCCAAATATACAAAGAGTTGAATAATTGGGGTGAGTCTTGTATAAGTCAAAATGAGGGGTTTTATTATTAATTGAGGATGAGGGTCTGATGTTTAAAAGATAGGCCTCCATGTAAAGTGCTTCGACCAAAATATTAAGGGGTAGATGGGCTTGAAAAGGAAAGGTACATATGAGGTTGTTAATGATATAGATCATACGTTCGGACTTCTCATTTTGTTGAGAATTCTTAGGGCAAGAAAAACGTATTGTAATGTCCTTTGTGGCAAACAATTGGTGTAAAGCATGATTATCAAATTCACCACTATGGTCACATTGCAAAGATTTAATATCACAATTAAATTAATTTTTGACAAAAGCACAAAAATGAATAAATTTTGACAAAGCATTAGACTTATTATGAAGAGAATAAACCCTTAAATAATGCGAAAAATGATCAAAAAACAAACCATAATATTTAATACCCGTAGCACTCGAAAGTGGAGAAGTCCACAAGTCCAAGTGTACAATATAAAAAACAGGCCTAACAACATTTTCAGAACTAGAAAAGGGAAGCCTCAAGTGTTTGTCAAGCTGACAAGGATGACAAACAATAGGAGACTTCGTCTTATTACAAGAAATACGATTACTAGAAATAAGAGACCACAACACTTCACTTCCCGGATGTCCACGTCGCTGGTGCTACGTGTTTTGGTGACAAGAAAAACTTGAGAAATAGGCGATGGCTTTGTAACATGATGCATGTTACCAGATTATCACATCAGGAGGATTTGATGTGTCAAATTATCCTCCTCGGAAAAACCAAAATTACCAAACTCAATAGAATAATGATTATCAAGAAATAACTGACGCACATAAATCAATTTTTTTTTACAATATCAGGAGTAACAAGAATATTATTTTAATGAAGGGGTCGAAAAGGAGTTGAAATATTACGATAGCCGGTGTTAGTAACGAGAATAGACTTCTCGTCACCAACATAGACAGACGGATAAATGAATTTATTAAAAATAGTATTAAGATTATTAATAGAAGAGTTCAGATGAGATGATGTACATGTATCCATATTCCAGTTTGGGTTGCCAGGATCTTGCAAGGAAATCATACTAAACGCCTGAGGAAGTAAAGTCTCATGTCCAGTAAACACTTAGAAGCAACAGGTAGGCCATTCGGAACATTAGCACTAGGCCTGTCCAAGTTGTTGGGCCACAGTTTCAAGCATCTTATGTTGGGCCTATATGAGGGGAAAAATCTTAGCATGTCCCATAGTTGAAGTAAAATTTGCTTGTTCCATGCTAGAGTTATATTACCCAATATGTAGAGTTTTGTTGTTCGAATCTATTGCATGGCCAACATAAGGCATGTTTTGTTGACTTTGCCATAACGAGGAGTTATTGGGTGAAGGAACATGATCCGAACTATCATGCATAAACCTACACACGTTAAAAATCACGAGCAAAATTAAAACACACCTTTGTGTGAGAAGATGAACGTGAATCACGAGTGTCACGACAACGATTAACTTGCGAGGTACCATTCCCGGCTATAAGCACCGTATGAGCTGAGGGAGACACGTCTTATTTTCTTAGAGTTAAGACACATCTCTTCGGTTGTGACCATCGAGTGAACTGTAGCAAGATCGAAAAAGAGATCCCAATGAGAAATTATACCGGCCACGTGAGTAAATTTAATACTCAAGCCATTTATGGCATACGTGAACGTGACCACATCATCATTACTTAAAGGCGAGCCAAGAGCATTAAGCAAAGTAACAATGGACTCAATCTTTTGAAAATAGCATCAATCGTACGATCACAAAGTTGTATGACACGAAGTTCACCTTTTAAAGTAATGGTACATGTCCGTTTATTATCAAGAAAAATACTTTCAAGAAGATCTTAAGCATCCTTAGCGAACTTGTGATTAGGCGTGACAAGCCTACCTTGAAGGGTTTCAGATAGAGTTAGAAAAATTCAAGATTTAACTCTAGAGTTCGCTCTTAGACACTCCGCGGTTCAAGGATTCTAACTAGTTGCACTAGAAGATGTACTTGTGATGTGTTTTAACACATCAAATTTTTTACAAGGATTCTTGAACAAGTAATACCGCACAACATAGTTTGCTTTGTCGACATCAAGTTTAATAGAAATTTGATTAGTGATTAAGTTAATGACATAGAGTTTCTCGGTAGGTGACAGGGTTGAGGTAGAGGGAACATCGCTCGTCAATATGAACGAGGGTTGAGGATAACCAAAATAATCATGCGGTCGACTACTTTGAAGTTGACTAAAGGATAACAAAAAAAAAAAATAAATAAATAAAACAAAACAAAAAAAAACAAGTGGTCGACTTTGTTATAGCCGCCTAAAAAAAACAAAGAATTTGAGACAATCGAATTTTTTGTAAGTCGACTAAAAACTGTTGTTGGGGTTTTACTTGATACATGCCAAGTATCTATTATTGCATATGATTTGTTATTGACTTTTATGAGCTATGGAAGCAACCAAACAACCAAGCAAGCAGCAAAAAAATAAGCAATTGTGCTGTGGAGGTTTTTGTTTTGTTGATGTCGTCTGACGAAGCAAGTAAGATGACAAATTTTGGATGAGATTTAGTTTAGGATTTTAGACTAAGTGCAATATTCATTAATTGATAATTGAGATTACGTACATATAACCCAGTATATAATACTTGGGTTTGAGTTTAAACTAATACTAATACAAATACAATTCTAATTTACTTACAAGTCCACAAACAGTTTTAAGCGAGGATGAAAGCAGGGCTCAAATATGATCGGGTGTATTAGATTTTGGAACCGTAATATTAAAAACACATTTTGGTAGACCGGGTGCATTTAAGATTCATATAGGAAAATCGATGTTTTTTCAAAAATTAACATGATATCAAAAAAAATTCCATGAGGTTTCCGAAAACCCACAGAACCCCTGATCCCGTCCCAGGTTTTAAGCCCTTGCACAACCCAATTCTGAACTCAACAGAGTCAGCAAGATTATATTCTTTACATAAACATAGAAATGTAGTTAAAAAAATTAAAATTAAAACTTATATATAGAATGAAAAAGCAGTACAAATTGAGGATTGTGACTGAATAAGGGAAATAACAGAAAATTGCAAAAAGTTTTGAGTGGGGTTGAGTCACAGACCAAACAGTACAAAGGGCAGGAACAGTGGTACATGCAGAAACCATAAAAAGCTTTCCATAAAAGACATGCAAATGCAAACACTTCCTTTGTTTCACTCTCTTTTGTCTTCTCCCTTTCTACCTGACACTTCACAAGACCACCCCCTTATCATTTTTCTAAATCATTTCAATGATCTTATTTTATAAAAAAAAATATATATCAGTATTTTGTAATTACATTTAGCTAAGAATCTTATGTTTACAATGCTCTTGGTAACGATTTTAACACAAATGCTGCTTACTAGTTACTACTATAAAACTACAACATATTGAATATATATAGATATAAGATTGAGATTATCTCAAGTTATTATGAAACATTACCGGTCATGTTCTCTCACAAAGAAAACTGTGCGGTCTACTGCTGGACCGTGTCTTTCTTTTACTTGTGTGAGAAGATGACTGGTTTTGTTTATACTAAATTGAGAGGATCTCAGTCTACATATATATTACTCGTAACAAAGAGCGTCATATCAAGGTGTGTTAAGTTGCGAAACCAGGACCACAAGTACGATTTCATTAAAACAATTGAGTTTGCTTCGTAGTAAACATTCACGTACTTTACTTATTACATATTAATGGACTAACTAAGCAAAAATTACACACACAATATCTCGGGACATGGTGCATCTAGGAAACTTCGTGAATTTTTACGAAAATCAGCATTACAAAGCAAATTATAATTTCATCGGGTACCATGACAACCTCCTAGTTCAGTCCGTGTGGGTGTTCATCATTCATGGTATTGTTTTTGTTAATGATGTCTTAAATTCTATTAATGTACTAAGAAGCTAGGATAAGATATTTATAACAAGATATATAGTACAAGTAATAATTCGATCTTGATTCCATTCGGACCAATTAGGGCGAAATACTTTGGAACTATATATGCACGATCCAGGAGGTTGAATTATTGATCTTGCCTGAAGATAGATCAATCAAAACCACTTAAACAAAATATATATATATATATATATATGCACATGCATATAACCAGTCATTGTAAAAACACGGGACCAGGGAGCGGGGCTGTAGACGACGACAAAGGGGAAGAGCCGAGAAGGAGAGGGTGGAAGAACAAGCCAACAAAAGTTCCAATAACATTAAATCGATTAAGGCCCATGCATGCTCTTCTATGTGTAACACAAGATCTTACGTGTTACTCAAATGATTTATTTTAGACAGTATACGATATATAATTAAGTTGAAATGGTTTGATTCAATTGAGATGACTAACGGTACTGGACCTACGAACAAAAGTTATGGGGCGCAGTTTAGTACACTAACGAAGACTTTGTAACAAAATAAATTAGGGCAAGGTGTACTTTTTAAAATCAGTATTTTGACAAAATTATACACTGACACTACAAGAATAAAACTTTCATCGATCTTGCTTAATTTTAGCGACGGCGTTTGTCGTCGCTAAAAAGCAACGGAGCTCTTTTCAACTAGCTTTTTGTCACATGTTGACCATGCCCACACGTTTTAACGACGACAAAGTTGCCGCTAAATTATTTTTCAATTTATCATATTTTTTAGTTATTAAAACTTAATTTGTTTTTTTAAAATGTTAGCGACCACAATGTCGTCGCAAACGTATACACCAATTAGTTCTTTTTATTTTGTTGTAAAAACATTTTATAAAAGATAAAGTACTGATTTTTCTTAAATAAAAATTTCTTTATATGTTTAGCAATGACAATCTCATCACTAAACGTGTATCCATATTTAATTATTTTTTTTTATTAAAAAATAAAAATATAAGAATTTTCGTTTTTCCTCCCATTATTTTGCTTTATAACATTGCCGTTGCTAAAACATGTATTCCAATTAAGTTAATTTTTTTTTATTAAAAATATATTTTAAAAACTATTAAAAACAGTTTTTTTTTAATGGGAATGTACCTTTAGCGATGAAAATGTCGTCGCTAAAAGTGAATACCATTTAAAGACGTATTTAAAATTTATATATTATTGTTAATATTAATTTTAAAAAATATATAAATTAATATATTGACAAAATTAATACTTTACTATTCCTAAAAATTATTTTAGTAGTTAAAATATGTTTAAGTTGTAAAAGTAATTAATTATTTATCGCTGAAGACAAACACCGAAGACAAACACTAAAGTATATTATATGTTAAAATGTATGCTCGAAAACAAAAACCGTCCCACTACCATATTCCGTATAACAAATACTCGAAAAATACATACGAATAAGTAAAATATACGTATGTGCATTCGACATTATAAAACAATTTTAGCGACGACAATGTCGTTGCTAAAGTAATTCATTTAATTTAATAAGGGTTTATCGCGTGTGCTTTAAAAGCATGGCTTTAAGACACTAAAAGGCATCGGAACTACTGAGAAAAGGACATAAGGATCCTTGAAATTGACTTTTACGTGGGTCGGTAATGTCTTTTATGTGGTCCTTGATGTCGCTTTTAGTGTGTTTAAGCATGCTTTGGGCATGAGTTAAAAATCCATTTATTAAATCTCTTTTCAAATTATTTAAATACTAAATAATTTTAATATAAATTATGTCTAGTGACGCCCTTGTCGTCGCTAAGTAGCTGCGGCCCCTGGTCAAGTGTTATTGTTGGATAAAAGTGGGCCTCACAAGTCACCGTTGAAAGCTTTGATGTGTCGGCTCCTAAATGTATAGCGACGAAGCTTCGGCGTCGACTGTTTGGTGCCGACTTTCCTTCATCTTTAGAGACGACAACGTCGTTTCTAAAGTTTAAATCCGTAGAAATTAAACCCCCTGATTTTTAAAATTTTGAGATTTACCTAATGGGTTAAGTGGATGGCTATGTAGTGGGTGACCAACTTTGCATATATTTCATAATACTGTTTACGAGCATTATAGATTTTTGTATTGGTCTATAGTCTAAAGTCTACAGAACGTATATAACAATTAACATTAACCTTTCATTATTATTTGGCATTAAAAACTTAAAAAAAACATACTGTTAGTAAAAATCTCGAAAACATTTTGCATTTTAAAAAATCCTACTTTTCAACTTGCAACACAATAACTTTAATTGAGAAAACAACGTGCCAATTATGCTTAATGGTTATAAAAGTTCAAAAATGTTTTAATACGTATATTTTGAATAGAGAAGTGATTGACACATTTATAAATTTGATTAAGACACTCAATGTACAAACAGTTAAAGTAGTTTATATTTGACTGTTTAACTGTCTGTCTGCGTTTAAAGTGTACCGATCGAATATAAGAGTGTCAAATCGTTTCATTTCAATATGTTGTACGTAACCGCAATCAGTTTAATTATCAAGTTAGCACGTACAAGTTACAACTTTGAACTCTTATTACATGCATATCATTTATTCTCATAAGTGTTAATTTGGTACAAAATTTCATCCATCACATACACGTTTAAGGTTGATAACTTGATATTTTAAATTTACTTGAGAAATTTATTTTAGACATCTGTACCATCATGAATTCACATACGATCAAAAACTATAACATCACAATTAATACTTTGACGTTGCTTCCTAGTGCGATATGATGCTTCCTAATTTTATAAACTATCGGAATATTTAATGCATATCATTAACAATTTATTAGTATATGCTTCTAACATCAGCATTTATTTTTTGACAAGATGAGAATATCATGTGTATAATATGTACGTAGCATGTGACAAATTAAAAAGTGTAATATAGTAGCAGTCGTAAAAACTTAACCAACTTTTGTGTCCGTCACTAAAAAGTGAATCATCCAAAAAAACGTAACTAAAAGAAGACAAAGTATCACTAAATACAATTTCTTGATGCCAAAAGTACGTGTTGCGAGCTAAATATCGATATGATGTTCAAGTAGTACTTACGATGTTCCGGTTCTTTTACTCGTGATTCCGATTGAATTGTTGGTTGAATCCCATTGTCGAAGAAGCGAATTTGCTTAGCTCTTGTTGTAAAGTAAACGATACACCCCTATCGTTTCTAGCAACGCCCAAAAAGTCCCTTGTTATTTCCCCGTCGCCAAATTCATTGTTACCACTTCCTTTGCCTTGTGTCGATCCATCCGTGGCTGCAGCTGCCATCATCATCATTCTATCGCCATTTCGAGGGCTTGCTAAGTTTGAAATAGTTGTACTCATTAGCCCAAAGCCGCTATCGTTTCCACCCGAGTTAGTACTTCTTGTTGACCCCATTTGAGCTGCCTTTTGGAGAAGCGCGGTGGCTGACATGTTAGCCACCGCTGGCGGTTGTTGTGGGGGTAGAGTTGAACACATGAGGTTGTTTTGAGAGGTGGAACCACCAAAAGTACTAAACATCGAGTTCATGTGCATTTCTTTTTGGTTCTCATCTTCCTCTTTTAAAGATAACCCTTGTGGTAAACCATTGTATCTACTCAACCAATTCACCATTTCGGGTGGTAGCATTCCGCCATTATTGTTGTAATTCGAACTCGATGCCCCCAAAAACGTCGGATTGTTAGGGTTTTCCAGTTGGGAATTGTTTGCATTGTGGTCTAACCACATAGGAAGTCTTGGTTTTGCACCATTTACATCAAGATTACCCTCTAAACCACCACCAAACACACCTTGAAATTGTCCATCACCACCACTGCCACTAGCACCATTCATCATCATCAAATCATTACGAAAGCCGATATTTGCCATGTTTGGAACCATAGGAAGTGTTGTCATTCTTGAATTTTCTTCCATCAAAGCATCACAAAATGCTCTATGTGTTATGAAGCTATCCTTCCTGTTTTAGCATACACAAACATGCAAATTTGAACACATACAAATTAAATCAAATATGAAATAGTAATTAAACTACTCAAATTAATTGGAACAAACAAACAAACATGGCCCAAGCAGTACTAGTTGATATGACTTGAAAAACTGTATACTTACCTTGAAAATAGGGTTCCACAATCGCATTTGTACTCTCTAGTACCACAAATCTTGCTATGAGCCTTCCAATCCGATTGAACCGCATACTTCTTCGAACATTTTTCACACTTCCACTTCTTTTCGCCATGTTTTCGGCTAAAATGCTTCTTAACTCCGGTTAGATCTCCTAAAGCACGAGACGGGTCATGGTGAACACACGTTTTTCGGGACATATGTATACTTTCTTCTTTATCACTTCATTTTTGTTTCTTTGCTTCAACTTCCATGGTAAGTTGTGTCCTCTTCTATGAAGCTGCAGATTTTGGTCTCTCTGAAATCCCTTGTTGCATATTTCGCATACAAATCGGTTCGTAGCCATTAGTGAAGTGGGGGATAAGGCTATCACCTCAGCTTCCGGATCTATTGGAGAAAATTAAAACAATCACTAAACTTATTAGATAAGCAGTTTGGATAACATTTTTAAACACAATAAATAACACAAGCAATAAATAATAGTGACTAATAAGATATGGTACTAGTTTACCTGGATTACCGGCTTGGTTACGCTTTCGTTTGCCTGAAACCGAAGAATTAGGGTTAGGGTTAGGGTTTGAGAGGGGGTCATCTTGTATGAAGGAAGTGAGGGAAGAAGGAGGTGATGAAAATCCATCATTAGACATCATCTTAGTCGAATCTTTAAGAACTAAAACCACAAATTAAGCTAAGTGATGAACTACAAAAGAGCTATATAGTTGACTCGAAAACGAACACGAACACGAACACAAACACGGACTAATGATTATAACTATGCTTGATGAAACATAAGTGTTCTTGAAAGATTGAAATAACCCTTAACAATATATGTTTTATATCGATTTTCAAAGATGAAAAACTATAGATTATGGTAAAGGGTGAGCACAAAATAAGCTTTTAACTAGCTAGATAACTTAGATAAACATAAACACATGAAAACTATGATGAAGGTTGGAGCTTAAGTATTCTTGAAATATGAAGATAACCCTAACAAGACATCATTCCTGTCAAATCCTGAATAGATGATGAATGAAAAATAAAAGATGATGGATGTAACTTAAGTGTTAAACAAAGCTGAAAAAAACTAGAAAAAGAGAAGACAATCCATGGATTTGAGTTTTGAATCAAGTTGATGAGTGAGAGAGATTATTGTTCGTCTTTTTGCCTTTGTTTGAATCATATATATCGTTAAGAAAAAAACATACACATGATGGCTACTTAATTGAAAAGAGAATATTTTCTATTTCTCTCACACACATAGAAAACACACAGAGAAATGAGGGCCTTATCTTGCAAGGTTTCCATGTACATGCAGTAGGGCAGCCATGGACTCGATTTGACCACATCTTTTTAGCTTACAATATCGGGTTTTTGGAATTTTAAAATATTGTTTTCAAGTCACATATATACAAACAATTAAAAAGAGTTGTATTGTATAGAATTGTAAGTATCTATCTAGCTAGCTTACATATGGTCAAACAAAAAAAATGTGAAACTATAGTTATATTGGTTACTAGTTGATCATTTGGAATTTGGAGGTATAGCTAGGAACCAGATTTATTTCGACGTCAAACTAAGGAGAAAAATATCTTAGAGAAAAAGCACACTTGAAGAAAACAATAGGATTTCACATAGAAATAAGATAGTAAAACCTCGTGTGGTTGATTAGATCCGATATAATGAATTCTTGTATAACCATGTTGTCTGAAGAAAATGGCCAAAGTCATGAATCGAAACACTCAAGTATCTTTGAAATACAGGTGATGGCTACCGTCGGAGCATTTTGTGACGACACATAAGCCAAATTCTTATTTTCAAGTGACGGTGTCGAGCTTTAAAAGAGTAGGGTCACAACTCGACGGCCCAGATTTGATCCAGACGGCCGGAAATTTCGAAGAGACGGCGTCGCCAGCCGAAGTGACGTCGCCGCAAGACTAACGTGCCAAGACGAAACCCTAATGACGGCGACCGACGGCGTCACAAATCATAAGGTGACGCCGTCGCGATTGTAATATTATATAGAATCCAATTTTCAAGATTTGTGTGTAGTCTTTGGAGTAAAAACCTAAACCGAACCAAGGTCGTGTTTTGTAAGATTTTAGGGTTCCAAACCCCAACTTACATCAAGATAAGTGTTTTACTTCATTAATTCAATTATGTCTTTGATTATTTGTGTATGCTTGCATGTTCTCCATGTCCCGCTAATTTACTTGTGTGTTTGCTTAGGAATATGAAACTTAATTATTAAATATTGATTGGTTGTCTCTTATCTTAATTGATTAATGATCTAGTAATGCGATAGGTCATTCAGTAATTAATGTTTGATTAATCTTTGTGAACCTTAAGCTATAAGCACTTAGAGCGGTTGTAGGCTAAACCATCCAAAGAGGGCTTTAGAGTTAGAGTGTATAATCCCTGAGGGTTTTGTAGACGAGACCCTTTGGTAAGTTCAAAGAGTTAGGATAAACGATACCCTACGACTTTAGACACACAACGCGATTAAGAATAAGGACGTGACAATTCAACCATCAATAGGAGATAATTAATGAGTAATAAAACCTAAGTGAACACATCTTTAAACTATCATACGAGCACACAATAATTAGACATAGACTACATACACCTTAGATTAGATAATTAGATAAGTAGAGTAATTGCTAGAAATACCAACCCCATATCCAAACCCCGAGATTCAGACCTTCCATTTCCTAAAAACATAAAAGATAAAAATAATCTTCTCAACCCCAACCTTAGCGTAGTAACCTCACTAGCATTCCTATTCCCCAGAGAACGATATCAATACTCGTGTTTACCCTAATACTACACTAAAACGATTAGGTTCACTTCCAGGGTGTTATAAAACTTGCTCAGAAAAGGAAGTTCCTTTGACCCCGAACGGCGTGTAGCGTTATCAAGTTTTTGGCGCCACGCCGGAATAGAATAGCTAGTTAGTAGTCCACCTCGCTTAGGTTTCTTTGCTTGATTCCTATCAAGTAATTTTTCTCAAATTTTTAGCTTTATAGTCTATCCCTTCTTCGTGACCTTTGTTGTAAAACCTATCCTCACCATGATACGTGTCTTCCAGAAGATTCTTTACACTACCCGCTCCCAATCGTCTTCCCAACCCCGAAATTGAGAACGAATCCCACAAAACCCTCACCAGACACCACTTTGGAAATCACCTAGTCATAATGAAATAAATTGGCAACAACATAGTCCCTTCTATGACTCGGATGCGACGAGGAGTTTGACTATGGTGAAACATTCGACAACGGGAGGTCATTAATGAAGTTAGTTTTGAACAAGAAGACCCTCCCAATGTTTTGACCACAGGTGTAGAATCGAGAAAGATGGTCCCTTTAACATGCAATTCCTTGCAAAATAGGATTAGAAGGATTCGATGCTTACTTGAATTCGCTCTTGCCGTTAAACTTAATCTCAAGGAACCTATACAATAAAATCAAAATCAATGAGTTAACTTATCAAGGAACAATGTTGTTGAAGCGCCACTCATTTGCACGTGTTTGTTGGAAGCTTTGCTTATTTGGTAGAGTTCATAGTCTTAGAAGACTTAGGAGAATTTATTGATAAGGACCTCACCAAGTAATTTTTGGAAAACCTTTCAAAAGAATGACTAGGTTGAATGAACGGATGGTTGATGGTCTAATTACATTCTCTCGATGAAGTTGAAGACTTTATCTACCAAATGCCACGCTCATCCTAGGTTTAAACATAAGGATATTGAGGCTTGTAATAGAATGACTCTATTCCATTGCTTAGTGATAGGGATAAGCAAAGTGGACTTAGGTACCCATATGAAAAAACTAAGCGGTATTACAAAAAATGCCTTGAATTAGAGATGATTACAAAAGAATGAAAGGACGTTGAATGGCTTAAGTATGAGCACGTGAGTACGAAAAAACGTGATAAGGTACCACTCACGAGTCTAGCTACAAGACTCTTTAAATAAAGAAAAAGCGCCTGGAGGCAACTCATGCTTAATTGTTTGATTGTTTGTGTCATATATTTTTATTGATTACTTATTCTCATGTTTAAATTTGTAAAATGCTTTATTTTGTTTTTAACCTCGCTTTAATTTCATATAAAGGTATTTTACATAAAGGATAAGTGTAGGGAGGATTACACACGTTTTCAAAGAAACGTAAACATGATAATAGCAATTAATTAAAAGATATATATGTGTGCTTGTTCGAGTCAAATGCTTGTATCGAGTCATAATGGATGTTTTGCGAAATTTTCCAGATTCTAAAGATGTAAATTTTCCGTAATTTTTCCGTAAAATCGCAGACATGTTTTGTCGTATAACTGACGGCGTCGTGAAGGAGTAAAACAATGATTACTTTTTTCTCGTTTTTGAGCTAACTCTAAAATTTTGAATTTTCTGTGTCTTAATTTTCCGTAAATTCAGAAACATCCATTCCACAAGCATTATATCCTAGTTTAGTAGAGTCTTATATATATTATTACCGCCGATTTTACGCGATGGTTTCGCTTTGTTTTCTTCGAATGTGCGGTTTTATTTATCAAGAAGAAAGAAAAGCTCGAAGGAGCTTTTCACGCATACATTTTTCTGGAAAGGATTTAACCACTACTTCACACACGGATACTACCGAAATGATCTGGGAGTACTAGTTTTTTCGCTTTTAATTACCTTCCATTATCATAACTTTGATATTTTCGGGAACATTGGGGACAATGTTCGCTTTAAGTGTGGAGGAAAATAAAACGGAACTTAGAAACTATGCTTATCCTGATTATTTGCTTTGTCCAATTGTATTTGTGTAATAAACCATGAGAAAATGTCGGTTAGGGTAATTTTGGCACCAAATTTAAAATTTTCATGTCATATAGGAGTGGGCCATTGGTCTTAACAAAAGCGCCTCACGGATAGGAAGTTGCATGACTAGCACAAAACCCTTTACCACCCAAATTCCACCCAAATGCGAGGATATCCCTTAGATTAGTAGAATTAAAGCATTCATCTTAATGCTTAGAGTGTGAACCGTAGTATAATAGATTCTAGAACTTGTTTTGTGATGCATCCCGAGATCGCTAGTGAGACTACACTGTGTAGTTAGGAATAACTAAATGATAAGAGGCATTAGGATAACCCTTGTTCGACATTCGTAATATAATTACTTCTTCCACATCGGTTGAGTAATTCCCACACCTTTGCGTTGTACTCATCTTTAGTACAATATACCCCTAGTTAACCCCTCGAGCCTATCCTTTTCGCGGTTCTCGTGATGTTTCGGTTTTTCCGAATATCAATGAAGAGCATTGTTTACACCCCACCCCAAATATACACCCAAATCGCCTTAGCCTACCTTATATGCACTCACTTTAGTGCATTATTGTTATCACCCTAAACCCTTAGTTCAATTATCTAGTTGCTTGCATGAGTTGCTAAGTCGATTCATATCTTTTGTACACGCTGGGACGATTGGGACTCATGGGAAAAGTTAAAGTTTATGAAATGACCGGAAGGAACGTTAAATTCTCTTATTTGCGTAATAACGCACCCCAAGTGTTTTGATCTTTTCAATTCGGGTCAAATTAGTGTTAGAGTAATAAAACTCAAGTGTAGGGATGTGCCTATAAACCCTATCATTTTGATGTTACCGTAGAGGATGGTAAAGTAAAAGGGTATGAAAAAACAAAAAAAAAAAACATACGGGCTACCATCCTACATCTATCCTTTAAATTTATGTTTATTTGTTTCGCTTATCTAGAGTTTAGAGGTCGAGTCTTGGCTTAGCAACGCCATTCTTCGTATGCTTGTAACATAGAGATTTTTGACTTGCCACCACTAAATAGCCTATCCCACCAAACCCTTTGTTTCCCTACCGTAAGCCTAACATTACAACCCTTTAAAGACCTCTTTGATAGTCTTTCCTAGGTGCTACGCCAAAGCGATGGAGGTTTGATCTATTCTCAAGCCTATGGTAATCTATGTACTAGGACCGGTTAATGAGTGTTTATCTTCCATTTCCAACTTGTTATATTTCATATACACCCGAGAGATGCGAGTATCCAAACACCCCATTTGAGGTGCTAGTATGTATTCCGTGCTTGTTATGACTTTTACGGGCTTATATGTGTTGTCATTGTTTACACCAATGCTTCATGACCCCTAACTTATAAATTAATTGGTTAAAAGCACATTTGCTTGAGGACAAGCAAATACCAAGTGTAGAGATATTTGATAAGGTTTTAAATGTACCTTTTGAGGGTCGTTTAAGCCCTTATTTGATCACTTTTGTATTCGTTATTACTTAATATCGCCTTTTACTTTTAGGTCTCTTGAAGGCAAATTGTCAGAATGGCACTTATTTGACTAAAAGGCGGATATACTACTTAAAATATCCAAAGTCATGAATCGAGACACTCAAGCTGTGAAATACAAGCGACGGCGCCATCGCTTAAGCTATGACGCCGTCGGAGCATTTTGTGACGCACACGAAGCCAAATTTCTTATTTTCAAGGACGGTGTCAGCTTTAAAAGAGTAGGTCGTCGCAACTCGAGACGGCCTAGATTTGATCCGACGGCGCCGAAGTCAAGAGATTGTCACAAGCACAAGGTGACGCCGCCGCAAGACTAACGTGCCAAGATGAAACCCTAATGAGCGGTGACCACGGCCACAAATCATAAGGTGACGCCGTCGCGATTGTAATATTATATATAGAATCCGAATTTTCAAGATTTGTGTAGTCTGGAGTAAAACCTAAACCGAACCAAGGGCAGTCTTGTACAAGATTTTAGGGTTCCAAACCCTAACTTACATCAAGATAAGTGTTTTACTTCATTAATTCAATTATGTCTTTGATTATTTGTGTGTATGCTTGCATGTTCTCCATGTCCGCTAATTTACTTGTGTGTTTGCTTAGGAATATGAAACTTAATTATTAAATATTGATTGGTTGTCTCTTATCTTAATTGATTAATGATCTAGTAATGAGATAGGTCATTCGTTGTGTAATTAATGCTTGATTAATCTTTGTGAACCTTAGGCTATAGCACTTAGAGTGGTTGTAGGCTAAACCATCCAAAGAGGGCCTTAGAGTTAGATTTTATAATCCCTAGAGGGTTTTGTAGACGAGACCCTTTGGTAAGTCAAAGAGTTAGGATAAACGACACCCTACGACTTTAGACACACAACGCGATTAAGAATAAGGACGTGACAATTCAACCATCAATAGGAGATAATTAAAGAGTAATAAAACCTAAGTGAACACATCTTTAAACTATCATACGAGCACACAATAATTAGACATAGACTACATACACCTTAGATTAGATAATTAGATAAGTAGAATAATCAGAGAAATACCAACCCCATATCCAAACCCCGAGATTCGTACCTTTCCATTTCCTAAAAACATAAAAGATAAAAATAATCTTCCTCAACCCCAACCTTAGCGTAGTAACTTCTCACTAGCATTCCAATTCCCCTAGAGAACGATATCAATACCCGTGGCTTACCCTAATACTACACTACAATGATTAGGTTCACTGCCTAGGGTGTTACAAAACTTGCTCGAAGAAAAGGAAGTTCCTTTGACCCCGAACGACGCGTGTAGCGTTATCAAAGATGAAGGCAACTAGCTTCTTTATTCTCTTCACCGCGAAAACCATGACATTTTTAAAAACCCATATGATGGTTCGAACAACATCATCAAAATAATTTGAACGTTTGAGTATACATCGGATCCTCTAGGTTGATAGCATCACTTGAGCAATAATGAAATGTGTCTAAGTTAGAAGCTTGTGCGAGTTGCAGAACGAGAAATTTATTGTTTAAGTATTTTATAAACTTTAGTAACTTTATATAATATATGGTTTTCTTTAATGTGTAAAGATCTGCTAGATTTCAATGTTTAAGTAAAGATGCACACATCAAAGTGTTTGTGCCTATATTGAATTCTAATTCTAATCTTCTTGTTATTAGCATAAAAGAAACGAAACCTCTCACTCAAGTGCTTCGAAGTCGTTAATTTTATTGCTGCTTGGGTTATTTGGAATGCAAGGAATCGAAAGATGTTTTCAAGGCATCGATCATACTACTAAGTGGGGTTTTCGCGAGGTTCAAAGACACTCATTTTGTTGGATATCAAGTCATGGTAAAGTGAACCTTAATTGGGACGAGCGGATTGCGAATCCATTTATCTCTTATGTCCCTAATCGTGCTCTCTGTTAACTGGGTAACTGGCACGTGTTCTTTCTTTTTAATTGTATCCATATAGCTTCTCGCTAAAGGATTTTTGTGATCAATAAAATATTTTATAAAAAAAAAAAAAAAATAAAAAAATGTCGAATTGGCGATTATCTAAAACCCAAAACCGAGGACAAAAAATCTGATCCTTTAAACTTTAGCATGCATCGATCATGCTTTGGATTATGATATGCACTCGTGTAAAATCATTTTTATTTACTTGATTCATTATTTGTTTCAGTTTAATCGCTAAGGTTTCGAATCGTTTTTAGGGTTTTTCCTTTCTATTCGTTTATAGGGATTTTAATTACTGATTGATTGATCTTTATTCAGTATTTTTGGTATTTTGGGTTACGATTGGGAGATAAACCCTAATTGACTTTACCTCAGTTTGTTACATATTTACATATCTTGCTCGCTTGTGTTGGTTTGGTTACTTGCTGTTTGGGTTTGTTGGCTTATTCGTTTTGGTTTAATCATTTTGGATGTATGTTTTGATTATGGAGAAAGGGATTTTGAGTCTGAAAGGGCGATGGAGTGGTAAAGGTGTGAAGGAGAGGCAAAGTTCGGTGGTTCATGATTCTGCTATGCTCAATAACCGTGTTAATGTTAATTCTAGTAATTCGTCTAATGTGAACAAGGACTTTGGAGCATAATTTTGTCACTATTCCAATGTTGAACATGTTGGGTAATTCAAGTGGGAAATTTATTGATGAAAGTGATGATTTGGCTAAGCATCCCAGTATGGTTTCATCTTTATGATTATTTACTTTACTTATTGGCATGCAATTCACATAAGATCGAATCTAAAGTTTTGAAACTTAAATTAAAATCGGAAAAACTATGCAACCCCCTTTAGTTTTTCACAATTGGCATCAAGAGCGACAAAAGTTTTGTTGCTGTCTGACGACCTCCACTACTTGAAATAAATGGTTTTATTTTCATTGACATCAATTCACCAAGGAAATCAACTAGTTAAAACAACAAAATAGATTTATTTGTTCAACAATATGAAGCTAACTTTAATACTATTATTACTTCATTACACGACAGATGAGTATTTTTAATGCTAGGAGATTTTTGACCAAGGTGTGACCATCGAAGAATCTAAAGACTTGCGCCTTAAAAGCAAAGAAGGTCTCAATGAAGAAACCTCATCTTCGGAAAGTTATGACGAAGAGTATTAGTAATTCTATTTATGGGTTTCGTTAAAGCAATTGAAAAATAGGCTATCGTACTTGGCATGAACAAATAGGGACCAAACTTTTGAGTTAATTGTTTTCTTAGGTGTGCCTAAAACGGATGCACGAATATGACCCATTAACAAAGACTTGTTTTCCACATACCGAATCCTTCAATGGAGGAAGTGGCTTCTTCAATCGCTATCATCTAAAGAACTAGTAAGAGATCTACCCAAATTAAAATACTGAACATCACTTTGTGATGCTTGCAACATAGGAAAGCAAGTCTATGCTAGTCATAAAGCTAAAAATATGGTTTCAACAACTAGGTGTCTAGAATTACTACATATGGAGTAATGATGGTACTTCTAATAATGGGAATAACAAGGACTCAAGCTTTGTTGATGCAAAGATTTAGGAGATGGAACGCCAATTGTTCGCACCGAGGGTGTCAGCGTGTGCTCCATCACGAGAGTGGGACATGATGGGTTACACTTAACACGTAAAGAAGGCGTTACTCTCTAATATGATCAAGGTATGGATCCTTTTCCAAGCTGGCGACACTTTGGTATCCCTAAACCATCAACCAATGTCGCAACTAATGGTACAAGCGATACGTGTAGTGTCTAAAATAAAGCGAATGGAACGGGCCTTGTTCCTACTTCTTGCTTATGCATAAAAGCGTCAATGGTGAGCCTAAAGAAAGCTCTAGTCTTAAACAGTAAAGTTGCTAACTTCGTACTTTAATCGCCCGACTAGGAATGAGTCCGATGTCGCTATTTCATTGACATCGGTTTGGCGAAGCTAATATTTCTAGCGGTTTAGTAAATCTATTTATGGGTTTTTCTTGGCAAACGAGTGTATGCATATCCGGACATCCGTGTTGCATTCTCGTACCAAGCATATAGAGATCCGTCATCCATTCTTAAGAGACAATGTTCAAAAAGGAACATTTCTCTTGAGAAAGTATCATCCGAAGACAACATAGCCGACGTCCTCACCAAACCGCTGAAGTGGGAACAATTCAATTTACTTGCCTCTGTTCTTGGTCTTATGGAAAAATCGTCATGAAATTTCTTTCTACAAAATTACATACGGCGCCTTGCCTTACTTTTTACGAGTCTAGGATCTTATTTCACACACAACTCACAAATAATACGAGGATTTTCAAAACTCAAAGATAAAATTTTCTTAACTCTATGCAAGAAATTTTTAAAAAGATATCTAAAAGATACTTACTCCCATATCATTTGTCTAAAATCATTCTCACTGTCTATGATAAACTTTTCTTTCATTTTTAATACAAGGTAAAAACATTTTTCATTGCATCTAGTGCTTTTGAATGCTAAAGGGAATACATAACTAATATGTGTTTTCTGTACATTCATTTAAGCAAATTGAATTAAGGAGCACTCGGGTTATTTCACATAATTATATGTTTTTTCACTTCTTTGTTTATTTTCTTCTTTTTGGGGTCGAGATAACCATGACTCCAAATGATTTACATATAGGCGCTGGCTAGGCACCATTGTTTCCAAAAGAAAAATTTGGCTGCGAGAACACCGGTATCACGGATCCAGCTTTTACGTTGGGCGGATCCCTAAAGGGCCGGATCCATGCCGGGGCACGTACACATAAGCAAAAGATTTCTTATTTTTCTCACTTTGGCTAAAACTTTCATATTTTCAACATTTTAGCCTCTTCACTAATGAATATGTTACTTAATACTTGTGTTCTCATGATCACATGTCTTAAATTCATATCTAATTATTATATTTTAGTCCACATTTTGTTTTAGTCATTGTTGTTGAAAATTTTGTGAAGAATACTTGGAGTAAATACGGCCTGGTTAGAATAATGATGATTTCTAAAAGATTATTCTTCTTCAAGTTTAGCTCTAAGGACGTAATAGATGCTATGCTGGAAAATGGTCCATGGTTAGTTCGTAATGTGCCATTAATTCTGAAGAGGTGGTCTTCGGATGCTAATTTACTGAAGGAGGATGTATGTAATGTCCCGGTGTGGGTTAAATTCCTTGATGTTCCTAATATTGCTTTCACTGAGGATGGGTTGAGTGCTATTGAAACCAAACTTGGTACCCCATTGATGTTATTCTTGTACTTCAGTTATGTGCATGGAGTCATGGCGTAGGTCAAGTTATGCAAGAGCTATGAGTGAATTACGTGCTGATGCGGAGTTGAAATAATTTCTTGTGGTGGCAGTTCCTAAATTTGAGGGTGGTGGGTATGCTATGCATACTGTCCATATTGAGTATGAGTGGAAACCGCAAGGTTTTCGGCCATGTTTCAAATGAATGTCCAAAGAAACTTGTCCCGGTTACTACGAAGAACATCATGATCAGAAGACAAACTGTCCATGGAGTTCAAATTGGTTCAAAGTCTCAATTGGTTGATAGACCAAAGAAGACGTATGACACAAAAGAAAACAAAGGTAATGAATGCAACTAATGATGATTTTGTTCCAACTACATTAAATTCTTTTGAAGTTTTAAGTAACATAGTGGTGTGTGTAACACCTGAACAAAGAGGGTGATTGTAACACCTTAGAAAATCCCACATCGGCTGAGGCACGGAGAGATGCTTCAGATATAAGAATAACATCCGCCTTAATGATACAACACGTTTTGTGGTCCCGCTGCGAATAGGGTTCGCACGAACTACGCGGTTAAGCGTGCTCGCGTGAGAGTAATCGGTAATGGGTGACCTCAAGGAAGTCTCACACGAGGCCATCAAACAAAGCCATGAGCCGCGGCAAAGCGGACAATATGTGTGTCAAGAGGCGGGATGTTACAAGTGGTATCGAGCCACCCAGGCCGATTCGGGATGGTGCGGCAAACCTCATCGAGGACGATGAGTCACTTAAGGGGTGATTGTGACACCACTGGACAAAGAGGTGATTGTAACACCTTAGGAAAATCCCGTCGACAAAGGCGCGGAGAGATCTTTGGTATATAAGAATAACACCCGCTTATGCAGACACAACCCGTTTTGTGGTCCGCTGCGATTAGGGTTTATGAGGAACTACTGCAGTTAAGCGTGCTCGTGTGAGAGTAACCTTGGTATGGGTGACCTCGGAAGTCTCACACGGACCACAAAACAAAGTCGTGAGCCAAGGCAAAGCGACAATATTGTATCAAGATGGGCGGGATGTTACATCGTGGATGAAGAAAGGGGTATTAGAACCTCTAGTGCACTGAGGCGCAGTCAAGTGGAGCATAATGGACGAAAGGATAAACATAAGGATATACCTAGTAGTAGTACGTGTAATCAGCCTACTATTAAAAAGGAGATTTTGAAATCGGCAGATATGCCTAGTACTTCAGGCGTGGCATCTAACATGAAATATAAAAAGGTTAATGAGGTGGTTTCTGAGGAGGATGGTGAAGTTAAAGTGGAAGAGATGTATAATGAAACTGCAAACTTTATGGCATCTAAACTTTCTAAGGTCAATGAAGGGATCAGTGGTGGAATTGGAGTTGGAAATTCTAGCTTGTAAAAACAATGGAAAGAGAGTTATGAAGTGGAACCCATATGATAATATTGATTTCGGTACTCTTGGCCTTACCGAAGACCAACTGGCATTTGCTAAAGTTTTTGATATAAATCTTTGTGGTGAAATTAGATAGGCATTTATAGTTGTTGATCATAAGTTTGGTATGTCATTCTTATAATAAGTACGGTTTGAAGCACAAATGATGCGTTTATTTTTCCGCATACATGACGAGTTGAGATGTGAAATTCACCCATCTTTTATACTTAATTAGTTTTTGAAATAATAAATTTAGCAAAGTTAAAACTCTTTTCTCAAAAACATAAGAGAAAGGATATGATATAAAGACACTGAGACATAAAAACGTGTTTAGCTTTTTGACCGGATATATGTGTCAATTATGCATTGGTTTTAACTGTGAAATCCACATTTTCATACACAATTACAGTAACTAATACCAGTTATTATTATATATTTTTTTAGTACACTTGCGACTTGTGAGTGCATATATGTATGTTGTTCGATCTCTAACACTTGCAAATTAAAGCTAATTTGACAAATTCATAAGAATTACTAGCATATATGACTATAAACTCTTTTTAGACCATCGTATTACCGAAGAAAAATTACTACACAATCGCTCAAGTGTTTGTTCATAGTCGAAATTACAGTTAAATTATACCGGGTACTATTATATATTGTTGTGTAGATTCTTTTCTTACTATACTAGTTATAATACCGCATGCGTACGCGCTTTAACAAAAAAATATATATTTGTGATCAATACTAAATATTACGTCTTTAAAATGTAATTACATATAATTATATACTTATGCATCCAGTTTGTCATTATTCATTATATCCATTAGAATTTTGTATAATCAAATTTTGTAAAAAAAAATTGTTAGATAACTCAAGATTCAACTATATTTAGGCGATATAGATGTTGATGTTCCTATTTAAATTTCACTATTAATATTATGATGTCTACAAGACGCGAGTTTAGCTTAAGACATAATAAACGTTGATGAAGTTAAAACATACTCTTTAAAGTTTTTAAAAATGTTTTTACATATCCTATATAAATAAAAGTTACATGGGTAGTTGTTATATGTATAATCACGCTTTTTCTTATTAAGAACTGACTTACTGATTTGATAATTATATCCCGCTTTCAATAATTTAGCCAGATTTAATATTTAAATTGATGTTCACATTTATTAATACTTTTAATATCTAAAATAAACGAATGGTTGAGTGGCGTATATATAGAAAAAGAAATTTATAATCTTATGTATATTTATATGTTGAGTTTTAAACAACATATATATTGTATTTTTAAGTTATAAAGATATAAGTATAAAATATATGAAGATTTGTTTAATTTTCAAAGTTATTAAAAACACTAAACTTATAATATTACACTTAACTCTATTCAATTTTAAAATTTAACCACTAAAGTTTTATTAATTACCTCTTTTTAAAGTTTTGTTTTCACAAATTTGACATATATTTTTATGTTTTTCTCTCAACTAAATTCTACACCAAATAAATTAAAGGTTGGTAAAATCAATTTAATTTTGATTTTTATTAACCAATCGCGTCGCCTCGATTTCGCTTTACACGAAAATCAAACTCTCCTATTTGGCCTAATTTTTTTCGATGAGAAAGAAACTGCTAAAACACTGAAATGATGTAATTCTTTTTATTATATAAAGATTAGATTAAGGTATATACTACACATTTAATAATCGGAACTTTACATGTCTACCGTTAAATATAGATTTTATATTGCGAAAAGAATGATGGTTAGGTTAAACTTCACAGTCAGTCAATTAGTTGCTAATATAATATCCACACGAGAGGCTTATAATATTCTGATCACCAAAAGTAAAGGAGCCCACTCATGTGAAATACAATAAACTTTTTGAATCGATGTTTGGAATAAAATCAGCTAGACAAAATTAATAAGTCCTATATACAAAGTAATAAAACAAGTAACTTGTATTAAAGTAAACTAAATCATCAGTTAGATGTTTAGTATCAAACCAGCGGGTGTAGTGATACCCAGAATCGGTTTCATTCGCTTCATGTCAGCACAACATCGAGAATAACATAGAACCACGTATAAAACACACCAAAACCGTACACAAAGACACACTAAAAAGCAGTGTCGTTCAAATGACGTTTCAATAAGAATCGGCGGTCAGACTAAAGCTTTCAAGAGTAAAAGTTAAAATTGGGTCGGGTCGAATGTCGTTCTTGGCCTTTTATTCTTATTATGAAATCGATTTTACTTTTAATGAAAGTGATTTTTTCTTGCTATTTGTTTGCACGCGCAAAACCAAACTAAGAATTGATGATGATATCGCATGATATTGAGCACATACTGCTTTTTATGATCGATAACAAAACAGTAGTTGAACTAAAATAAAAAGTTGGATAACAAAATTCACAAAAGATAGTAAAGCACTTGAGAATCGAACATTATATCTCCAACGAAAAGTAAAACGTTCTTAACTATTCGACTACGATTTAACCATTTGATAAATTTTCACAATTATACTTTTACCCATTTATGGGGTAGAAATGAAATTCTTATCAATCGACATTACTCGAGTGAATTTTCAGAAAGCGTGCTTCACACCGCCTCATCGTGGCATCGCTCCGAATAGCACTAACCATGAGTCTGTGACAATGAGGTGAAGGGTGGGATGACGTTCGGTGTAATCCGATGACATTGAGATGATTGCATGATACTATGTGCTCTTAAAGCTTTCTACGCTTTGTTTGTTTTTGTTTTGTTTATAATGATTAAATAATCTCTGTCTTTTCAAGGTTTTAATTCAGTGATCATCATGTTTGCCCTTTATCATAGTTGCTGGACAAAATACTATAATTATATTTCATGACCGTGTCTTGTTGTCGTAATAGTTGTAGACTCAAGTTGAATATTGGACCTGCATGCCTCAAGTATAACTTATTTAAAGAGGCTTATTTATTTTTTATTTTTTTTGCAAGTCATTGTCCAAAGTGTTTCAATTGTATAGGACTATATAGAACTAGATAACAAGATAGGCAACATCACTTCACATTCGATAGACGACTTGCATCTCATTTAAGACGAAGTCCGTCGTCGCAGACTAATAAATTTGGTCTTGTTTTGTTAAATTTTGATGTTTATAAGTATTAAAAACTGGTTTCTTAAAAATTATAAAACTCTTTGGCCTAGTAGATTGCAAATTGCAAAACCATGCAATTTGTTTTGGATGCCAAATACAAATGTACAATGACTTTTCTTTTTCATTAACATTGCCCAATTGTTATGGATGCAAAAAGTTATGGGAAAAAGTGACAGACTTTTACAGCTTTTATCGCAAAAATGATTGTGCTATAATTGGGTCTGCATCAACTATTTTAGTACCCTTTTGCCAACCATGAAAATTTTATTTAACACGCATGATTTTAGACAAATTTGAATTTAAAATTGTTTTAAATATGTTTTGCACTGCAACATTTGGCATTATTGGCAAAGACATTTTTACCATTTGTCGAATACGTGTTTCCATTAATAGTCGTTGGCAGGGGGCGATCATCATAAAAAGATCTTCATCAAAAGATCGTCGCTAAACTATTGGCGAGGACTAATACGTTTCGGAATACTACGTGGAAGTGAAACCGACACAAATTCTTAGTCAAACTTCCTTCTAAGCTCACGACTTTTGACGAAGACAAGAATCGCCAACATCCGTTTAAAAACGAACTTTTGTTAATTAATCTATTAATTATATAATTACATTTATTAATAATCAAAAACATTTAGCAGTATAATATAACTTGGGCCCACATGGTTTTGGCGAGTAAATGTCTTCGTCAAAAACCATCTGCACTTTTTTTTGCAGCATATTGCTGTTTTTTGGTGCATGTTTCCAAATTTCGGTTCATAAAACTCGATCACTTGAATATATTCGTAAGTGACAGGACTTGCTTAAGGACAACGATATATTCGTATTTGACTTGCGTAACTTAAAAGATATTGTCGCGTATATGGGCTCTCAATAGAATTTAATGAATTGCGATAATTTTTATCGATCGAATAGAAAGACCTTCGATTTATACCATTTGCTCGATTCTTATCATTAAATTCTCATCTACCTTTCAATCTTAAAGAGAATGCAAATAAATTTTTTCATATACATGTTAATTTATATGTTTTTATAACTTAAATAATGTTTACAATTAAATTTAACATAATTAAATTTAACATAATTTATAACTTAAATAATGTTTACATTTAAATTTTTTCATAAACCACGTCATCGGCTTGATTTAGCTACTTACTAATCTGTTAAACAAATACATGATTAATCGGTCAATTTTTCATGGCGATATATCCTCGCCGAAAGATCGCATGAAAACGGTAGGAAATGAATAAAGTATAGCTAATGGTAAAATAAAGTCAACATAAGTCAGTTTTTTGGCGAGGACATATCCTCGCCAATGCCTTTGATCAAAATTTCTTACTTACAAAGTCAAAGTCCGAAACCGAGTTTTTTTTTTTTTTTTTTTTTTTTTTTTGTCGCTTAGCAACATTTGGCGAGTATATAGTGCTTTCGCCAAAAGCCTCGTCGACCGTTATGTCGATTCTTGTAGTGTTGATTTCGTAGATATTACTATACAAAAGCAGCAAGCGACCATGGAGGATCAGTCTATGTTGAAGCAAGTGAGGTAGCAAGCTGTGAATCTTAGACTATTATAGGGAAAATGATTGAGATGCCTAATTCATGTGACTAATTTCATGCCTAATCTATTCATTTAATGACACATGTATTCCACTTATTCTCACTCCTCTTATTTACCATCGATTTTTATAGTATGCTCCAAGATCCTCATAGATCAATTAGCATACGTGAATTAATTAAATGCGAATCACTACTCCTATTATAGCACATAATACAATTTCATTATTGCAAAACTACACGCATTCCACAAATTCTCTAATTGGTCTGTGCATGTAACTGTGTTCCCCTTCACGCTGCAAACGACTTTTTAACTTTTTTGCAAATTCTATATGGGTGTAAACTTTTTAACAAAAATTACCTTCATAGTCCATAGCAAGGACTAAGGATTTGGATTTTTTTTTTTTTTTTTTTTTTTTTTCTCTCTCAATACGTGCTTAGCTTAAAACCTACGTATCAATGTTTTATTAGTTTGTGAAACATTGATTTCTTTAAGTGAAACCGACATGATATTGTCATGTATATCTAAGTGTAAAACTATTCAAATCACTAGACTTCCAAATTATATTTCCAACATTATAGAAATCAAATATTGTTTGTCATTAAACTATACTCCATATTCAGAGTCATGAGTAACAATACCAAACTTTAACTTTACCGATAATTTGAAATAGAGAATCATATCAATGTAACTTTTTTTGGAAATGATAACTATTTGTTTATGAGTGCTTGCAATATAAATCTCGTAAAAATGTAGTGAAACTAATTGGTACTTCTTTCGTCATAAAGTAAATGTCTATTTTTTTATTTTAAGATATTTTAAAATAGATATTCAATTTGTGTTTCAACCGATCAAAAATAGTTGGTAAAAAAAATATTTGACTGGTGGATAGTTTCATTAGTGTAATTTTTAAATTTTTTTTGTAAAATAAAATGAACTATATATATATATATATATATATATATATATATATATATATATATATATATATATATATATATATATATATATATAGTGTATAGTTATATCTGAGAACCAAATAATTTACGAAGCTGCGAGAACCAACAAGGACCAATCGATTTGAGATAATTAATTTTCCTTTTCCTTTTCCACACTATTTTCGTAGGGGTATTTTAGGTATTCTATAATTATCAACATTTAATAACCGAATATCATACTCTCCACTAATTATGGGATCACGATTGTTTGATTATTTTTTTTGAAAACCCTAAAACAACTATATCATTATCAACGAAATTCACTAGTTCATAAATCATTTATCAAAAAACGATTATACAAAAAATAGTTACGCAACAATGAATTCATCCATTGGAAGCGATGATCAAGAAGAAGTTAATGTTCTGACCGTTTCTTCTATGCAAAATGAAGCGAATGTTCATACCCAATCTGCAAGCGATGAGCAGTTATTGTCAATGAAGATTTCTCTTGATCACGAATCATATGATTTATTAATTTTAGTTATGTCTTATTTTTTCATGCTTTATTGGTTGTTATAGATTTATTACGTGTCTATACAATTAATTTATATAATGTTAGGGTTTTGTATGTAGGTTTTAGATGTATGGCATCTATATGACGAAGATCTAAATACATGTTTGTTTTGTAGAATGTTATTTTGTTGTTATTTTTTGTTATTTGAATTGCATGTTTTATGTTTGATACATTTATAGTTTGTTATTTTATGCATGATTGTAAGTAAGTTTCGTGTTAAATTTAGTGTTTTATGCACATGTGTTAATGGGTGATGTTTGTTTTAATTTTAATGTACATCGCTACTTTTTCATTTATTCTTTGTTGTTTAGTTTAGTTTAATGATTAATTGTGTTTTATTTTGTTATTTCATGTAGTTGTTTTCAGATGTAAGCATGTTACACATGTGCACGTATGTCAATAGCTTGTTTAACATGTATATGTTTCTTATATCAGTGATTGTATCATGTTACACATGTATATTTTAATAGAATCGTTGTATACATATGCACAGTTGTGATTTTTTACTTCTGATTATATCGGATGTTGTTGTGTATTACGTAGATACAAATACATGTTATTATCGTTAATCGTCTTATTTTTTCGTATAATGTTTATTTTGTAGATTATTCTGATTTAGACGATAGTGAGTCAGATGATGAGTGTATTCCAACACCCAAAGGCCATAAGTATTGGGTTCCAGAGGTACCAGCCGATGAGAAGCCTAGCGAAGGGAACGTGTTTGACACTTTTGATGAGGCTTACGACATGTACCTTGAATACGCTCTTAAGGCCAGGTTCTCTATTAGAAAATCTACATCAAAGCGTAAGAAAGGTGAGGTTACTCATAGGTATATAGTTTGTAATAGGGCTGGAAAACCACGAAAAACCATCGTGAAAGATACGTTGGCCCGGTCATCTCAAACTGCTGATAATCGGAAAATGGGAGTAATAAACCTAAGCGTGACATAATTCAATTACTCGCAGCGGATTGCAATGCATGTGTCGAGTTTAGGGCTATTCACGGTACATCGGCTTTTAAGTTATCTGAATTTGTTGAAAACCATAACCACCCACTTTTGATGAAAACAACGCTGATCTTTTAAAAGCACGGCGTAAGTTAGACTTTAGTGATAAGCTGTTTATCCATAGGGCTTCACTTTCTAATCTTGGCCCAACTAAAGCTCATCGTCTTAGGGTGGCATTTATGGGTAGCTATAAAAAGGTTCGTGGAAAGCCATCGGACTGGAAGAACTTTCGTAGGTCGGTTAATAAATACATTGGTCCTAGGGATGCCCGGATGTTAATAGATAAAATGAATGATAGGAAAAAGCATGTGCCTAATTTTTCATTTGAATACCATCTTGTTGATGATGTCTTATCCGCATGTTACGGGCGACGAGACAATGAAATGCAACTACAACGAGTTCGGTGATGTAGTTTCATTTGATGCCACTTATCGCACAAGCAGTAATGTTTAATGTATATCCGTAACGGTTTGATGATTCTATTTATGTATTAAATTATTGTAACATGTGTGTATTCTTTTTAATTATATGTCCATCCATCTATAGGTACCGGATGATCTTTGTTCCATTCTTGGCATTGACCATAACCAAAAATGTGTCACTTTTGGTGTTGCTTTAATAAGTGTGAAACAATTGAATCATACAAGTGGATCCTCACCCGTTTAAAAAGCGCATGTAAAGAACCAATTCAGGCATTACGGACCAAGATCAGCGTTGCGTCTGCGATTGGTGTGTTCCCAAGCACACCATCGTTTATGTATGTGGCACATAACCCATAAAGCGCACAGGAAGGTATTTTTCTAACTAAGCACTTGTGTTTTAAATGATTTACTTTCTTTTTATATATTAAGTTCCATAAATTAAATACATCTTATTCAATCTTTGTTTCATGTCCGGATCGTGGTGAAGTTGAGTCGATTCGAATTTAAGCTGTTTCATAAGCTTATATGGAATGTGTTTATTGAACCATCGAATTTGAAGAGCGATGGCATGCTCTTATTGGTATGTTTAATTTGTGCGAAAACAAATGGCTTTCGATATGTTTAAGATGAGGATTTGTGGATCCGGCATATTTTAAGGAGTTGCCAATGTGTTGTCTTATGAAGACCACTTCCGATCCGAAAGCTCCAATGCTTTTTCCGTATTTTCTCTCACTCGGAAACATGCTTGTTCAATTCATGCTTTGCTTTGAAGCCGCTATGGAGAAAAGCGTTATGTCCAACGTGTCATTGACAATCGCACTTTTGAAAGTACTCGGTAATGTTCACCGACCTACCTATTGAGCGACATGCATGTTCGGTTTATAGTCGCTCTATTTTTAGAGAGGTATTTATTTTAACTTTTTGGTCAATGGTGCATTATTAAAACATTCAAGTATCTTTGTATAGTGTTATAACACATGTGCATTTGTTTGTTTGTTTAATAGGTTCGAAGGAAATATTAAAAGGGCTGTATGCATGTTCTCAGTTAGTGTTACTTGAGACGATGGTGTTCTGATTAGCATAATACAACAAAGAAACAAAGAGAATGTTGTTGTTATTAATGCTAAGGTAATTATTTATAACATTATACATGTGTTATTATATTTTTTATTAAAAATTTTATATCACTTTGTATTTTTATCTTTATATTTTAATATGTGCATACAATATTTACGTTCTTTGTGTTCGATGTTACATCCCATTCTCACTATTTTTTAATCGGGTTGTTCGTAAGGAAGCGATGGGCGTTACTGTTCATGTAATCGGTTTGGTCGACACGGATACTTGTGCCGCCATATTTTCTGTGTTTTCGTATATACTCTATTGATCGATTCGGAAAGATATGTCGAAGCGATGGAGGAAAGGCGTGTTGCCATCTCATTTGCTAGATAACGAGCACCGCTATGGACCGTGTATTGAAGAGACCGACAACATAGCCCGATATTCATGCTACAATAGAGTCATGTGTTGACCGTTTACGCAATGACACGGAAAAATTAAAGGAATTTCTTGCACGAGTTCGGAGTTGAAATCCAAGCTAGAGGCGATCTTCCCCACAAAAAAAAGCCCAATAATGAAGAAATATTCCGGGACCTTTTAGGTGTTACCACCCCTAAACAAGTTATTGTCAAACCTCCACAAGGGATTAGGAATAAGGGTTGTGGTGCGGAGGCGGAAGATTTATTGGCGGGAGAAAGCTAAAACAAAAGCCAAAACAAAAAGAAAGGCGTACATGCGGTATTTGTGATGAACAAGGTCACAACATGCGCGTGCAAAAACGAAGGCAAAAAGAAAGCGGTTCAAGATAATGATTCGGGTTTTGAAGAAGAAGATTACGACAATGAGTTGTCGACAATGCAATTTAGCATACAATTACTTTCATCCTTGATACGCTTTTAGGTTCACTATTTTTCAAGGCGCTTTTAATCCGTATGTTTTATTTATTTCATTTTCATTTGTGTTAATTTGGTATGTCATCTACCACGACATTCGGTTTATGGTTATTTTGTTTTGAATATTGAATCAATCTAAGTATGTTTTGAATATTATTTGGTTTAATGTTTGTCCTTATTAATGTGTATCTGATTATTGATTTTTAATGACTAATATTCCTTTGATTTTGTTTAGTCAATTGATCTTTTTTTACATGTACGTGTAATATTTTTGAAAAACACATGTGTGTATATGTTTTGCAAATGCATCACACATGTGTATTCCGTGTATCTATATTCATATTGCATCGTATCATATAATTTTTAAGAAAATTTTCCAAATATTCGGTGTTTATCCACATCTTCATTTTAAATATAATCATATCTAAATCTTTTCAAAATATATAAGATTTATCCAAATCTTGATGTTTAAATATAATCATATCTATATTTTAAAAATATAGATTATTTTCATGCCTTTTTATGCATAGGTTGTTACACATTTGATAACCCTAATTCACCTTTTTATCCCTATATATTATGCGTTTGTGAACACACACATACTTTTATGCTCCTTTATTTATAAAGCTTTTTGGTTTTCTAAAATCATGGTTTCACCAACTTTCGAAAAATCTGGACGCCCCATGGTTGTAAACCCTTTGTTTAAAAAGAATAAAGGGCGTGGATCAAAAGGTAATTTTAACAGAACCCCCAAGATCCGTGTTTGCAGTTTCTGTCGTCAACCCGGCCACAACATCCGTACATGTCCACTAAAGAAAAGCCAAGCCAATTCCATCAAGAATGAAGAAAAGATTGAATCTGAATAAAGCAATTATTTATTAGTATCTGAATAGATCAGGGATACTAAATAAAGTTGCCTATCTTGCTATTAGATGTCGTACTTCTTTTATCATTTTCAATGAATAATGTATTTGTGTTTTCCGACACAAAGGTTTTTGAAATATGTTATATGTATTTCAATGAATAAAGTATTTAGCTTATCATCAAATTAACACATGTGTCTATTCACCATATGCATTATTTATACCTCGTTAATATACCTATGTTCCTCACATTATCTATATATGTAACAATCACACTAGTTTTATTTATTTTACAATTGATATACACATTCAATACACATATGTTATAAAACTGTATATACCATATCCTAATTTATTGAATAGATATTCATTTGTATACTAAGTTAAAACTTATGTATATACCATTAAATACAAATATAACTGTATTTTTTTTAGCAAAACACATGTGCAGATTAGTATTACACATGTGATGTTTATTAAACACATGTGCACATTCGTATTACACATGTAGAATAACCATTTATTTTAAGCTTCCAAACACACGTGATGTTTTACATATACACGTGTGTTTACATTTATTTTCGTATAACAAGTTGATTTTATTAACACAAGTTTAGTTTATTTTCACTTACACTTGTGTTCATATACTAAAAACATGTATATATTTTGGTACTCTTTTATGGATTGAATCACCATGCAAAACAAATACAAGCTTAGCGATTTAAATAATATTTAAAGTAATCATTCTCGATTACTCTTAAAATAATACCAACCAAAACATAGTTAACATAAACTTTTGATACCCATTCAAATACATACCTTAAAGGTATTAAAACCAAATCAACATAATTAAACATTCCAAAGCATAATAATAGTCTTAAGCGACACAAACTTAAGCGAAACCAAGTCATCCTACTTAACCAACACAAACATAAGTAGTTCCCAAAGATAGTTTTGTCCTTCAACGACCTTGAACTTCTAGATACCACCAATCATTCCTACAACATTATCACGCTTCAAATTCCATCCTCCTAGTAGTAACTTTGCAACATACTTGACCTTAACTTTGTCTGCGCTATACCTTCACGCGCATCACTAGACAGCCCGCAGTCATACCTTTCCATTGGTTCTCCCATGTAGGTTTCCATATGACGCATAACAACAACTCCAGAGTTTGGGACCTTTGATTCTGTTCGCCAATTCAGGATCGGTATTTGCATTTGAATTGTGAATATATCAACTGCTTTTGGATGTCCAGCTTCAGTCAGGTATCTCCCAAAGTCCGCATGCTGTGTTTTATCAAATAAAAATTATACAAATATTATTCTTATGAAATTATACATAGTATATAGTATATTATGGAATTAGCGCACGTACCACTATAATAGCCATGCTATCATCACGGATTGTTTCTTCACCGTCTACAATTTGCCTAGCGGTGTAGTTTTCTTACTCTTCTTCGAACTCACATTTTTACACCCTTGCTATCCAACATCCACACACCACCTTTCTTTAAATTGAATATCACAAGAAAATTGTGTTCACCATTCGACAGAGGAATAAACACCTGTATTTATATGGAATACGCAAATACATGTGTGTAAATTCACCACGATATATATTTGGCATACACACTCAGAAGATAGTGTTTTATATATATTACTGCTACAATTCCCATTTATTATCTATATTACATACATGTGTCTAAATCCAGCACGATACATATTCGCATTTACTATCTATATTACACACTAAAATTCAGAAAAAATTTAACACAATTCATACACAATTCTGATTGGGCATGTAAATCATTACGTAATCAGTTGGTATATACATGTGTAATGTTCCAATTATAGAAAGTATAGATACTGCAAATTAGACCGAAATACTTACAAGGTCAATCCCTTTGAATGTTTTCGCTTTTCCATCTTTTGCAAGTGCCTTATCAACATAAGTTGAACAACTTTATCCGTTCATCCGCATTGTATAGAACATCCACGAACCTTTCGGTATGTTTTCAAGAATCATTATATTTTTACGTTAATAACATTTTCATGAATTAGACCACATACGCACACGTATCCTAATAATTTATATTTTATACAAGAATACTTACCACCATAAGCGTTGGCATATAATACGGAGTGGTGAATTGGGTCCTCTTGTCGTTCACCAACATTCAATATCTACGCCTTACGCATTAATCACATTTGGCACCACATGTTGCGATTGGCCCAAACTCTCCAACATCAAGCGGGTTGAGCGTGACCGATCACGGTCTTGAATAGTATGTCACTATCAAGGAAGAAAAGAACAAATGGCGTATAAGTTCACATGTAATATATATATAAACACAAGTGTCAATGCAACTACATTTAAATAAACATATATACTTTTTTGGAAACTTGATCATTTTTTTGTACTTACTCAGGATTTCCAGACATCTCAAATAGGAGCTTGCACACCTTCTTCTCCTGGGCATCCAATGGACTGAAATCGACTGCTCTGACACAAAATGGAGATTTCATCTGGGCCGTCAGTAGTTGTTCCCTTTTTCCACGTTGCCTAACTAAACCTTGTTCAGGAACATTTGGCCTAGCGAAACTAACTGGAACCGCTGCGACTGCCTTAGCTTTATTTGCTGTACGCTTCTTTCCTGCTTCAGCTTTCAGTTCCTCATAACTTGGTGTCAAGTTCAGGCTAAATGACGGCATGTCATCCAATGCCACGCCCTTCCCCTTCCTATACTCATTTGAAATGTTATCAACAGTAGCTACAACTAACTTTGTGTTTGCATGCCTAATGTAGCTTCGGTGTATCAAACCAACCACCACCACTTACATTCCCACTACCAACTGTCACGTTGGGTGTAGCGACTTCAACATTTTCTTTTGTCCAATTCCACGGATGTCTCTTTCTGTTCACATCTTTTACATGATTCACCTTATCCAAATTACGCGGTACCTCCATATACTTCACTCTAAAGCTTTTAACTCATCACTATCCGGGAATACCACTAAACCTAGGCATATGTTTTCTCAAAACACGAACCGACTTTTCGATTGTCTCAATATACTTACCAAGCTTCGAGACAAATCCACGCATATACACGTAGATATTCATGTATGAATTTTACGCATCGATAACCATATAACATATAGAATATACATGTGTTTGAACTACTATATGTATATTTAAAATTAATAAGGTGTTATTTTTAATTTTGTACACCAACATTTTGTTAACCAACATATGTATTTACATTCAACATCGTTTTACTACAACATTATTCATTTGTCATTAACATGTTTAAGCATTTGATACATATTTATATCAATACAATACATGTGTTTAAATGTATAAGTTTGTATAAATGTACCTCTAAATCTTCCGGAAACCATCGTCTTCTTCCTCCTCATACAGACTTCTAGTTCTCCCGGACCACATCCACGGTGTCTACTTACGCGTTTCCTCTCTTGCAAAAGGTCCATTGACCATTTACTTGTTGGTGGTCTTTTGCGAGCAATTGGCAGTGAATCGCATTTTGTTCCATCAACGTAAATCATCTGTGTCACAAAATAATTCTAATCAGTTAGGATATTATACATGTGCACGTTCATATAATTCAGCATATATGTATTCCATATTACCGTTAACAAGGTCAGCGGGCCGCAAAAGTAGTTGTTCTTCACTTTTGGCTTCCACCCATCTTTGCAGTTTGGAAGATTATCAAGTAAGAACTGACACCAGTTTATTCTACTGAAATCCGTGTTTGGGCTGATATGTTTTAAAACTTCTAAATCACAACACCCTGTCTTTGAACAACTACCAATAACGTTTGCAAACAGTACTATGAAATTCACTTGAAGTTTAGGTCTACAACCTTACTACTACGTATCATTTTCCTAACGACAGTGGGTGTTATTTTGGATTCCTCACATTGATATTGATTCTTCCATTCCTCTATCATTACTCCATTATCCGACACTTGACATTGATATATTATCCCCTCATTTTTCAAACCTAGCATTTGACTTATTCTTTCACGATCTACTCTAAGAGTACCTTTACTCGACAATTTCCATTTTTCATCATCAAAGTGCTTAACCACGTAAAATCCTAACTTTTTTGGTATACCATCCACCTTGAATTCAAGTAAGCTTCCAAATCCTAGTCTATCAATACAAGCTTGTTGGTTCGGCTTAAGGGTTGCTATAGCTAAATAGAATGGCCGTGGGCTAGATCGTGTCCTAAGAGTTGTCGAGATATCTCTGACGGTTTTTCCTTTTGTATCTATCTTAGGTGACTTAACCCGGCACTACTTTTGATGGTCCAGCTACATCGACTTCATTGATAACACCAAGCGCAACAAATATAACGCATGCTATTTGTTAATACAAACACTAATTCACATGCAACATAAACACATATATGGGGTATCAATACCTTTTGTCTTCTTCACGGTTTCGCACAACATTATCGATGGTTCGCTTTCTCCCTTTCTTACCAGCTTCCACTATATTAATATCACATTAAACACAAATGTTAATCGTCTTTTGATAACCGACCTTTCAACTGTTTCAAAAAAATGATGCGATACCTTTTTCATCAGGGCTACTACTCCCAACTCTTCCTAGTATCATGCTTCTTCTCCATCTCATAGGTGAAGCTACCCGATTACACATACAAACACATACAATTAAACATACCATTATATTTAAACCGTAATGCCAAAACATTTTAGATTCCATACCAACGCTCATGAGGACTTCCTTGGTTTGGTTGAACACGATCTTCAAAATCATCATTGCTATTCTCCAAGTCTGCGTCAATAGGATCATCAATTGTGTTCTCTTCAACCACGCTTTTGCTTCGTTTAGTTACGTAACTTCTCCTTAAATCGTAACACATGTAAAAGTTTGACTCATTATCGGTATCCCATAACATAAATAATATCATCTAAATATCGTTATATACATTACTTGTGTTCAAAACATATAATCAACATAATATACATATGCTTATATTATTTCAAGATTAACAAACCATATACAAAAAGTATTGGATATCCAAAATTAATACATATAAATATCTTTGTATAACAAATATCCATCAAAACAAACTTAACACATATACTTAATGTACCATACATCAACCATATACACACGTGTTAAACATACATTCACATAACATTTTAGTCCTCAAACATTCATATATACATACTCTTATACTATTCTAACCTTCATATACACACACGTTACTAACGAATAACCATAAACACAAACTTCACGAAAATATCCTATTAAAAACAGGGTCTTTTGATCCACTATTCACACAAATAACACAAACGTTTACAGAATCATAAACACATCCTAAATAATCATAGTAAATTAATAACATCCATTATATACATCTTCACTAACACACATCAGATGTGTGTTTAAAAAAACTAATTCATTATAACATTAAAAACACATGTAGTTCAACACTGATAAAACAATGATAAAATCACTACTAAAAACATATAAAACACAAATGATAATCAAACACTTCTAAAAACACTGATAAAATAAAAAACACATGTAGTTCAACAAATCGTAATGATTTTTAATAACACATCAACTAACACTAAAACCATGTTCAAAATTAAAATAAATGACATACAAAAATCAATAAAATCATCTAAAACATAATCGAAAAAACACAACATGCGTTAGATCAATACTTATTTTTGTTAATTAAACTCAAATTAACCATGAAACAATGATCATAACACAATAAAAAAACGATTACATTCATTACATCATCTTCCCTTTCAAAATAAAAGCAGGATGTGTGTGTTTTTCCCATGACTTCTTCGATTTACATGAAAAAACCCTATCAATTGGGGCTTTTAATAGTTAAGTAAGGATAAGATTTGGGTTTAATTTGATTTGATTTTTCATCCGGGTTTTAGGCATTTATATGTTCTGAGCAACTTGGGAGATAAATTTGGGGAGAGGTTATGATGAGAGTCTACGGTCGGTTTTAATTAAATGTGATAGATGAAATACCCAAAATGACCCCTATTTAATAAAAAGGCGGAAATAACTTCCATTTATTTACAAAATGCCATGTGTATCCTACACCATTGATCAAAAAAGGAAGGCTAGGATTGGTTCTCATGTTCTCATAATTATTTGGTTACGAAAATAACCCTTCCTATATATATATATATATATATATATATATATATATATATATATATATATATATATATATAATGCAAGTTGTTGCATCTCAAATGCGTGGTTTTGGTCACTTCTCACCACTTCTTATTTTAATTTACTCTCACTGGATCCATACTATATATATATATTCTTTGACTTGAATTTTTGTATCAGCTGTTAGATGAGTAAATGACTAAATCTTTCATAATGACATTTTTTAACAAGAATGATTAATAGTGTATGTTATGTAGCCAAAAGTTTAATATATATCTCAAATTTACCATAGGTTCAATGAACCAGTTATAACCATTCATTTTTCTAATCAAAACAAAAAAATAAATTTCACCTTTAAAAAAAAAATATATCTTGCAAACCGTTAATCGTTACGCAAAAAAATCATACCATCGCGACGAGAATTAAATTATCTTTCTATAGATATGCACTTCTATATATTTTTAACGATTTTTTATCTCAAAATTTCTGCCTAGAAAAATCATATATGATTTGTGAAAATCACATGTGATTCGATTTTTACAAATCACATATGATTTGTAAAAATCATATGTGATTTGTAAAAATTATATGTGTTTTGAAAAAATCATATATGATTTGATTTTTACAAATATGTGATTTTTGAAAATGATATATGATTTTACAAATCATATGTGATTTTTCTGGGCGGAATTTTTGAAAAAAAAAGTTTGTCGAAAATATAGAGAAGTGCATATCTATCTATAGAAAGATAATTTAATTTTCGTTGCGATAGTTTATTTTTTATACTTTGAAAATTTACTCTTTTATTAAGGGAAATGATTTAGATGACTAACTTATGTGCCTAATTTTGTGACTAATGCATTCATTGATTGACACATGGATTCCATAATTTCTCTCTCTTCAAATCTACCATTGATCTTACCAAGTGTACGGTGATGTTTGTTAGGCATAAAATTAGTCATGCCAATTAGGCATGCCAATCACTACTCTTTTATTAATTTTGATAAAAAAAAATAGATGGCTAAAATTAATTTATTAGATCTATGGTAAATATGAGATCTATATTGATCTCAACTTATGTTATTTATTTATGCAAATACGCTTGATTTAACTTTAAGTTTCAACCGTGACCCTTCAAGATAAGATTGTAGAATTTACTATTTAAAACGAGTGTGCGTTTAATTCATGTTAAGATTATGCATAATTTGTTTTTGAATGAAAGCATGTATTTAAAAACTTAACATCCATACAAATCACTCCTCGAAAGCGAGGTAAGTTCTTCGGGGAAAGAAACATCCGAACTAAACTCTAAAGTGGTAGAAAACGCATGACAAGCAACCCAATGAGCTACTTGATTGCTTTTTTGGTTAACCCAAGAAAATGTTATCCGTGATATTCTTTGCCCATAAGTTTAATATCATCCACAAGAGCACTAAACTCCTTATGGGGATACGTCGACGATGATAAGGAGATAGCTAATTGAGTCGGATTATACAATTGCATTAAACCACCCATGACTAAAAGCTAGCGAGCAAGCGAGTGTACCACAATGATCTCGACATGGAAAGGAGATATAGCATGGCAACGACACGAGGACATAAAGAGATAACATGTAGAATCGCGAATGACAATACCAAAAGCAAAGACTAGAATTCTTGAAAGCAGCATCACAATTTAACTTCATCGAAAAGCCGTGGGGGGTATCCACTATGGAGAAATGTGTGAGGTGGAATCAAGGTTGGTGGTTGCTAAGGCAAGGCTAGAATTTGGTTGATGGGAAACAAGCTGCTGATAGTCATTAAGTTGAGAACACACATATGCCAAAGTGTTATGCGGGATGCTGTCACATTATCAAAAACAAAGTTGTTACGAGATTTCCATATAAACCAATAGGTCGTTGCAACAACTGACAAAACGTGAGCGACATCTCGAACAAAATGGGTTGTATCAATAAAGCTTTGTATACGACCATAAATATTAATACCTGATTGAGGAGACAGGAAGCATAAGGGAGAGCCAAACCAATCCGTACGTGTCAAGGCGCATTAAAAAAGTAGATGCTCGATTGATTCTGTACTAACATTACATATCAGACACGTTGGAGAAGGAAAAATATCTTCTAAATAAATTCTCGTTTGTCGCAACAGAGTTTGAAATGGCTTTCCATAAGAATAATTTAATTTTTGGTTGCACCGGGATATGCCATATTACCTTTCATAATTTTGATGATGGATTGGTACTTGATTCACCTATAGCAACCGGTGTATTCATCAGTGCAATAGCATGTTTGTAGCTAGATTTAACAGTGTATCGACCCTTTGGATCAAAGTGCCAAATGATCTTGTCCGGAGAGCAGTTTGTGAGATCGGGATTTGCATGACCATTCCAGCTTCCGTAGGCGAAATATGCTTACGTAGCGTCCTAACATTCCAATATCCATCCTCAATAAAATAAAAAACTGATTTGCAGTTGTGGAATGGTCCGAGAGGTGAATGAATGTAAAAATCATCACTAAAAGGAATCCACTTTTGTGTCCAGAATGAAATGATTTGCTCGTTTCCGATTTGCCATCTAATACCTTATAACAACAAATCACGACTGTGGAGTAAGCTGCTCTAAAGCCACGAGGGGTGTGACCTTTTTTTAGCAATAAGAAAATTAGAGTTCGGAAAATGTATACATTTAAGAATTCTTCCCCAAAAAGCGTCACGATTAATAAGAATACACCACCCTTGTTTAGCAAGAAGGGTCGTGTTAAAAGCTTCAAAATCACGGAACCCTAAACCACCTTGTTGCTTTGGTTAAAGCTTTCCAATTTTACAATGTATGTGATGTTCATGGGAATCACCACCCTAGAAGAATCTACGAACGTAAACCATTAGCTTGTTCAAGAGGCTTCGATGGAAGTGAAAGCATCGGCCATACTAACTTGTTGTCTCTCCATTTCTCTCTACTTTTTGCTCTTCCATCTTAATCTTAAGTCTTAACCCTTCAATTTTTCTAACTTGTTACCCTATCTTTTCTTCTAAAACTTTCTTTTGTTTTAAAGCTTTACTTTGTTCTTCTAAGACTTTATTAGGTACTTTTACATCTTTAATGTATTTGTTACAACTATCAATCTTCCAACCTCATCCAACTCCTCATCACTATTGTTCACGTATCCTGTGTGTGAAACGAGTATAAATCGGGTGGTTGGGTTTCCCATATAGAACGGTAAGGACCCGGTAGAGGTTGGCTCGGGTTTCCGTGTAGAACGGTAAGGGCCCCGTGAGAAGGAAGATGCTCCTGTAATCGAGGTAACACTAGCATCGACTAGATACCTTCGTTTTACCTCGTTGGAGAGGGTGAAGAGGAGGGTTTGTGTGGTACCTTGGTCTCCATATCATTTGAGAGGATGAAGATAAGGGTTTTTGTATAGAGAGAGAAAGAAAGGCACATGTTGGCTGCCTTGTACCAGTTATAAGGGTTGGTGAGAACTTACCTACATCATATGGTATATATAGTGTAGTATTAGGGCAAGTGAGATGGGGCCTTTGGGCCTATATATGATATGGGCCATTATGTGGATAATGGGCTTTATCTAAATATAGGGACTTAATTTATGTAGTGCCATATATATACGTAATCAACTATCTTTATCATGAAAAACTAATTTAGTAGAAATGGACTCAATAAATTGAGGACTATATACATTACCACCTTGAGAATCATTCACATGATCATTAGGTCTAAAAGAATAATCCCACAAATCCTAAACATCTCTATCTTTATCATGCAAAACAAATTTAGTAGAAATGGACTCAATAAATAGAGGACTATATACATTACGACCTTGAGAATCATTCACATGATCATTAGGTCAAAAGAATAATCCCACAAATCATGAACATCACAACTTGTCGAACTGCTTTTGTTTACGTACATATGTTGTCGACTTAGAAGACATTTTAGGTTTTGCAAAAAAGGATAAAATTCTGCTTGTGGGAATCTTAGCTATCTGGTGACCGGTCATGTTATCGGGCCACTAGAGCCAAAAGTTTGAGGTTTCATAACCCAGATTGAACGGTCGGGTGACAATGAAACATACATCTCATAAAAATCTTGTTTTTTTATCAAAAAATAAAATTCAATAACATTGAAGAATAAGTTATGCATTCTCAAAAGAAAAGAAATAAGTACATGAAAAAAATAAATAAATCTATATTTCAGATAAATATTATAAAAATATAGTTACAAGAAAAATACCATTTCTCTCATATCTTAACTAAAAGTGATGTAAATCAAGGTTAACAAACTGCACTATCAATTCCTCACACATTCTTTCTAAATCTCCACTTTTCTATTTCTCTATCTTACAAAACATGAAAAATTGTTTCATTTCCATTTTTCCAACCTTCCACCAAACATCCCTTAAATGTTAAATGTCACTATTTTTCAGGTAGCGTTATGACCGTCATATATTAACTTCCCAATAAACTTCTATTAATTATTAAGTGAGTTTAAACCTAGATACGACGTAATCAAAATATTCCCGGGCAGTGGTGGCTCAAGGGTAAAGCTATTAAAGCCACCGCTTTAAGCCCCAAAATAATTAAGGCTTCCAATTTTGTAACACCGGACATGAATATAGCCGGTAACATGTTTCTTTTGGCATCATCTTGAGGTCTCAAAATATATGAAAGCCCCTGGTTACTAAAATTGCTAAAATATTAAGGATATTTAATTTGTTTATGTTTATTTTTTAGGTCATACAACAAAGTCCTTAGTTGAGTTTTAGAATACGATTAGACTCATCTTTTTATTATTTCATAATGATGAATTAAGCTAATTTAATGCTAATTATAATGACTTTTAGCCAATATTGTAAACAAATTAAACGTTTCAAGGGTCATTTATGAATATTGTCTTAATGAAACAAAAAAACTATTTTCAACGAACAAACATGAACACCGTTGTCCGTTTATTTAAATGTTCACATTATTTCATTTGTTCGGTTAAACTTAAACTAAAGAATATGAACAAGCCTCGTTCTTGTTGTTTCGTTTCTTTAGCCATACTGATACGCGTACAACGCGCGTTCGGGGTCAAAGGAACTTCCTTTTCGTCGAGCAAGTTTTTCAACACCCTAGCCAGGGAACCTAATCGCTGTAGTGTAGTATTAGGGTAAGCGTCGGGAATTGATATCGTTCTATAGGGGAATCGGAATGCTAGTGAGAAATTACTACGCTAAGGTTGGGGTTGAGGAAGATTATTTTTATTTTTTTTATGTTTTTTAGAAAATGGAAAGGTACGAATCTCGGGGTATTGGATTTGGGGGGTTGGTATTTCTACCGATTACTCTACTTATCTAATTATCTAATCTAAGGTGAGTGTAGTCTATGTCTATTGTTGTGTGCTCTTATGATGATTAAGAATGTGTTTACTTAGATGCTATTACTCCCTAGTTATCTCCTATTGATGGTTGAATTGTCACGTCCTTATTCTTAACGCGTTGTGTCTTCTAAGGCCGTAGGTTATGCGTTTATCCCTAACTCTTTAAGTCTACCTTAAGGTTATTGCCTACGAAATCTCTAGGATTCATAAATGATGGGTTCCATCGGGGTTTTAAATTTGTAAACAAGAATTACCGGTTAACAATGAACACATTCGGGCAAGTATACCCTAGTCAAGTTGTAGTATAGTATATGGTAAATCAAGGTTGTCCCAAGAGACTTGGTTGCACTACAAGTGTCGTTTGTTTGTTTAAGCAAGTAACAAGTTAATGGTTATGATTGTCACATATCAAACCAATAAGAAAAGCAATATAAGAACAAGCAAGTATCAAGACATTCATAGTTATTTCAATCAAACATAATCTCAACAATCATATCAATAACAAACATATGGAAATATAAAAGTAACAAGGTTTACCCAAAGTATGAATTACAATAGGCAAAGATGAAGGATTATAGCAACCTTCAAGCCTCCAATCAACTACACTAGTTCTACCAAGCCGGAAAATTATGTCCAAATGCCTTCAACAACCCTTGAGCACACTACACGAATTTGGCAGAGGTTTGTGGTCTTTTGGGGAAGATAAGTTGGTGGAAATTCAACCTTACGGGTGGAGGCTTGAATTTCACACAAGTTGGGATAGGATAGTTGGTGGAAATTCATCCTTAAGGGTGGAGGCTTGAATTTCACACCTTTGGGGAAGGTAAGTTGAGAGAGGGATGATGTAATAGGTAGAAATTTATCCTTAAGAGTGGAGGCTCGAATTTCACACCTAGAGATGGAGTGGTGGTGGAAAGGGATGAGAATGATGGAGAAGGGATGATGAAAACATACACAAATGAAGTCTATTTATACTACTCTCAAGGCTAGGGGTATTCAATGCTCAACTTGGCCTCCAAGGAGCTTGAAAGAGACTAGAATACACCAAGGGAAGGACCTAGAATCGTTTGGGACAAGTTTGGAGTCTTAGTGATGAAGAAATGGTTGTCGGGGCTTCCCAACCGATTCGGTTGGGCTCCAAACCGCTTTGGTTGGTCTTCTTGACTACTCTCCAACTGCGGGGCCCGGCAGTAGCAGTTGAAGCCTTTTGACAAAAAATAACAAGAATCAAACTGTATATCATTCTCTTAGCTTTCCGTGGCCGTGAACGGGGGGTCAAACGGAGTCCGTATGCAAAAGTTATGGCTGAAATGGTGAAGGTGTGTCGGGAACAATGAGGCTTCCAATATTTCTTCGTTTAAGCTTCTTTTCTTCGTTTCTTTCTCGTTTTCCTTCTTGAACTTTATTCTTAAGTCTTTGGACCACCATCTTGATGACTTTATCTTCTCGAATATACTCCACAAGTCATGATTTTGACGGGAACTCTTCGTACATGGAGAAATCTTCGTGTTTTACTTCTTTTTTCGTCTTTTTCTCCACTATCCTGTACTTGGCTACAAATGAACTTGCAAACACACTTTTATACGATTAAGCATCAAATGCATATGATTATAGCCAAATAACACACATAAAAGCACGGATAACGCTACTAAAAACATGTACAATTTGAGCGTTATCAATAAACTAACTCTAAGGTTATCTTTGGATGTTTAGACTAGGGCAAATGACAAAAAAATACATCGAACTTGACACTTTTTATGATTGTGTGTAGCTAACTATTTTTTTTCTTATTGTGTGTACTGAACTTTCAAAATTCGAAAATTGTGTGTATTTTGTGACCATTTTACCCTTAATTTTTTCAAAATTTGAAGGGTAAAATGGTCATTTTACATGGCAGAATAGTCACAAAATACACATAATGATCGAAATTAGAAAGTTCAGTACATACAATAAGAAACAACCAATCAATATTCAATACCTAGGTTTCGTAGATCTAAGCAAACACACAAGTAAATTAGCCGGACATGGAAAACATGCAAGCATACACACAAACAATTGAAGACATAATTGAATTAATGAAGTAAATCACTTATCTTGTTGTAAAATAGGGTATGAAACCCTAAGATACTGCCCAAGACAGCCTATATTCGGTTTAGGTTTTACTTCACAAAACTACCTCTTTAAAATACTGAAAATCTGAATTCTATATATAGAGTTACAATATGCGACGATGTCACTCTTTAATTTTGACGCCGCCGGGTCGCCGCCATTAGGGTTTCGTCTTGGCCGCGTCAACTCTGTGATGGCGTCACCTTATGCTTGTGACGCCGTCGGCTTCAACCTCTGACGCCGTCGGGATCAAATCTAGGCCGTCTGAGTTGTGACGTCCTACTCTTTTAAAACCTGATGCCGTCACTTGTAAAATAGTAATTTGCTCTCTGAGTCGTCTCAAAGTGTGTCGCGACGGCGTCGCAATTAAGCCGTGACGCCGTCCCCTTCAATTTAAGCAGCTTGAGTGTCTCGATTCTTGAATTTGGCCATTTTCTTCATATATTCGCCTTTTCGTCCAAATAAGTGTCATTCCAAAGAATTTTCCTTCAAGAGACCTAAAAAGTGAAAAAAACGAAATTAAGTAGTAACGGATACAAAAGTGATCAATTAAGGGTTTAAATGACCCTCAAAAGTGTACCTTTAAATCCTTATCAAATATCCCTACACTTGGTATTTGCTTGTCCTCAAGTAAATGTGCTTTTAGCCAATTAATTTATAAGTTAGGGGTCATGAAGCATTAGTTTAGAACAATTCACAACATGTATAAGCCCATAAAAGTTATAACAAGCACGGAATTACATACTAGCACCTCACAAGTGGTGTTTGGATACTCTCATCTCTCGGGTGTATATGAAATATATCAAGTTGGAAATGGAAAATAAACACTCATTAACCGGTCCTAGTACATAGATTACCATAGGCTTGAGACTAGATCAAACCTCCATCGCTTTGGCGTAAGCACCTAGGAAAAACTATCCAAGAGGTATTTTAAAGGGTTGTAACGTTAGGCTTACGGTAGGGAAACAAAGGGTTTGGTGGGATAGGCGATTTAGTGGTGGCAGGTCAAAAATCTTTATGTTACAAGCATGAGAAGAATGGCATTGCTAAGGCAAGACTCGACACTCTAAACTCTAGATAAATTGAAACAAACGAACTTAAATTTAAAGATAGATGTAGGATGATAGCCCGTATGTTTTTTTATCATCATTTTTTTTTCATACACTTTTACTCTACCATCCTCTACGATAACATCAAAATAATAAGGATTTATAGGCACATCACTACACTTGAGTTTTTATTACTCTAACACTAATTTGACCCGAATTGAAAAGATCAAAACACTTGGAGTACATTATTACGCAAATAAAGGGAATTTGAATTTAACATTCCTTCCCGTCATTTCATAAAATTTAACTTTTCCCATAAGTTCTAATCGTCCCAAAACTGTGTACAAAGGATATGACTCGACTTAGCAACTTATGCAAGCAACTAGATAATTGAACTAAGGGTTTAGTATGATAACAATAATGCACTAAAAGTGAGTGCATACAAGGTAGGCTAAGGCGATTTGGGTGTACATTTGGGGGTGGATTGTAAACATTGCTCTTCATTGATATTCTGGAAAACCGAAAAATCACGAGAACCGCGAATAAGATAGGCTCTGAGGGGTTAACTAGGGTATCGTGTACTAAAGATGAGTACAACGCAAGGGTGTGGGGAATTACTCAACCGATGTGGAAGAAGTAATTATATTACGCGTATCAAACAAGGGTTATCCTAATGCCTCTTATCATTTAGTTATTCCTAACTACACAAGTGTAGTCTCACTAGCGATCTCGAATGCATCACAAAACAAGTTCTAGAATCTATTATACTACCGGTACACTCTCTAAGCATTAAAGTGGAATGCTTTGATTCCTACAAATCTAAGGCGATCCTCGCATTTTGGGTGGAATTTAAGTGGTAAAGGGTTTTGTGCTAGTCATATAACTTCCTATCCATGAGATGCTTTATTAAGACTAATGGCCCACTCCTACATGTCATGAAAAATTTTAAATTTGGTGCCAAAATTACCCTAACCGATATTTCTCATGGTTTATTACTTTATTACACAAATGAAATTGGACAAGGCAAATAGTCAAGGATAAGCATAGTTTCAAAGTTCCGTTTATTTTCCTCCCTACACTTAAACCGAACATTGTCCCCAATGTTCCCCGAAAGTATCAAAGTTATGATAATGGAAGGTAATTAAAAACGAAAGAAACTAGTACTCCTCTGATTAGCTCGGTAGGATCCGTGTGAAGTAGTGGTTCAATCTTTCTTCAAGAAGAGTGTTTGCGTGAAAAGCTCCTTCCAATCTTATGTATCTTCTTCTTGATAAATAAAACCTGCACACTTGAAGAAAACAAACGAAACCTTCGTATAAAATCGGCAGTAACAATATATATATGACTCTACTATACTAGGATATAATGCTTGTGGAATGGATGTTTACAGATTTTCTAGAAAATTAAGACTTGGAAAATTCCAAAATTTATAATTAGCACGTAAAACGAGAAAAAGTAGTAGCGCTTCTACTCCTCTCGCCGTCAAAGTTATCCCGACGAAACCGGTAGCGATTTTCGGAAAAATTCGGAAAATTTATATCTTTAGAATCTGGAAAAATTTCCTACAAAACATCCATTATGACTCGATACAAGCATTTGACTCGAACAAACACACATGTATATCTTTTAAATAATCGTAATTCTCATGTTCACGTTCTTTTTGAAAACGTGTGTAATCCTCCCTACACTTATCCCTTTTGTAAAATACCTCTATATAAAATAAAGCATTTTTACAAATTCAAACATGAGAATAAACAATCAATAAAAGATATACGACACACAAACAAGCAAACAATTAAGCATGGGTTGCCTCCCACGAAGCGCTTTTATTTATTTATGAGTCTTATAGTTAGACCCGAAGTCGTGCCCCTACGTACCGATATAAGTAAGCTTATCCTCTAGAATGTCATAAGGATCAAACTTATCATTTAAGTTCCTAGTGGTACGCTTGGTTCGGTATGCCTTTTCAAACTTCTCTCCATCGGGGTCATAGATCGTTATCCTAATGTGCCACTCTCTATTACCATCACTAGGCGGTCTATCCCAATTCCACTTATGCTTAGGCTTATCGCTCTCAACTTTCCACTTATTCATGACAAGGTTGACGGGCAAGCTTCCTAGGAACTCGGTCATCTTCCTAAATACTAAGGCGTCCTCGAACGGGTTCACTTCCATGTCCCTAGCCAATTCTTTTTCATGGAAAGTTGCTTGACTAGCAAAGGCTTCATCTAGATATAAAGGTCGTTGGGGACCTATGAAGTCTTTATTAATCCAAGGTCCATATCTAGATTGTGTTCTATCCAACCTAATCTCATGTGGGATTTCCTCTTCCTTGTAGTAAATATGCTTTTTGACATCGTAAATTGACCTAGCACTCCCTTATTCTACCACTATCTTGGACATCTTACAATCAATGATGGCACTAGCGGTAGCTAAGAATCCCCTTCCTACAAGCAATGGGCATGTCGGGTCCTTATTCATGTCTAGCACATGGAAATCCACCAAAAGAGTCAATTCTCCTACGTGTACTACCATGTATTTTATTATCCCTACCGGATATGTAATACTACCGTCTGCTAGACCTAAGATGGTTTTTGTTGGTCCTATCTTACCTAAGTTAAGGCTTCTATGGAGGGACAACGGAACAAGATTGATGCATGATCCTGCTAGAGCATTGAGAGGTTTGGAAGTTCCAAGCCTACACGGAAGAGTGAATAGCCCAAGATCGTCTAACTTCTTAGGTAAATTATTTTGCACAAAAGCGGACCCATGTTTTCCAAGTTTAAGTTCTCGCTCATATTTTTCTTTTAAAGCATTATAATAAGGTGCATGAGCTAAGACTTCAAGAACCGGTTTTTCTTGATGGAGTTCCTTGTACTCCTCCTCTAGATTAGGTTTGGGTTCTTGGTTGACGGGTTTCTCAAGAGTAGGTTTTACCAATGGTTCGGGGCCTTGGTACCTCATTTGGGATCGTTTGGAACCCTTGTTGATAGCGTTTACCGAGTGGACCGTTAGGTGTGAGGGGCATAGATGTGCACTCTCCTATGGTGAACAAGAACATGAAGTCGATGAAATCGAACTCACTTTTGGGTTCTTTATAGTATCACTTGGGAGTGCTCCAATTTCCCTGTCGTTGAAGGCTTTTAAGAGGGCGTCAAGCTTGTTTGTCATCTCGTCTTGTCGTTGCTTGAAATCAGCTTCAAGCTTAGTCAATCGAGTATCTTGAAATGACATGAATCTAGACGCAATTGCCTCAAGACTAGTGGGGTTCCCAGTATTTGGAGGGTTGAACCTATTAGGTGGACTAGATGAGCTTTGGGGTGGGTTTGAATTTTGGTTCCACTTAAGGTTAGGGTGATTCCTCCATGAGGGGTTATAGGAGTCTCCTAAGTTGTTTTGTTTGGGATTGAAAGTGTACCACTTCTCTCCCGCTCCGTCGGTACGCGTGGAGGCGTAGTCTGCAAAAGTTTGTTCGGGGAGTCTTCTGCAATCTCGAGTGTCGTGGTGACCACTACACAATTCACAAGGTAGAGTGATTTTGTTCACTTGATGTGAAGACTTAGGATTTTCATAGGAACTCATTAGGAATTTAACTTGATCTTCAAGCTTGAGCATCCTACGATCGGAAGATTGTGAGTCAATGGGAGGCAAGGAGATTGCCTTTAAGGTTTTGGCCAACTCACGGGGGTCATCCCAACTTTCGTTTTCATAGAGAGCAAGGTCCTCTATTATACCCCACGATTCTTTCGCGGTGAGATCACTGAGTTTTCCACCGGCCGCTTGGTCAATGGATCGCTTAGTAGGGAAGTTGACATGATCATAGAAGAGTTGGACTTGAAGCCAAAGATCAATGCCGTGATGAGGGACTCTATGGAGTAAGTCCTTGAATCGAGTCCATGCTTCAGAGAGATTCACCTTGACGTTGTTGGAACATCAAGATTTCATTCCTAAGCTTAGTAGTTCTTCCGGTGGGAAAAATTGAGCAAGGAAACGAGAGGTGAGATCATCCCAACTTGAGATGGAGCAAAGGGAGGTCGCGAGCCGCTTGCTAGCTTGGTCCCGTGAGAGAATTGGAAGAGACGCAAACGCGTGGTCTCCCGAGTAGTAGCATCGAGGTCGATGGAATCGACAGTTTTAAGGAAATCCTTAAGATGCTGATTAGGATCTTCGGTACGAAGTCCATGTAATGCACATCCATTCTCCACCAACCGGATGGTGTCGGATCGAAGGGCCGTAGTTTGGGCCTGGTCGGGAAGCTCAATGGTGTTTCTATAGCCTAGGCGGCTTGGTCTTAAGTATTCACCAAGAGTACGGCCTGTTGGCGGGTCATTTGGTGGTGGTTGATTATCACCTTCCATGATGAAAAGTGATGGGGTTACTAACAAAGGTCACGAAGAAGGGGGATAGACTACGAGGAAGCTAAAATGGGAAAAAGCTACTTGATAGGAATCAGCAGGAAACTTAAACGAGGTGAAAATCTAACTAGCTATTCTATTCCTCGCAATGCGCCTAAAACTTGATACGCGTGACAACGCGCTCAGTGAAAGGAACTTCCTTTCGTCGAGCAAGTTTTTCAACACCCAAGCGATGAACCTAATCGTTGTAGTGTAGTATTAGGGTAAGTGATAAGGTTTTAAATGTACCTTTTGAGAGGTCGTTTAAGCCCTTATTTGATCACTTTTGTATCCGTTATTACTTAATATCGTTCCTTTTCACTTTTAGGTATCTTGAAGGCAAAATCTTTGGAATGACACTTATTCGGACGAAAAGGCGCGAACATCGAAGAAAATGGCCAAAGTTAAGAATCGAGCCACTCGATCTTTGAAATACAAGGAGATGGCGTCGGTGTTAATCGCGACGCCGTCGATAACTTTTGTGACGGTCAAGAGCCAAATTGCTTATTTTCAAGTGACGGTGTCGGGCTTTAAAAGAGTAGGTCGTCGCAACTCGACGGCCTAGATTTGATCCGACGGCGCCGAGACCGAAGGGGACGGCGTCACAAGCATAAGGTGGCCGTCGCAAGACTAACGTGGCCAAACGAAACCCTAACGACGGCGACCCGGCGCCACAATTCATAAGGTGCGCCGTCGCGATTGTAATCTTATATATAGAATCCGAATTTTTCGGTTTTAGTGTGTAGTCTTTTGGAGTAAAACCTAAACCGAACCAAGGTTGTCTTATACAGTATTTTAGGGTTCCAAACCCTATCTTACATCAAGATAAGTGTTTTACTTCATTAATTCAATTATGTCTTTAATTACTTATGTGTATGCTTGCATGTTCTCCATATCCGGCTAATTTACTTGTGTGTTTGCTTAGGGAATATGAAACTTAATTATTGAATATTGATTGGTTGTCTCTTATCTTAATTGTTAATGATCTAGTAATGCGATAGGTCATTCGTTGTGTAGTTAATACTTGATTAATCTTTGTGAACCTTAGACTATAACACCTAGAGTAGTTGTAGGCTAAACCATCCAAAGAGTACCTTAGAGTTAGAGTTTATAATTCCTAGAGATTTTGTAGATGAGACCCTTTGGTAGTTTCAAAGAGTTAGGGACAAACGCATACCCTACGACTTTAGACACACAACGCGATTAAGAATAAGGACGTGACAATTCAACCATCAATAGGAGATAATTAAGGAGTAATAAAACCTAAGTGAACACATCTTTAAACTATCATATGAGCACACAATAATTAGACATAGACTACATACACCTTAGATTAGATAATTAGATAAGTAGAGTAATCGGTAGAAATATCAACCCCCAAATCCAAACCCCGAGATTCGTACCTTTTCAATTTCTAAAAAACATAAAAAGATAAAAAAAAATAATCTTCCTCAACCCCAACCTTAGCGTAGTAACTTCTCACTAGCATTCCTATTCCCAGAGAACGATATCAATACCCGTGGCTTACGCTAATACTACACTACAATGATTAGGTTCACTTCCTAGGGTGTTGAAAAACTTTCTCGACAAAAGGAAGTTCATTTGACCCTAACGACGCGCAGAAGCGTTATCAAGTTTTTGGCGCCGGGAATAGAATAGCTAGTTAGGAGTCCACCTCGTTTAGGTTTCTTTGCTTGATTCCTATCAAGTGAACTTTTTTCCCATTTTTAGCTTCCTTGTAGTCTATCCCCCTTCTTTGTGTTTGTGTTCGTAAAACCCTTTTCATTTGTCGCTATGGCAAGTGAAATGGAATTTGAATCATTAACAAATGAGGAACAATTGAATTTCGCAGATTGGATTGGTTTTTATTGTTCTAATAAATTTGTGAGTGAACTTAGAGATATCCAAAAGGAGACGGGTGTAAGGTTGGTTGGGTTTGATAAATTTTGTGCTTGTGTGGCTTCTATTCAACGATCATTGTTAGAATCAACTCCTTTTAGTTAGACCCTCTGGAAATATTTTGAGAAAAGCCTCCTAAGTATAAACTGTCAGTTGTTACAACTTGAGGAAATGGATAAGGAGGATTTATCTAACCTTAGGCATCATGATCAAAAAGACCTAGTTTTTAAGAACACGGAACCTAAACCCGAACAAGATTGTGAGATGGTTGAAGCTAAAATACTTAGTTGCATGTGTGGGATAGATTTCAAAACATATGACACACGTGAGGAATCCTTTAGGCAAATAGAACATAGTAGTCAAGTTTTTGAGAACAATTCTTATGAATCGGACCAAGAATTTGAAATGGCCAAAGAAGGATTTGAGATGCTTAGGAGTGTATTTGGGTCAGATCATACTAAACATTTAGGAGATCTAGATATAATGGAGAATGAGGTGGAAACTCCAAACCCACAAGCCCGACCATCACTTGAGGAACACGCATCGCCTATAACTTACCCGGAAGAAGTAGAAGAGACTATAGGAACCCCGATTGATACAGAACCTTTGGACCAAACGCCACTAGAGAATGTAGGTTTAGATGCTTGTTGTCATGACCTCTCTCTTAGTCCTAGGGAAGTTCCTAATTTTGATAAAACGGAGCCTCAACCAAAAACATTACCCAATTTTCCGTCTTTAGATGTGAATCTTGGAATTGAATTAGCCCCAATCCACCCATCAAAATAAATAATCCGGTAGTTGCTTGATAAAGGTGGTAGACTCTAGGCCATGTAGAGTGGAAGCTAATATAGAGTAACCCATGACCTTACACACTTACATCACCCATTCATGGTTGATAACCGTAAACAATATGGGTTTAAACCGGTTTATTAGGTCAAGATGGATCCTTAACTAAGAATCTTTGAAGTTGATAGAAGATGATCCATTTTAGAGAGATTTGATTCACCCGCTACACCAATAGAATTAGGTAAGGTTATAATGAATGGAACATACTCCTTGGAGCATATAAATCACCCATCACCCTCTCCTCACGTAGCAAATTTCCACCCTAAAGGTGTGTATCGCTACTATCACCCGCACTTAAACTTAAGTGTAGGGAAAACCTCCCCTTTATCCGTTAAATAAGGGTAGAGTCAGGCTCGTGACTCGAATAAAAACAAGCGCTTCTTGGGAGGCAACCCATGTGTATTTATTTTTCATTTTATTTGTGTGTCATATATCTTTTATTGATTTTTATTCTCATGTTTAAATTTGTAAAATGCTTTATTTTGTTTTTAACCTCGTCTTAATTACATATAAAGGTATTTTACATAAGGGATAAGTGTAGGGAGGATTGCACACGCTTTCAAAAGAAATGTAAACATGAGAATTTCAATTAATTAAAAGATATATATGTGTTTGTTCGAGTCAAATGCTTGTATCGAGTCATAATAGATGTTTTGCGAAATTTTTGATTCTAAAGATGTAAATTTTCCGAATTTTTTCGTAAAATCGAGACCAATTTTTGTCGGGATAACCGACGGCGTCAGATCGCAACTGACGGCGCCGGGAAGGAGTAAAACAACAGATTACCTTTTCACGTTTTCGAGCTACTTATAAATTTTTGGAATTTTCTAGGTCTTAATTTTCCAGAAATTCTGTAAACATCCATTCCACAAGCATTATATCCTAGTTTAGTAGAGTCTTATATATATTATTACACGAAGGTTTCGTTTGTTTTCTTCAAGTGTGCAGGTTTAATTTATTAAGAAGAAGATACATAAGATTGGAAGGAGCTTTTCACGCATACATTCTTCTTGGAAAGGATTTAACCACCACTTTACACGGATCCTACCAAGCTAATCAGGGGAGTATTAGTTTCTTTCGTTTTTAATTACCTTCTATTATCATAACTTTGATACTTTCGGGGAACATTGAGGATAATGTTCAGTTTAAGTGTAGGGAGGGAAAATAAAACGGGAACTTTGAAACTATGCTTATCCTTGATTATTTGCTTTGTCCAATTGTATTTGTGTAATAAACCATGAGAAAATGTCGGTTAGGGTAATTTTGGCACCAAATTTAATTTTTTTTATGACATATAGGAGTGGGCCATTAGTCTTAACAAAAGCGTCTCACGGATAGGAAGTTATATGAGTAGCACAAAAACCCTTTACCACTTAAATTCCACCCAAAATGTGAGGATCACCCTTAGATTAGTAGGAATTAAAGCATTCATCTTCAATGCTTAGAGTGTGAACCGGTAGTATATTAGATTCTAGAACTTGTTTTGTGATGCATCCCGAGATCGCTAGTAAGACTACACTTGTGTAGTTAGGAATAACTAAATGATAAAAGGCATTAGGATAACCCTTGTTTGATACCTGTAATATAATTACTTCTTCCACATCGGTTGAGTAATTCCCCACACCCTGCGTTGTACTCATCTTTAGTACACGATACCCCTAGTTAACCCCTCAGAGCCTATCCTTTTCGTAGTTCTCTTGATATTTTGGTTTTTCCGGAATATCAATGAAGAGCATTGTTTACACCCCACCCCCAAATGTACACCCAAATCGCCTTAGCCTACCTATGCACTCACTTTTAGTGCATTATTGTTATCACACTAAACCCTTAGTTCAATTATCTAGTTGCTTGCATGAGTTGCTAAGTCGAGTCATATCCTTTGTACACAGTTTTGGGACGATTGGGACTCATGGGAAAATTTAAAGTTTATGAAATGACGGGAAGGGAACGTTAAATTCAAATTCCCTTTATTTGCGTAATAATGTACTCCAAGTTTTTTGATCTTTTCAATTCGGGTCAAATTAGTGTTAGAGTAATAAAAACTCAAGTGTAGGGATGTGCCTATAAATCCATATCATTTTGATGTTACCGTAGAGGATGGTAGAGTAAAAGTGTATGAAAAAAAAAACATACGGGCTACCATCCTACATCTATCTTTAAATTTATGTTTGTTTATTTCAGTTATCCAGAGTTTAGAGTGTCGAGTCTTGGCTTAGCAACGCCATTCTTCGTATGCTTGTAACATAGAGATTTTTGACTTGCCACCACTAAATAGCCTATCCCACCAAACCCTTTGTTTCCCACCGTAAGCCTAACATTACAACCCTTTAAAGACCTCTTTGATAGTCTTTCCTAGGTGCTACGCCAAAACGATGGAGGTTTGATCTATTCTCGCCTATGGTAATCTATGTACTAGGACCGGTTAATGAGTGTTTATTTTCCATTTCCAACTTGTTATATTTCATATACACCGAGAGATGTGAGTATCCAAACACCCCATGTGAGGTGCTAGTATGTAATTTTCGTGCTTGTTATGACTTTTATGGGCTTATATGTGTTGTGGATTGTTTTAAACCAATGCTTCATGACCCCTAACTTATAAATTAATTGGCTAAAAGCACATTTGCTTGAGGACAAGCAAATACCAAGTGTAGGGATATTTGATAAGGTTTTAAATGTACCTTTTGAGGGTCGTTTAAGCCCTTATTTGATCACGTTTATATCCGTTATTACTTAATATCGTTCCTTTTCACTTTTAGGTATCTTGAAGGCAAAATCTTTGGAATGACACTTATTCGGACGAAAAGGCGCGAATATACGAACAAAATGGCTAAAGTCAAGAATCGAGCCACCAGATGCTTTGAAATACAAGGGGCGTCGGTGTTAATCGCGACGCCGTCGCATCACTTTTTGATGGGTCAAGAGCCAAATTGCTTATTTTCAAGTGGCGGTGTCGGGCTTTAAAAGAGTAGGTCGTCGCAACTCGACGGCCTAGATTTGATCCAGACGGCGTCGAGGAAGGGACGGCGTCACAAGCATAAGGTGGCGCCGCCGCAAGACTAACGTGGCCAAGACGAAACCCTAATGACGGCGACCGACGGCGCCACAATTCATAAGGTGGCGCCGTCGCGATTATAATCTTATATATAGAATCCGAATTTTTCGCTTTTAGTGTGTAGTCTTTTGGAGTAAAACCTAAACCGAACCAAGGTTTGTCTTGTACAAGATTTTAGGGTTCCAAACCCTATCTTACATCAAGATAAGTGTTTTACTTCATTAATTCAATTATGTCTTTAATTACTTGTGTGTATGCTTGCATGTTCTCCATGTCCGGCTAATTTACTTGTGTGTTTCCTTAGGGAATATGAAACTTAATTATTGAATATTGATTGGTTGTCCCTTATCTTATTTGTTAATGATATAGTGATGCGATAGGTCATTCGTTGTGTAGTTAATGCTTGATTAATCTTTGTGAACCTTAGACTATAACACCTAGAGTAGTTGTAGGCTAAACCATCCAAAGAGTACCTTAGAGTTAGAGTTTATAATTCCTAGAGATTTTGTAGACGAGACCCTTTGGTAGTTTCAAGAGTTAGACAACGATACCCTACGATTTTAGACACACAACGCGATTAAGAATAAGGGCGTGACAATTCAACCATCAATAGGAGATAATTAAGGAGTAATAAAACCTAAGTGAACACATCTTTAAACTATCATACGAGCACACAATAATTAGACATAGACTACATACACCTTAGATTAGATAATTAGATAAGTAGAGTAATCGGTGAAATACCAACCCCAATCCAAACCCCGAGATTCGTAACTTTTCAATATCTAAAAACATAAAAGATAAAAAATAATCTTCCTCAACCCCAACCTTAGCGTAGTAACTTCTCACTAGCATTCCTATTCCCCAGAGAATGATATCAATACCCGTGGCTTACCCTAATACTACACAACAACGATTAGGTTCCGCTGGGGTGTTGAAAAACTTGCTCGACGAAAAGGAAGTTCCTTTGACCCCGAACAGGCGTGTAGCGTTATCAAGAAGCCTCGGAATTGATATCGTTCTCTAGGGAATAAGAATGCTAGTGAGAAATTACTACGCTAAGGTTGGGTGAGGAAGATTTTTTTTTATTTTTAGAAAATGGAAAGGTACGAATCTCGGGTATTGATTTGGGGGTTGGTATTTCACCGATTACTCTACTTATCTAATTATCTAATCTAAGGTGAGTGTAGTCTATGTCTATTGTTGTGTGCTCTTATGATGATTAAGAATGTGTTTACTTAGATGCTATTACTCCCTAGTTATCTCCTATTGATGGTTGAATTGTCACGTCCTTATTCTTAACGCGTTGTGTCTTCTAAGGTCGTAGGGTATGCGTTTATCCCTAACTCTTTAAGTCTACCTTAAGGTTATTGCCTACGAAATCTCTAGGATTCATAAATGATGGGTTCCATCGGGGTTTTAAATTTGTAAACAAGAATTACCGGTTAACTAGGAACACATTCGGGCAAGTATACCCTAGTCAAGTTGTAGTATAGTATATGGTAAATCAAGGTCGTCCCAAGAGACTTGGTTGCACTACAAGTGTCGTTTGTTTGTTTAAGCAAGTAACAAGTTGATGGTTATGATTGTCACGTATCAAACCAACAAGAAAAGCAATATAAGAACAAGCAAGTATCAAGATATTCATAGTTATTTCAATCAAACATAATCTCAACAATCATATCAATAGCAAACATATAGAAATATAAAAGTAACAAGGTTTACCCAAAGTATGAATTACAATAGGCAAAGATGAAAGATTATAGCAACCTTCAAGCCTCCAATCAACTACACTAGTTCTACCAAGCCGGAAAATGATGTCCAAACGCCTTCAACAACCCTTGAGCACACTACACGAATTTGGCAGAGGTTTGTGGTCTTTTGGGGAAGATAAGTTGGTGGAAATTCGTCCTTACGGGTGGAGGCTTGAATTTCACACAAGTTGGGATAGGATAGTTGGTGGAAATTCGTCTTTAAGGGTGGAGGCTTGAACTTCACACCTTTGGGGTAGGTAAGTTGAGAGAGGGATGTTGTAATAGGTGGAAATTCATCCTTAAGGGTGGAGGCTCGAATTTCACACCTAGAGATGGAGTGGTGATTGAAAGGGATGAGAAGGATGGAGAAGGGATGATGAAAATATACACAAATGAGGTTTATTTATACTACTCTCAAGGCTAGGGATATTCAATGCTCAACTTGGCCTCCAAGGAGCTTGGATGGGACTAGAATACACCAAGGGAAGGACCTAGAATCGTTTGGGACAAGTTTGGAGTCTTAGTGATTAAGAAATGGCTGTCCAGGGCTTCCCAACCGATTCGGTTGGGCTCCAACCGTTTCGGTTGGTCTTTTTGACTACTCTCCAACCGTTTCGGTTGTGGGGCCCGACTGAACGGTTAGAGTTTTTTGACAGAAAATAACAAGAACCAAACTTGTATATCTTCTCTTAGCTTTCCGTGGTCGCAAACGGGGGTCAAACGGAGTCCGTATGCAAAAGTTATGGCCAAAATGGTGAAGGTGTGTTTGGAACAACGAGGCTTCCAATATTTCTTCGTTTAAGCTTCTTTTCTTCATTTCTTTCTCGTTTTCCTTCTTGAACTTTATTCTTAAGTCTTTGTACCACCATCTTGATGACTTTATCTTCTCGAATATACTCCACAAGTCATGATATTGACGGGGAACTCTTCGTACATGGAGAAATCTTCGTGTTTTACTTCTTTTTCCGTCTTTTTTTCAACTATCCTGTACTTGGCTACAAATGAACTTGCAAACACACTTTTATACGATTAAGCATCAAAAGCATATGATTATAGCCAAATAACATACATAAAAGCACGGATAACGCTACTAAAAATATGTACAATTTGAGCGTTATCAAATTCCCCCACACTTAAACTTTGCTTGCCCTCAAGCAAATATAAGAAAAGAAAAATTAAACTACATACCTGAATGACAAAATGAAAAGAAAAAATTTGAAAATTAGAAAATTTGTTTTTTTTAACAAATATAAAAATAAGCGAAAAATGAGCACAAACTTCCCCACACATAAAGTTTTGCTTGCCCTCAAGCAAATCTAGAAATTAAGAAAAAAATAAATCCCACATGGTGCATGAAATATGATTAGAAAAATGTGATGCAAATCTACCAAGTACAAGTACAAGATAAGATTCATCATTTTAAGCTTCTATAGGTGAAAAACCGAGATGTTTGACAATACCTTATGGATTCTCTCGCTTGATAACATGGCTAAGCACCTCACGAAAAGGAATGAAGTATAATTCACTCAACACTCAATTTATTTAGTGATGGATAGTATTAAGGAATAGTACACTCATATTGCTCAGTTATGATATAAATATTACCATAGGCTTGTACAAGAAACAAAACTCCACCGACGTGGCTTAAGCACCAAGTGTAAACATCTAAAGAGGGATTTTATTCGGGTTAGGATAAAAGGGTTTATTGGGGTTATGTTCAAACATTACATACAAGAATATAATAGATCGCTGGAGCGAATTCTTGATTAAGTCAAACAACAGATGGTCACTAGAGTATACCTCGGATTGCTGACGCTTTATTCGCATAACGGATGGTCACAAAAAATATGTACTAGATCGCTGGCTCGTCATTCGATCTTTCAAGAACCGGATGACACTAAAAATATTCACGCACTTCATATTTTCACAAAGCCAAAAGGGAAGGGATAAGGCATGGGGATATTTATGAAATTGGTGTCAAAAGAAAAATTAAAGTTAAGTCTAATACCCATGTTGCTAGTCACCGACAATCTGCAAACCCGAAAATGATTATAGTTACAATCTTCTCTTCACATATCGATCACCAAATATATATATCACGTCTTAGCACATTGGCTAATCGATAACTCAAACATACTTCATCTTCCTTCATCTTCATAATAATAAAGCACACTGACTATAATTGTCATCACATTTTTTTTCTTTCATCATTTTTTTTTCTTTCGATGACTTATTCTCTTTTTTTTCATATTTTTTTTCTATATTTTTTTTCATACATCACGTCTCCCCCACACTTCGTATAAGCATTCACCACAAAAATACAAAATATAAAGGTGATCAATCTTCATCTTTGTCGGAATGGCACACACGAATGGCAAAGTGCGGCTAACTCATAATCATAAAAAACAATCCATCATACCAAGTAACTAGCAACCCACCATTTAGACTTCGACAAGGGGTAGGCTAAAGTTTAAAGTGTAAAATATTTTTGTATTTTTCTGGATGTAAGAAAAAGAAAAGAATGGCTCAAAGGGTGTAACTAAGGGTATCTAGCGCTAAAGATGAGCGCTAACAAATGGGTCCATATAAAGGTGGTTAACTAACCGATGTGGTTAACTAATATATCATTAGATGTACAATGGAAGGCCATTTGGTTTTATTCCTAACGTGCCTCTTTATCACACGAATACACTTCTATCAAACGAATGTGATCTTACTGCGGTCTGGTAATGATTTACGAGTACAAGTTCTAGAATAAATAAATTCACCGGCACACTCATAACAAAAGATTCAAGAATAAAATATGTATGCTATTAAGAAATAGGCTAAAATCCTCACAATTTAGTGGAAGGGCTATAAAATGTGCTAGCAAATGTCATCGATCCCAGAATGGATTGCAATATTAATTGGGACACATCTCGAATTTTTCAAAATTTACCGATTTCACCGGTGGGTTGATCCATTATTCTAATATATTAACCTATACGTGTGAAAACAACTAGATCATAAGGGCAAACAAGTTCACAAAATTTTAAAATTGGCCCAAAATTTGGAATTTAAAAACTAGTTTCGTTTTTCACAATAATATTTCCCCCCCACACTTAAGTTAAGCACACAAAAGAAAAATAACTTAATGACTATAAAAATGTGTTAGGTCACCATGTTTGTAACACAAGCATGAATAGAGGAAATAGAGAAGAGAAAGGATCGGATGAACACTTAACTCACACACACGTATGAATGAGAATAGTTATGCGTAAAGTGAAATGAGTAAAATGAACAACCAACCCTCAAGTGAGGGTTTACAAGATTATTTATAGGGCAAGGAGCTAGGGCAACACTACTAGCATCCTTCCCTTCTTATGGGCTTGGGCCAAGGCTCATGGGCTTTCTACATAAGCCTTGGCATGATAACTAACATAAAAGCGATAATTAAGCTAACTATTACATATTAATTACTAACACTTGAATTCTAGTTTAGGAGTGATTCCAACAATCTCTCCCTAAGTGTTAGTGATTAATGGTATAAACGTTGAAGGTGCTGATGTAATAGTAGCTTTGACGTATTCTGACATTCTTCTTTCTTGTGAGAAGAAGTGCCTTGATTCGAACAATCTCCCCAGTGTAGAGAAATTGTTTCCTTTGAAGTATTCTACTTTGACGTCATCATTTTCTTTGTTCTTTGATCTTTGTTCTTTGTGATGGAAGTGATAGTATGTTGTGGTTGTGCGCATCGGGTTAAACCCGTTGCTCCTAGTGTCTCCACGTCTTTCTCCAACATGCTCACACGCTCTTTAACGTTGGATATCAGTATTGATGTAGTTCTCTTAGTCTTTAAACTTTGTAGATTCTTTGAATTTGACGAAGAATCATTCTGACTTTGTGTTACCTTTTTGAGAGACCTTCAATTAGTGTTGTTGTATGTATGAGCATGTGGAGAATGCACGATCTTTTCCACCGCAAGCATCCATAAGAAGAAAACATAAAACATGGGTTAGAAATAATCCAGTACTTACAAGTTTGAACTTCGAGAGTTTACAAAGATAGTGTGAAAACACAACTCTAATTCTCACAAAGGTCGTTCCTAAACCGAGTCCCACAAGTGAGATAACGCGATGTATCAAATAAATCTACAGATTCAGATGAGCACCGAGGTACATCAAGCATCACTCACGATTGTAGACCGTTTGAGATATACTAAGCGTAATCCACGGAGTTACCGGTTACCCGTTGTCAGTCTGCTTGATGTTGACCACGGCGGAGTTTCCATTCAATCACCGAGGGTCACATGTGAACCTCTCATAAATGTTCTCGACAGATTGCTAAGATCCGTGAAGGACACGATAATATATCACTTGTGTTCTTATTGTTGAACGACAAGCGATGAATTGTCAAGTGTACCTAAGAGATCTTTGATGAATCTCGTGGCTCTAGACTCAATAGTGCACTTTGGTTTTCCTAAGCGGAGACTAGGGAGGGTATCCTTCTTCAATACTAGCAATCTCTAAGAGAAAGCCGATAGTTTACGTAGGGTTCCCCGTGAGAATGAAGCAATCTTACATTGAGAGAAACTTGAGTGGATAAGAAGGTTTAGTGCATGAGTCATCGGGTCCATGAAGACTTTGATCTTCAATACCGGCGTCATCAAGTGATAACACAGTAGCATATGAATTGAACCACATGCATTCTAAGTTGAATAATTTGGAGGGCTATTTATTTTCACCATTTTCTTTACATTTCTTTTTAATTCTTCAACTCCTTCTTTCTCCGATTCTCATTTTCTCCTTTTTATAATTAAACCTAAGGACTTCTAATTCTAACTATTAGTGGTGTCCTTGGGTAGATTCCTCCGGCTCTGGCGGATCATAGGATGGTTATTCCTAACCTTAATCACCTTATAACTCCATTGCCACAAAACCAATTTGCATGAAAATCTCTCAAAGTATTTATGAGTAAGAAACATTTTGTAATACTTTGAGAGTTTGATATTTTGCAGAAATACTCCCCCTCCACACGTTCTTAAGTGTTTTGACAGAAATCTGCACGGTGAGAGAAAAGCGTGCACTTTTGAATTGATCAACTCAAGATAGACAATCCCCCGCGAGACACGGTTACGTTGCATAGTTAAAGAGTTACATTGTCAGCTTTTAGGTGACAACTAGCTCTAATAACTACCTTGAAGGTGTGGACAAACCTCGAAAGGTTGTCAAACCCGTCAAAGTTCATGTCTACCAAGAGTTTCTCGAATGGTACATTCTACTCGGACAAGTCCTTTCGAGTTACTAACATTTAAGATCTCGTCGGTTCATTGGTTAAGTCTCAGAGCACAATGATTCATTTCCAATTTCACAACATATTTCTTATCACATAATTTTTCTCCCCCTTTAAAATGGCATATAAATGTTATTTTTGACGAAATTTTGATATCAAATATGTCCATTTCGAGTTTTGCGGGAAGATCACCATGAAGAACAATTTGTGAACAAAGTTTTAAGCAAATACTCCCCCTCAACGAGTACTTGTTCTTTTGAGCAAAACTTTGAAAAGTGAAAGTTTTGATAAGTTTTACTCAAAAGTAAGAAGCTTTCGCTCCTTTTGTAGGATTGTGGCACTGAAGCGTACCACAGGGTCCTTTCATTACAAGTACGGGTTGTACACTGTTATGTGTGCACAAGCCATTGTCATTAAAAAATCACACATTCAAATGTTAAGAGAATGAACCAAATCAAGGGTTACCAGGAGAATCCGAAGTCCAAAGAATAACTCTGTGAATACGTTCGGGACGTTGATAGCTGTGAGAGATATGCCGACGACCACCTACGAAACTCTCCAAAGTTACGAATTGATCCTTCGAACAACCTTTCATCGATCCGTGTGATGATCCTCTTCACATCCCATCTCCTTAGAATTCCATCTCTTTGGTGACCCAATGCCTTGTTGTATCGCCTTTAACTGATAAGCTAACCCATCCCTGAATTTCTTCAGTGTATGATCCCCAAATTTATGAAGCTCGTTACACGCCAATAAGCAATTTCGATGTAGTTCACTACGGTAGACTACTCCAAATGGTCTGCTGATTAGGGTGTACTGAGGAAGGTGGTTAATGTCGGGAAGGTCAAGCTGTGGTTTTGTGAGGTTAACACGTGTCTGATACGATTCCACGGCAAGCTGAATGTCTTCTAACGTTCTTGGATGACAATGCTTCTGATGTAGATGAGTAGGGACTTGATGTATTCGCGTTGGATAATGGTGGAGAAGTGTCGCATTCGTCCTTGCACCTTAGCGAGATACATATCTTCAATGTCATTCAGCGACAGTTTCAAAAAATCCGCTTCACAGAATTCATAGTCCTCTTCGTCTTGTCTTTTACCACAATGTTTTTGAGAAATGTGTAGTCCCATTTAGACGCAAGAGAGACATGCCTAATAGCAACGATCATTTATCACTATACACTTCGTGTTTTGACTTTTGAACCGGCGACTTTTGTAGTAGATTCTTGATGTTTCGCCAATCTTGAATCCCATACATTGCATCAAGGTCATACTTTTCCACTGTTGGCAAACATGTGAGTAGCTTTTTCTTCGATGGCTATGCGGTTGGAGTAACTTGTCGCCGAGAACGGAAGTGTAAGTGATGTAGCGTATTTCTTTGACACATCGCTACCGTAGAAGAAATTCTAGGTCATTGTTAAAGAAATAACGGAATGGAATCTTGGGTTGATCGGTTGGCCAATTGTAGGTAGAGGTCGTGTCCGATCATGTAGTTTGGAGCTTTGTCTTTTCGTGTGAAGTCAATGTTAGCTTCAGGGTTAAGCCAATCGATGTTGTTAGACATGGCTCGTGCTATGTTTTCAAGATGGTATTCAACTTCAATAGCACTTTCAGAGCTGACTTTGAGCAGTTGAAAAGCTTCATTCTTGATGCGTCTCAACTCTGATTTAGTCATCTTCTTCACCCGAAACTTTTCTTGAAGTAACTTAGCATGCTCCAATGTTCGACCATCTACCATTTATTGACCTTCAAGTAGTGAGGGAGTAGCATCAACAAGTGTAGAAAACCAGTCGTATTCAGCGGTGTCATCTTCGTCTAGCCATGAGACAACATCAGTCATAGTCGTCTTCTTCTTCTTCATGGGCTTTGATGAGGATGCTGGTTTCTTTGTTGTGTCGGGAGAGGTGGGTTGTTGTTGGGGCTCTGGGATCTCCTCATCGTCACCACCAGTGTATTCGAAGTGATCATCGGTTTTTGCTGTGGATGGTGGTAACTCAGAGTCCTGAGGTTTATCAGCAGAAAAGTGTGGAGGGGATCGTCTTTGTGTTGGAGTCCTTTGGGGTGGTGGTGACATAGAGGAGGGTTCACCAGACTTCTTTGGACGTTTAGGATCCTTATCCTTATCCTTATCCTTATCGTCATCGTCTCTTGGACGCTTAGGCCTTTCAACTTCTACTCGCATGTCGTTTTGAGTTGGTATTCAAAGAATGCTTCAAACAGTTTACCTTCGCCGAGGTAAATGTTGCGATCGCTTTGACATTTCGTTACCAGCACCGAAACCAATTAAGCATCGGAGAACACTATAGGATCAATTGGGTTGATTGTTACGGTTAGAGGTGTTGATCTTATAGTTTGCTTGGCCAATTGCATGAGATTCGGATAGAGTTGTCGGTTGAACATCTCTCTTGTCACGCCAAGAACAAAGGTCGAGAAGGAACTTGTGAGTATATCCTTAATCATCTCGTCCAGCCCCTTGGACATCACGTTGCATAAACTTCTGGATATACTCCCTTTCACTTGAAATCTTGTCTATCTCGTCATGTAGAAGATTGATACTGTCAGCGAGTTGATTCAGCTTTTTGTTGGTTACGTCTTTCTTCCTGACTTTCTTGACAACATTGACAATCTTTGTCTTAGCCCAGGATATCCAAGAGTCGGTTGGTTTCTTCACTGACTTGGATGTGGATCTGGTTGTGCCTTTGGATGGTGGAGGTGAAGAGTGAGAAGACGAGTCTGATGATGATGAGACATGAGGAGACTCAGGGTCTTTTGGTGGCTCAGAAGTTTCTTCCTTGGAGCGTGTTGGACTGTCTAGAAGAAAATCATCATAATCAATATCTTCATCATTTCCAGACTTACCGCTTCATCAGCCTTAGCATCTTCACCAAGAGTTTTCTCAGTCTTTTCCATGTCTGGTTCCTCAAAGTCGTAGTTGATAGAGTCCTCAATCTGCCTTTGTTGTTGTTCGTGGGTGGTGGTACCAGTTCCCTTATCGGGTTGATTAACCGCATCAGAAACTGGTGTAGATTGTGCACCACCACTTGACCCTCCGGGGCCACGAGTTTGTTGCAGTTCGAAATATTTGGCAAGATGTTTGAGTCTGAGGTTCTTCAACTTCTTCTGATAGTGTCTTTCTTCGTCTAGTGGTTCTTCTTCCGAGCTTTCCTTTTCTTGCTCAAGCACTGGAGTTTTCCCTTTACCTTTATCAGCTTTTGGACTGGGAGGTTTTGCTACTGTTTGAGTGTCATCGATTGGAGTTTTGAGTAGAGGACCTCTTAAATCGATTCAAGATCCTCGAACTTTCATCCATTAGCTTTTGTTGCGGTTCGTGCTTGGGAATAGAATAACATCTTTTGAAAGAATTTTCCTTTTGAGAACATGAGTCCTCTTAGGATACTTTCGTGTGCTTTCGATTGCTTGTGATACTTCTGTCGCCTCTCCGGTTTTCCTAGTAGGTGTACCGCGGACTTTTCATCAAGGAAACCTACTTTGCCTTCTTCAACTCGCTACCGATATCGTTTGTACGAATACTGAGTTGTTTGATATCATCGATAATAAGATGATCCGCAAAGACCGCACCTTGTTTCTTTGTTGTAGAGTCCTTAACCGACGGTGAGTGTGGGCTCATACAACACGGAGTGTTGTTGGGGTCATCGAGTCTCGCGGAATATCGTGATTATACCCAGAGCTCTTTGGATCAACATTTGGTATATCCGATATACGGATTTTGGTGCCAAGCTTTTAAGGAAAGTCATCATATCGTCCCATATCGTAGCTTCAACTTCTATGTCTTTCTTGTTGACCAAAGCCCAAAATATTTGTAGTTCCATGAGCTTGGGATGCTCATGACCACTATCTCGTCGTAAACGGATTTTGCAATCATAATGTAGGGTTCTCCATGGTCGGGAATGTTCTTGAGATCCACAGATGAGTGCTTTGTGATCACCCAGTAGCTTCATCATAGCCGATGTCGACCATGAACCGGAGAACAACCTCTTCGATTGGAGTGGCATTGTATTGAGAGGTTCGATGGCGGGAATGAGAAGAATAGCCCTCAAATCCCGGTGTGATGATGACCGGTTTGTTGTTAAGCGTCACCGTCGAGCATTTTGACCTTTGACCTTTTGCATTGTATGCCATAATTGGTGAATGTAGATCTCGATGACAAGAGCGCGAGTTAGTGAGCATGTTACGATAGGGGTGAGTCTTCGAATATCCACCTAATCGACATGAAGACTCGAACAAGAGAAGTTCTCAAAATCAACCCCGAGGTTGTTCTTTCCGATCTTCATTGGGTAACCATGAGGAAGATATCTTCAACAAATGAGAACATTTGGTGCTTCCACATTTTGCATTTGAGCGTCCATGTCGTGATCTGAAAGATATTTAGCCAAAAGAACCAACATATCGAAAGACATTATGTTAGTCAACAGTTGATTTTATTGTCTATTTATTGAATGTGATATGTCGATGATTGTTACGAGTCCAATGTCACTTGTTAGTCCAATAGTCCAAAGACGTCGTGATAAGTTTCGTGAGTTGATTAACTTTGAGTTTTAAAGTCCAAGTTTTCACTTATTTTTCACAACTTATTAAACATTTAAGCTTAGTAGTGACGTTTTTGGTTTCGTGGCGTTATGATTTATTAATTTACAAGTTTGCACGCGTAACAATTCATAATTTTGGTTAAAACTAGGCTTAGGCGTAGGTTTTGCAAGCTTATGCGTAAACAGGAGTGGTTATACGCGTAAGCATAAGCTTAAGCGTAGGATCTTGACTTAGGCGTAAGAAATATTACGCGTAGGAAAAGAGGGCCTTAGGCGTAAAGATTACGCGTAAGCGTATATGGAACCTTACGCGTAAGGCTTACTCGTAAGAGTGAACCTTATGCGTAGAGGTTACTGTTTACGCATATCCTTCACAGGATACGCGTAGTCCCCATTGTAGAACCTCACGCGTAAGATTTCTCTTACGCATAAATTGCTATGCGTAAGGTGATCCTTATGTGTAGAAGTTCTAGTAACCTTGATTCTGAATTTCACGCGTAATAACCTGAAATAAATTCATCATATCACCAATATTAACACATATATTCAATCCTGTTCAGTTCTAAACATGAATACTCATTTAAGCAGTTATACGTAGAATATCATTTACGCGTAAACATTAAACCCTAAAGTTCAATTCCTACGAGTAAGAATTCTAACCACAGGATTTACACCAAAATGTTTCTGGGATATCTTAGAGGCCTAATGAGATGTTCTGTACAAGTTTTAACATCAAAGACGCTATGAATCACAAATACCCAAAGCGTATAAACTTAAACCCTAACTTTTAATTCTTTCACTGTTGATGTTTCTGGGTAAGTTGTGAGTGTGGATATGATCAATTCAACATATAGACAACATCTCTTAACCATCTAATTAACCTAAAACACTCACTCTTGAAAATACCCAATTTACGCATAAAACCCTAACTTTCAAAATCATTCAATTTGAGTTTCTGGGTGAGTATTGATGATAGAAATGGTATCAATGTGATTAGATTAACGTTTTGACACTACCATTTTAACCAAAAACACTCAAACTTGATTATGTGTTCATACGCTTATGCGTAGAACACAAAATCACTCCTAGATTAAAATCTAGCCGTTGGTTTTCAAAACGATTCAAAACCTATGCTTAGATAATTATAAAGAACGTTTTTACACTTACAAATTGATGATCAAAAGTCCTGTTTTGAAGGTTGAATCTTAGGTGTAGGTTTTGGTTAGTTGGGTAATAAATGTGATGAGTAAATGTGTTTATGAAAGTTAGGTGGAGTATTTTGTTAAAATATACTTTGAACTTTTGACACATTCAGTCCCTCCACCTTAAACATTTACATCCAACGCCCATAACTTCCATTTTGGTTACCAAACGAGAGATATTTGGAAAGAAACATGACGACACTCCCCCTCGACTTAAGAAATAATGAAATTTTATAAATTTTAGTCCGAGGAGTGTCAGTAAACTAGAAATGTGATCACCATAATTAAAGACACAACCGGGATGAGGTAACATGCAAGTACAAGGTTTTATGAAACCGAAAAATATTTGCATTCTCCCCCTCAACACTTGACCGAAAAAATACTGAATTTTGAAAGATAAAAGTGTTGACGGAAGATTTGTACTTGCCATGTTAAAAGAAATATAGATAGAAGAATATTTTTGTTGTTTTATCAGATTTTATAATTTTGTATTTTGTTTTTGAAAAATATTTACAAAAGAGGTTTTGGTGTTTGATTAGTTTTAAGAATGTTTTAAAAGTTCATCCAGTTCCTCTGGAGTCAAACACCGCATACCAATCCGGTGGACCAACTCATTAAACCTAGCAGGAGCTAAGGCTTTGGTGAAGAGATCTGCCAGTTGGTATTCGGTACCCACAAAGTATAATTCAACAGTACCCTTTTCCACGTGCTCCTTGATGAAATGATATCGAAGATCGATGTGCTTTGATTTCGAATGTTGAATAGAGTTGCACGAGATCGCAATAGCACTCCGATTGTCGCAAAGACATCGATTACATCAAACACGTAACCATAGTCTTTGAGTTATGTTCTCATCCAAATGACATGAGGACAACACGCCGACATGGCTACATATTCTCGCTTTGGTCGAGACGGCGATGTACAATCCCTGCTTCGATTGCCATGACACCGGTTTATCACCAAGAAATTGTAATGCTCCACGCCCGAGGGGCTTGTTTGAGACCGTAGAGAGCCTTGTTCGCTTTGTAAATGTGGTTCGGGAACTCGATCAACGAATCCTTCGGTTGGTCGACATAGACCGCTTTTCGGTTTCCCATTCGTAAAGGCGTTTTGACATCCATTTGAAAGACCGTGATGTTCATGTGAGCCGCGAATGCGAAATATCCGAACGACCTCAAGACGAGCAACTGAGCGAATGATTCTTCAAAGTCAATACGCTCTTCCTGTCTATAACCCTTAGCCACCGACGTGACTTGTTTCGACACGGTTCCTTCAAAGATCCAATTTGTTTTTCCAAATCCATTTTAGACCAATGACGAAGACCCTTGTTGGTCTTTCAACCAATTCCATACTTCAAAACGCTTAAACCGATTGAGTTCTTCTTGCATGGATTCAATCCAGTTGTCTTTGGTCATTGCATCTTTAATGTTTTAGGTTCGATTAGCAGACGGTGAGTGCATAAATGCAATGTTCACCGTCGTGTGAAGACGTTGTCTTGTTACGATTGGTTGATTCGGGTTACCAATAATGTTCTCAAGAGGATGGTCTTTCGTCCAACGATGTGTGGAAGGTTGATGTTGATACACATTATGCGATTGGGAGGATTCAAATGGCTTGTAGAAGATTCCGCAACATCCGTGCAAGCAGAGTCATTAGCAAACGGGTTGAAGAACGATTTGGATCAAAATCGCAAGTGGGGTACTTCATTGTTCGTAACATCGTCAATTGGTTCAACGTCATTGGATGCGTTTGTTCAACTGTTGTTGTAGAGAAAACGGTGGTGCTTCTTCAATAGTAGTTGTTGTAGCGGTGTATCGTATTGAATATGATCAGTGAGCAATGAAACATTGGATACACCGAGCACGATCATCAATATCATCACTAAACAATGGAGCAAATAGCTTTTCCATTTGTTGACGAGTAAGTCGGGGGCTTGGTTCACCGATGATGGGGTTTGGGGAAGTTTAAACGGTTGTGACCGGGTTCCAAGTCGTTATGCTCGAAGCCATTTCAAGAAGCTCATCGAAATTTTCATGAATCGCTTCCATAACCCGCTTTGTACGGCGATTCCGCATCCGTAAACCCTTAGAATTTTCACAATATCGTATAAAGACTCCAATGTCGACTTTGGCTTTGAGCTTACTAAAGTCATCACGATCATTATTCGGATAACAAAGGGATCCAAATACATGAAAGTGTTTGAGATTCGGTTTATGGTTGTGGATAAGCTCATAAGGTGTTTTGTTGTGGCGCTTGGTAATCATTGAGCGATTCTCGAGTGTAGCATGCAGTTGATCTGACTTCAAACCCATAAGTAATCCGGAAGTTTAGCATTGATTAACATTGTTCTTGCGACTTCCACTAACGTGCGGTTTCGTCTTTCAACAACTCCGTTTTGTTCGTGTACGTGAAATAGATGTTTGATGCTCAATTCCACTTTCTCATAAAATACACGAAGAGTTTGATTCACAAATTCAAGACCTTTTGTCTGCTCGATTTGGTGACGTGTTCCTGAGTCGAACTTGAATTTTGTGAGGAAGGTGATGATCATCTGTGGAGCTTGATCTTTACTTCAAGAAAATAAACCCAAGTCCATCTTGAGTAGTCATCTACAATTACCAAGATGTAGCATTTGCCATTAATTGTCTGCACGCCGCATCGGGCCACACAAATCCATGTGAAGAAGATGAAGCACATGTCGTGGTGTGTTCCACCTTTGAAGGAAAATGAGCACGAGTGCTTTTCCCTTGTTCACGTGTCGAGCATAGGTGATCTTTAGAATACCGAAATCTTGGGTGACCTTCAAATAGTTTGTCTCGAGCAAGGTTGGTTATGGTTTGAAAGTTTAGATGTGAGAGACGACGGTACCATAGCTGTGGATTTTGTAGATGTAGCCTTAGAGAGTAGCGGATGGGAGATGAAGCAATCATGTCTTGCATTGAGATTGTGTAAAGACTTGATGTGCGTTGACCGGACATAAGATCGTTTCCTTGTAGATCACGAATGAAACAAGTTTTCTCCCTAAAGCAACTTCCAAATCTCCATCACAAAATTGACCGATCGAGAAGAGATTGTGACCGAGACCTTCCACATAATAAACTCGCTAATTTCGATGTTGCCATTGATGTTATCTCCGTAGCCCATGATAGCTGCAGTGATCATTCCGAATCGACGGTGCCAATGAACTTTGCAATAAAGTTTGATAACAGTTTGAGATTGCTGTCATGTGTCGGGAACATCCGCTATCAACAACCTGAGGATGATTCAGACACCGTGCATTCAACATGCACGACACGGATGGAATAGAGGTAGATGTGGAACCCGAAGAGTTAGAGGGTTCCGATGCAGATATAGATGAAACACACATGTCCATGATTTTAGGTATCCATGTAAAGCCAAGTGTATTATGTAACCATTTCTGCCATCTCCAACTAGTCTTTGCTTTAGTCTTAGTGAATGCACTAGGTGGTACTACGATCCTTGGAGGTGATAATGGAGCTATGGGGACATCAATGCTTTTCTTAGAATCTAAAGAGGGAGGTTTACCAAGCACAGACTTAGAAGCTTTAGTGGGCCTAGAGGTATTCCGTTTCTTAGGATTCCGTAAACGAGACATGATAGTTTTAGAAAGACATTTGTCATGACAATCATAAAGCATACTTTGATGACATATAACACAAGAAGCTTCAAACTTAAGATCAAAAGTACTTAACGGTTTAGAATTCGTTACATCACTTTTTCTATTACATTTATCTAACGCAATGTCTAAAGTGGGTGCAACTTGAGTTTTATTCAAAGTCCTAGGGTGTTCTTCTACTTGAGATTCTTTATTGATCTTTTCTTACGCCGCAACTTCCTATTCTTCCTTGTATTGCTCCTAGGCTGTGAAGTGCGGGCGTTGGGAAAAGAGGCAACTATTCCTGTTTCAGTAGAGGGAATCACATTAGTATCTTGTGGTTTGTCACTAGGCATTCGATTGTCACTTTTTCTAAGTGTTACAAGTGCAAGTTTCTTAATGTTGCTAAGCTGAACCTGTTCATACTTTCCTAACTTCTCTTTTAACTCAATGATAGTGTGCAACAAATCTTGATTTTCAGAACGAAGGTTTCCATAAACATTTGTGACTTCTTTAATGTGTGCAAGATAATGATCAAGCTCGTTTGATGCTTCATCACGAGTTTGTTTGAGTAAATCAAATATGACACCATATTCCTTTTTAACTTTTGCAATTTCTTGTTCATATTTTGAGATTTGACATTTCAAAGACGCGTTTTGATCATCCATTGTTCAATTTTAGAATCAAAAGATTTTGAACATAATGGGTGATTTTGTTTTGCGAGCAAGTTCACGATTTTGACAATCTTTTTACACCATTGAAGACTTACATTTTGCATTTGAAAGTTCGTTTAACAATCGCTCATTTTCAACTTTTAAAGACTTGATTTATGACACAATGTCGTGATTATCAACAATTTCAATAGAATCAATAGTATCGCAGAGATATAATGAAATGCATATGCAAAAGAATGTAATAACACAAAATTATGGATATCAGCAGAGATAACATCTTCCAAGAGTCGATCAACATCTTTTCGTAACATTTTCTTTTTACGTTTTGTATTTGAAATTGATGTTTCTGTTTGTTCGAAAACTCTTTTCATAAGTCCAAGCTCCTTGTGAAAATCCCTTTCCCAATATATAGCACAATTTTTCAAATTTCGGACATGAGGTCAAATTCTTTTCTGAATAATGTCTCTTTGTGTCCGAAATGAATGTTTTAATTTCACGTTCCAAAATTTTGATGTCCGAAATGAATGTTTCAAAATATTTTATAACTTTACATTGTTCGGCTAATGGTTTTATTTCACTAAGTGAAGGTAAAGGACCATTAATTTGTACATTATTGGAAAGGGACCTCGGAAGTAGGTGTGATAACCCAAGGTGTGTTAGAAAATCCTTTTGTGCAACGAAGTGACGGCTTTGAATAGTTAAATGGTTTGTTATAAACAACATTTTCTAATTTTGATCGACTCTCATCTTCTCGCATCTAATTCCTCTTGACGGTTATATTCAAGAACACTCATAATTGAATCATCAACTCTATGTTACGCTTTGTAAACTTGTGATTTGGTTTGAATGCTCGCTTGAAAACTTAGGTTTGTAATCGCAAGATTCGGTCCATATCCATTTGGATTTGGTTTGAAAGTAAACTTTTGAATCGTTGTGATTGATTCACCATGTTTATAAACAACAGTTCGAAATTCTTTGATTTTGTTTTGTAAGTCGACAATTTCCTCAAGATAGTCATCTATTCGTTTCGTGGAATGCTTTTGTACTCGAGAATTGTTTTTGACAAGTTAACAACTCGAGACTTGGATTTTTGAGTTTCCAAGGTAAGAGCGTTAAGTTGTTGTTTATGATCATGTTTCGATTGTTCTATTTGAGACAACAAAGCATTCTTGGATGCGGCTAGATCACGATCCGTCGCTCTAATGATTTTTCGCTTTGGTGTGATTTAGCAAATGATTTTTCGTTTTGGTGTGACTTCAAAACCTTGTTCACGTTTTCTTGAGTTTTAAAAATTGAGTTTCCGTTTTAAGCATTCAATATCCCCGTTAACGATGCATTTTTTGTGTAATTCTTGATTCGATGTACAACATTCTTCCATTCGGGATTGTTGGTCTTTAAGTAAGAGGTCAACATCCGGATTAGGCAAAGGTTCAACATGTTCAACGCGAGTCACAACATGATCACTATTCGATCCTCAAGTATGACCACGGAGTCAATTTGATTATCAAAGGTAACCATGAGGTCATCTTGATCGTCGAATGAGATGTGGGCGGCTCATGTTGAATGCCCGAGCCTCGTCGGATTCGGATGTTGGCCGAGATATTAGATCGTTGATGAATATGGTTTGTTGGTGCTCGAGACAAGCCATCGATGTCATACACTGGGCTGTGTCACTCATGTGGAGTTCGTGCATATTAGCCATCAACATAATCACGCATTAGCCTGCAAGTCCTCCATATCATCATTTGAGTCTCAGATCCGCCATAAAGCTCGTTCTTTGTTTGTGAGAGTTCCACCAGCTTCATCCTTAAGAGCCAAAAGTAAAGCCTCCTTGTGATAAGCACTGCCTCTAGTCCTCGGCTTTGGACATGCATTAGCCAGGTGACCCTTCTCATTATAGTTGTAGCAACGAAGACCATTCATCCCATTCTGAGCATTCCCCTGTTCAACCACCTGAGCTCTCTATTGTTGTGGAGCACCCATGTTATTCCTTCCCATAGCATTAAACCCTTGACCACCGCCCATCTAACGAACATTACCACGATTCTGAACTTCAACACGTCCATTGTTTACAACAGCCTGATTCCTTGTGTTGGATGAGGAACGAATGCGATTGTTGGATTTGTTTGTATAACGGCCGAAGGCTTTAGCAATCATAACAAATCCTTGTTGCAATGCATCAAAAGCATCGGAGTCCTCATTAGCTTCACTGTAAGGTGCTTGATCATTGTTGTTGTTGTATGGAACCAATTGAGTTTGTTGAGATTGTTGATGTGACGGATCATATGGTGTAATTGTTGCAGTTGGTTGAGGAGCGGGTTGAGGAGGATAACTATTTTGAGCTCACAAAGCAAGTTGTTGATTGTCCGGAAGTGACGGTGGGGCCGGGGAGTCCACGGATAGTCCTTTCTTTGTCAACATCTTTTTGGTGGGGCTTCAAATAGTCGTACAACAATCCGTATGTAGCATGATGGAGATTTTTAGCTTGACGGATGAAAATGACATACTTTTCCCAATCTGGACCAAGACTACTTAGAAACTTAGTGTTGACTGCAATTCTTGACATAATGATGTTATGTTTGTCCAAGTCATTGATGATGTCTGAGAATCGATGATGATATGACTCTAATGTCTCTCCTGGTTCAATCATGAAGTGTTCATAAGCCAAGTTGATTTTGGATTCCATGTCTTCTTGATTGAGTTCAGTGCCTTCCATGAGAAGATGAATATGTTCCCACAATGCTTTTGCAGTCTTTTGAGCATCAACACTTCGAAGGATTGGATTGGGTAATCCTAAAAGGATATATTGCATTGCTAGCTCATCAACTTCAAAATGTAGAAGTTCATCACCAGAAAGGTCAGCAACAATTGCAATGTTTGTGAGATCATCTCTTGGTGGAATAGCGTTTGGATCTTCGGGTGTAACGACAATAGGCATCTGAAATGGACCTTCCAAGATGACCTTCTTTAAGAACTTTCCATGTGGCTTCTTTAGATCACAAAACCTAAAGAACCTAATTACCCATTGATCATAGTTTCCGGGAGTGAGCATCGGAGGTCTATCAAGTGATCCTACCTCATGAATGGATTGTTGGCTACTTAAAGCTTCACACATCTTTGCAAACCAAGACGGTTCCTTCATAGTATTCCTTGATGGATGTTGATTGTAAAAGTTTGTGTAAGGTTGTACTTGAAGACTAGGTGGTGGTTGAACCATTTGAGGTGGAATTGCTCCTTGTTGTGGATAATGTTGTTGGTTAAACTGTTGTTGATTAAATTGTTGATGTTGTGGGTGAGTTGTTGTTGTTGTTGATTATACGTGTAAGGAAAGTAGTTAGAGTATGGAGGTTGAGACATGTTGAAAACTTGTGTAGTAAAATGGATCTTTGTAGTCGAATGAAACGTTGTTGATGAAGTATCCTTAGGCGTAGAAACCAAGTGTAGGCAAAGTGATGCTTAGGCGTAAAAACACCAAACTTACGCGTAAAAGTAATATTTACGCGTAGGATTAGCTTACGCGTAAGAATTGAGAAACACTAAGATAAGGCTTAAAATGAAAGTTAGACGTAGAAAACTTATGCGTAAGATTTAGCTTATGCGTAAGACAAGGCTTAGGCGTAAGAAAATGCTTAGGTGTAAAGAGTTCTATGCGTAAGTTTAAGCTTATGCGTAAAATTAGGGTTTTGCCCAAAAATCCTTTACACCAATCTCAGTGTAAAAGATATCCAAAGTCGAAGTGTTTTCAGGCTTATCCAAGCAAGAAAACACCGAGTAAACCAATTTCACTGAAGATCTAACCAAGGAAAGCTTACGCGTAACACTAGGGTTTTGTTATGCGTAAAACTTAACCAAAACGGATTTTTAGCCCAAAGTGTTTCTAAACCAGATTTTTGTGATGAACCAAATTTGACCAATCATCCAGCCGAACCAGTTACGGGGGGTAACCGATCGGTTGGAGGAGATTTTCTAATTTTTTTTTTTAATTTTTATATTTTAGAAAAACAAGTTTTATTTCAAAACTTTTATTGATAAAATAAAACAAGAACATAGAACGTGACGAATACAAAACTAAACACAAGTAAACAAAACACATAAACACATATATTATCACGAATATAAAACAATACTAAAAACAATATACACATACACAAATAAAATCACGGTCACAGAAAAATGACAATCACATAAACGCAAGCACACACAATTAGTCACGTAACACAAATCAAAACAAGACAACCTAAAAATAATAATCTTATTTAGAATTAATACGAAACTAACATAGACAAGAATAACACGAACAAAAAGAAACACAAACATGCATGAGATCACATAACATAAAAAACACAAACACACGAAACAAGAAACGCACGGACTTTTTTTTTTTTTTTTTTTTTTTTTTTTTAAACATAACACACAACGGATCGGTGCGGGTGCAGTCGATCGGTTCGTGTTGATTTATTACATCTGAAGCTTCCAACCGATCCGGTTGGAGTGCCAACCGATCGGTTGGTTGATTCGAGGTGGGTTTGGTGGGTTTTTCAAACGTTTTTCGAGCACAATTAGAGAGCAATCATTGAAACAAGCATTTTAGAACACATGAAACGAAATCCCAACATCAAAAACTTGATTTTGATGCAAAGATCATTTGATCAATTTTGAGAAAATGAGAGTTTTGGATGAAACGCAAGGGATCAATTAACAAACATCATGAGTAACAAACAAGAGCAATAGCAAACAAGGAAACATTTCAAGCAAGCAATTCAACAAGGAATCATGATCAAGCAAGGAATCAATATTTCAAGCGAACGAACAAACAAGCAAACAAACAAAAGAATGAAAACCAAATCAAGAACGGCGCCAAAAACTTGATGGGTTCCATCGGGGTTTTAAATTTGTAAACAAGAATTACCGGTTAACTAGGAACACATTCAGGCAAGTATACCCTAGTCAAGTTGTAGTATAGTATATGGTAAATCAAGGTCGTCCCAAGAGACTTGGTTGCACTACAAGTGTCGTTTGTTTGTTTAAGCAAGTAACAAGTTGATGGTTATGATTGTCACGTATCAAACCAACAAGAAAAGCAATATAAGAACAAGCAAGTATCATGTAACATATTGGATTTCACAAACACATCAAACCATGAATACAAGTAGGCGTACACTTGAGGTTTTAGAGAGAGAAAGTTTAGAGGTTTAGGGAACTTAGTGAGAGAAAATAAAAGTATTATTATGAGCTCCAACCTCTACCTTGGGAGGTAGAGGGTATTTATAGTATCTTACATAAAAGCCACCTATGGGTGTGGATCAGAATCTGATTGGTAAAGACCGTCCGTCCTCCACGGTGTTACTAAAGCGAATACTAACTAACATTAAATAACTACGACTATGAGCTTTCTAACAAATACATATACTTGAGGTGACCGACTCTTTAACGATTGGATTTTCTAAATCCTAACAATCTCCCCAAGGAGGTCACCTCAAATTACACGAATACAAACAGATATTACATTAAGATTGTTCTTGGATTCTTGTTTAAGTTCATTGCTCTCGTAGCTCGTAGTCTTTGATTCTTCATGTTTTGCATGTTTGGATAATTCAAGTGGAGGTCTTTAAGCGATCCACGTGATGATGAGTTTTGAGCCACTTTGTGATCATCGACCTGCATAAATCTCGACTCTTCCATTGTAGTGTTGACATTATGTGATGTTATGACATTGGACCAACATGCTCACATTCGGATCATGATTTCTTCTCATCGAGTAGCGGAAGCTTTAGTTGATTCATGATATTTGCGCAGCGTAGCGAAGCATGTAGTGAAAATATCGATTCGTTGATGCGTTTGTCATGATTTCTTTAGAGATGAATGTGTTGTGTGAGCATGCGGCTATGGATTGACCTCTCCATTCGATCAAGCGCAAACGTCGGACGCACTCGCATACAACAGATTAGCAATAAAGCGCGAAAGTGTCTTTGATCACTTTCGTTGAATTAAGGTACACGGTACATGGTTCCCGTTGATCAAGACAATTCATCGCCTGTGATCGGTATAATTCCAAAGAACCTCCTTGACAGGGTTTCGCAATGCTCTAGTCGTTCTCAAACCGAAACGTCTCAAAGAAGACAACACGGAGTGAGTGAACCAGCGAATTGAGATTCACTGATTAATGAAAAGAGATTTGAAAAACAATCGTATACTGCTCAAAATAAAGTGTTTTTGCAGTACAACGAAGGTTTTAAGGAAAATCAATTATCAATCATAAACACCTTTTATTTATGAAATGTTAATACACAGTCGATGTGCTGGAGAAAAGAGTTTTTAGCACGACGACCGGTTTTTCAAAGGTATCCGTCAATCCATATCCTGAACGAGGATTGATTCAAACTTATGAATCGCCCCATTGTTTCTATTCAGTTGTCACATGGTTGATCTATTGGATATATCTCACATGCCACCTACCAAGAGCTTGTTTGATGTTGGCTCTAGAAGGCTTTCCATCTTCATTGTGAATATGTTTGCATATCACTCAGATGTTCTCGCAATACCACAAGGATAATGCGTAGGACTCTAAAAATATATTCTCTGTTTCCACATTGTGTGAAACAGAGAGTCTTCATTGATTGTGTCGTTAATGAGATTTATTGATGATCCCGTGGCTCTAGACTCAATTGTGCACATTTGGTTCCTATGCCGGAGACTGCGGAGAGGGTCTCCTTATTCAATATCAACCATCTCTAAGAGAAAGTCGATAGATAATGTAGGTTCTCCTGTGAGAATGAAACAAGTCCTTTTAAGAGGAACTTGAGTAGTTTGGAAAGATGTAGTGCAGTGCGTCACTGGGTCCATGACGTCTTGTATTCAATACCGGTGTTACCAAGGTAACACCAGTAGCATATGAATTGAACCCGGTTTCTGCTCTAAGGTTGAAATAATGGAGGGCTATTTCTTTTCACCCTTTTCACATTTATTTCTTTTTCATTCTTCAACCCCTTCAGTGCTTATTGATGTGCTGGATGTGTACAAGTTTTAAATTTATAAAAGGTGAATTACCAATATTACCAATAACACATACGAGCAAGTATACTCGTCCGTTTTAGCAAGATTATGAAGGTAAGTCGGGATCGATTCGCATAGGATTTGAGTGAATCTAAACACAAGTTTGAATTAATGAGTCTATCCAAAACATATAATAAAGCAAATAGATATAATGAAATTCGAGATGATTAAAAACTACACTTGCTTAAACTAGTTTCATATCATAGATTAATGTGATTGTGTTAACCTCTTAACATGTTGGTTATGATAATTAGTTGGAAGACTAATCTATTGTTCTTACAAGTTAAACCTTCGTCAAGATTTTAGTTCATAAAAACAAGCATTACGTTTAACCAATCAATTCAATATCAATTCAAGTTTCATAAGTCTACATACATAAACTTAAACACAAAAACATCCATTTGTTCATCAAATTGCTTAAGAAATGGTCAATACAAAAGGTAACCGATCATAGACAAAAGGCTACAATTGATTCTCAACAACTAATCTTATGACCTTTTAGATGTTTCCAACCAATCCAATTTGAAAATCAAAAAGCTTTTCTATTACAACCACACCTTAGTTCCTTTGTATAATCAAGAATAATGGGTAAAAACAATGATCCATAGACAAAATGATTATGACTAGTTGAATAACAATAAGTTCTTTCGACCCCAACGATTACTATCAATTAGCCAAACTTGATTAACAAATGTCACTATGAAACTTTAGCACAATTGGATCTTAGAATCAACTTGAAATTGAATTAGAACATGTTAACACAATCACTAACTAATCATATGATAATCAACATCATTTAAGCAAGTGTATAAAGAAACTAGCCACTCATAGCAAACATGAACATAAACTCAGAACTTTGAACATTAGAAAAAATGATTAAAAGTCTTACAATGCTTGGAATAAGATTACAAATGGTGTAGTAATGATTCCCAAAGTATTGGGGTAGACTTCTTGGTAATTTGGCCTCCAAATGTGGAACTTCTGGAACTCCAAACTTCCCTGGACTTCTAAGGACGAATTTTTAGAGCTTAAGGCTTTGTTTGATGAGTAGAGAGATTTGTATTTGAGGTGTGTCTCATATGTTCACAATTGGCCTCTATTTATACTAATTCCAAAGCCTAGGGTATTAATTGCTGAACTTGGGCTCTAAGGAGTAAGGAAGGGACTAGAATACACCAAGAGAAGGACCTAGAATCGTTTGGATGCAAAGGGAAGCTTAGTGATGAAGATTTGGCAACCTGACTTCTCCAACCGATCGGTTATCGACCAACCGATCCGGTTGGTCTTCTACAAAGGTGGCCAACCGATCCGGTTGCGGGTTGCGACCGATCGGTTGGTGATGGTCATAGTGTTGTTTCTGGACGTTTTCCAACCGATCCGGTTACAGTTGTAACCGATCCGGCTGGATTTCCTGAGCTACGAAAACTTGATATTTTCTTCTCTTTATCTTGTAGAACTTGGTTCTTCAATCACTATGGTCTTCAAAGGTCCTTGAGATACTAATTTAGACTTACTGAAACGGGAATCTTCATTTTGCTGAACATTTCTTTATTTTCCTTCCGTTTCCCTGTACTTGGTTATAAACACTAGCCAAACATCTTTTGATGCGTTTAAGTACTATAATCACGCAAATATAACCAAATAACAGATATAAAAGCACACATAACGCTACTAAAAACATGCACAATCTGAGCGTTATCAAATTCCCCCACACTTAAACTTTGCTTGCCCTCAAGCAAATCTAGGAAAACATCCATTTGGTACAAGATCGTGATTATGAAAAATGTGATGCAAATCAACCAAGTATAAATACGAGAGGATTCATCAATTATGCTTTATAAAGGTGAAACATCAAGATGTTTGACAATATCCAATGATTTTCTTGCATGATTAACATTTCAAAACACCTCACAAAAAGGAACGAAATATAATTCACTCAATCACTCATTTTAGTGGAGTAACAAGATAAATCACACTCATTGCTCACCATGATTAGATTATTACCATAAGCTTGTACAAGAAACAAAACTCCACCGATGTGGCGTGAGCACCAAGTAAAAACATCTAAAGAGGGCTTTTATTCGGGTTATAATGATATGGCTTAGGGTTAAGGGTATGGATAAGGCATGGAGATGTTTATGAAATTGGTGTTAAAATAAAAATGAAATCAAGTCTAATACCCGTGTTGTTAGCTACCAAACATTCCACGAACCAATAAATGATTATAGCTTCAATTTCTTCTTTTCCGCTTTCCACAATTTTGCTTTGCCATGACAATTTGTTCTACGATCAAAGCACATTGGCTATTATTTTCACATTTTTTTTTTTTTTTTTTTTTTTTTTAACTCAACATAACGCATGGCTCAATCAATCTCATAGGATGTGGTATTCATAATCATTTGAACAATCTTCACTTTCAAAGCGACTAGCAACCAACCGTTTAGACATTGATACGGGATAGGCTAAGGTTTAAAGTGTAAAATCTTTTGTATTTTACGGGTGAAGCAAAATGAAAAGGATGGCTCGAGAGGGTGTAACTAGGGGTATCTAGTGCTAAAAATGAGCACTACAAATGGGTCCATGTGGGTGGTTAACTAACCAATGCGGATAGCTAATATATCATTAAATGTAAAATGGAAGGCCATTTGGGTTAAATCCTAAGGTGCCTCTTTATCATACGAATTCACTTATATCGCACGAATGCAATCTCACTGCGGTTTGGTAATGATTTACAAGCACAAGTTCTAGAATAAATAAAATTACGGCACACTCATAGCAAAAAGATCTAAGAATAAAAGATGTATGCTATATATGAAATAGGCTCAAATCCTCAAAATTTAGTGGAAAGGGTATAATATGTGCTAGCAAATGTTTATCGATCCCGAATGGATTGCAATAATAATCGAACACATCTCGAAGTTTCAAATATTACCGGTTTACCGGTGGTATGATCGATTATTCTAATATATAATCCTAAAAGTGTGAAAACAACTAGATCACAAGGCAAACAAAATTTTAAATTTAAGCATGAAAACTCTAATTTTCCTATTCACCCCCCACACTTAAGTTAGACATTGTCCTCAATAAAAACGAACTTCAAAGTATAGAAATAGGAAAATAGAGATGAAACCGGATATGTCAACGAGTT
>CM040240.1:40585894-40793539 GCA_022545495.1 Chrysanthemum lavandulifolium
TTAAGGGATGAGAAGTATGTTTGAATAGCAAGTTTGTTGTTCCTTAGATGAGGAGGACATAAGTCATGCATAAAGCATATTTATTACAAGAGTGAACCTTTGATCCACCACTCTCCCATTGGTCATTGGCATTTTCCTTTTAATCGACTCTTGATTCTCAATTTCCTTTTGCAATGAAGCTATTTGTTCGTTGTTTTGTTACGATTGACCTTAATTGATTCAAATAACTCATTGAAATGACGTTTAACCTTTTCGTTTTCTTCCAAAAACTTTCGTTTTCCTTTGTAAAGCATTTACTAGGTTTTGAAGATGAAACGTTTGAGAATTTCGAGAATCTAAGGGAGGAGGCATTTGGGAGTCTGTCATATTGTTCGTTTGACCCTTTAATTGAGAAATTTGGGCTTTCAACTTTTCGATCGTGTTGCACCGAGCTTGAATCTGCTCATCACGCTTGTTAATTTGAAAAGCGCATCAAACTCGGAGCATCCGATGATGTCTTGATATTTGAAGTTTTGACATTTTCTTTAAGATGTTGATATTTCGGTTGTAAATTAAAATGCTCAACTTCTAGTTTAGAAAATGTTTAACCAAATTGTCGTGATCATCCAGCTCAATTTTCTCGTTTAGTTTAGAATTAGTTTTTTCAAGCTCAATGACACGATCATGAGAGACTTTCAGGGCAAGAGATAGTTCATGAAATTGGGAAACATTAATAGAGCAATTTGAAGCAGTGAAAAAGATATCTTGAGCAATACATTCAGTAATAAGAGTCTCATTTAAGGTATGCAAGTTCTTCCTCTCAATCTCATTATATTTTAGTGCACGCTCATAATCACTAACTTCAACTACCATTGCATCAAATTCCTTTTCCATTCCCTTGATATCAGTTTCTACCCCCTTTTTAAGACTCTCAAAGTGATCTTTCAGAAGTTTAAAGAAAGGCATGACCTCAGTTAAATAACATTCTTTCATTTGTTCAAAACCCCTTTCTCCTTCGATTATACCGGTGGGTGTGATCCTTTTCTTGCAAGTTTTTCAAAATCAACAAATAGTTGAAATATAACGATTGGCTAATTAGTGTCTTGCTTTTGGTGGTAATTGTTCTAGGTACAAGATGCATAGGTGTATTAGGAGGATACACAGTCGCTCTAGGCATTTTCCAAAGGGAGGGTTTGTTTCAACAATACTTTCCGCTTTCGCTTATCTAAATCCTTTTCCGAAGACTTGTTCGGAGTCAACAATGTCTCGAGGCTTAAACTTGTTCAAGGAAATCAGTTTTCCTTCTTGTAGTCATGAGGAGTGATAATTATTTTTTTCTTTGCATTTGGGATCATTTTGTTTCTTATTCATTTTTTCCTAGTGATTTCATTTGATTTCTTATCTTCCTCAATTGCACTCAATGCAACTAGGTTTCGCCTAGGCTTAAGGATTTCATTACCATCATAAAGCACCTTATGAGCATTTCTAGCCTTTTAATTACCTCTCGATTTGGTTCCTCAACAAGGGAATGCTATGCTTATCGCTTAAGACTCGATGTTTAGTGACCATGTGAGCGATCGAATGGTGTTTCCTTGTATGTACAACTTGTTTTCAAGTTTGTTTTCAAAGTTTTCGATTAGAAAAATCTCTCAAGAGTTTTGATTCCTTTGCATTAAATTCTTGCTTAAGCATTTTCACATTTTCTTGAAGTTCTTGTTTTGCTTATTTGTTTTAGAAAGTTTTTCTTGCAAGGAATTTAATTCTTGTTTCAATACTTCTTCTAAACTTACTTTTTCTAATTATCGACGCACTTGGTCATCCATTTCCCGCTCACGAGTGGTCAACTCAAATTTAGCACGTTGTTCATAAATAGCAACACGTTCTTTATAGGCATTTAGTTCATAAACTATGTAATCATCGAGGCACATGCGGTGTATTCATCAAAACATATTCATTGTTGATCGCAGAAGATGCATCACTTGGTACAACTTCACTTTCACTTTGTTTCACATATTGATCATATGGGACAATATCGATATTACCCATATTTTCAATATTTGATTCAATAGTTTCGATTGATTGTACTTGGTCATGCATCATTGCACATCAAGATCATCGTATAGTTTTAATACCTGCGAGATGAGCTTGTCATGGGATGGGCCACTAGTGGTGAAGAAGAGACCTTGGGAGAAACCATTGGAGAAATGCTAGCCATAAAATTGTGTGTGCCAGTAGGTCCATCATCCACATCAGTCGTATGCATCACGGTCGGTGACTTGAAAGGCATTATGATGATTGTGACCTATCTCCGAATAGGTCGCTCATCCACATCCGCATCATAGGTCTTGGCATTGCCTCGAAGAAACAAACAATTCCTCTTCATCCAAAGCGGCACCATTGTCCCGAGCTTGTGCAGAAAGATCTTATCTCAAGTAATCGGATTCGTGGACGCTTTGGAGATGTGCGTTCCTTGCAATGTGTCCTCACCACCACAATTATAACATTTGATTGGCTTAGCTTGACCTTGGTTACCATTCCTTCCTCGATTACGTTGCCAACATAACCTCTCCCACTCCACCTCTTCCCCGATCATCTTGTCTTTCTGAATCTGGTTGCACCACGATCCTTCCATCTTTAACAAAGTGGCTTGATTGTGTGGGTTAGATGTCGCTCGAGGTTGTTGTTGGTTTGTGGAGAGAATTCATGTTTTGACTAATGAGAAGAGCTAGTTGATTAATGAAGTTACACACGTGTGCATCAAAGATCGACTTGTTTGAACATAGGATCGGGAATGAGTTTGTGATTACCATTACCCAAGGGTATGACTTGTGATGCTTTGGTTGTGATTCCGATGTTTGAGTAGAAAGTTGTTGAGTCATTAGACGAGCTTGTCTCTCCTCGGTTGGTTTTGAACCGATTGAGAATCAATTTTCAAACATAGCATGTCTCTCATTCAAGGAGGAAGGCATAGAGTTGCTCATAGTTTGTATTCTTCAATCCTTTAGTGAGCTTCACAATGGTGACAAACTTGTGCCATTCGGGATTCATGTTGTTCACAAATTTTGAGTTCAAATTGAATGTTAGGCATAGTCATTCGATGTTCCTCATGTCATTCACTAACTTATGAAATCTCACATAGTACTCATAGACATTCTCATTTGGTTTCATCTTGAAGTGCTCAAATTGGTCATAGAGTTGGGATTCTCTGTCTTCCATAGTTAATTTCGAACCGAGAGAAGCATCTTAACATTATCCCAAACCGCCTTTGCATCGGTGTTATGATTGATCGACTTGTAGATGTCTTTAGGAAGACCTTGAAGAACAATGTTTGAAGCCCCGATATCAAGATCGAATCTCTTTTATCCTTATCATCAAGCTCATCATACATCTTAGGTCATCCATTCCGTAAGCAGAGTACCATCTTCATTAGTATCAAGTATGTTTCTAGTCGCCTCAACTCGATATGGTCCTTCATCAATGGATTTGAGGATGTTGACACCATTTTCCTTTCCAAGGCAATACAATCTGATTTGTTGAGCCCAAGAATCGTAGTCGATTCATCAAGCATGGGTGGGCGAGTATCTCGAGCCACCGCTTGAACATCCTCGGCAACAGTGGAGATGATAGTAGGAACGTTGGTAGACATGTTAACAGATTATACGGGATTTTATAACTCTATGATTAAACCGGGAAATAGATTCTTTCACGGGATTTTACTAAATCAAGAGAAAACCGTAAACAATCACTCAAGTCGCTAGAAGATAATGCACTAAGTCGCTAACACTTAATTCGCTACACCACTAAGTCGCTACAGTCCCAAGTCGCTAGCCAAATGCAAGTCGCTAAGTAGTAACTCGCTAGGCCTCAAGTCGCTAGCAAAATTTTGGCAAAGAATTGCTACTCAAGTCGCTAAAGATACAAGTCGCTAAAGAGCAACTCGCTACGGACCAAATCGCTACTACAAGTCGCTACCCGTAGTGGAGAGTCCACTACTTGTATCAGAACTCGCTAGATCTAAGTCGCTAGGATCAAATCAGAACTCGCTACAAATTTGTAAAGCAAGTCGCTACGAAGAAAGTAATCCGTGAGTTAAGTCGCTAGCTAGAAAAACCACATAAACATCACTTTTCAATCCAAAACAACCCAAACAAGATGATTCAAGCTACCAAATGAAAACCTAAACACTTATGATGATTCTAAACATAAAAGTACTAACAAAATCCAAGCTTTAACACAAGAAATCAACCAAATGATGCAAAACCACTAAACTTTTCAAACTCAAAACCACCTAAAACCACTAGAAATCCAAAGATGTGCAAGATATGATCTAACCATGGCTCTTGATACCAATTGTAGGATATTAGTTTTCACATACACATCAAACCATAACAACAAGGTGGCGTATAAGTGGAATTCTAGAGAGAAAGTTAGAGGTTTAGGGAACTTAGTGAGAGAAAGTGAAAGATATTATTATGAGCTCAACTCTACCTTGGAAGGTAGAGTATTTATAGTCTTACATAAATAGCCACACATCGGGTCGTGGATCGGGCATCTGATGGGTAAAGACCGTCCGTCCTCCACGGTGTTACTTAACTAAATACTACTTAACTTAAGAATAACTACGACTACGAGCTTTCTAACGATTACATATACTTGAGGTGACCGACTCTTTAATACCTGGAATTTCTAATTCCTAACATGACCTTTTTGCTCTTCCTGAGCATAGGTTCAGGTTGTTGAACCACAACCTTAGCAGGGACCTCTGATGATTCTTTATCAGGGACCTCTGATACACCAGTGTCTTGAGTTCTATTAGGAATCCTCAAACTTGGTCTAGGGACTGATGAGAATCTATTCTCATCAAAGTTTGCATCCCTTGATTCAATTATGAAGTTAATTGAAACTGATTCATTAGATTCAATAACATAGAACCTAAAAGCCTTGGAATGCTCAACATATCCAACAAAGATGCAGTCAATGCCTCTTTCACCTAAAGTTTTCAACTTTGGATCAGGGAGTCTTACAACAGCCCTACAACCCCAAACCCTGAGATAGTTCAGTTGGGTTTCCTTTAGTCCGAGTTCATAAGGGTAACCTTGTTCCTTTTGTTGGGAACCCTATTTAATAAATAGCAAGTCGTTAACATAGCTTCACCCCGTAACCCTTGACTCGATCCGAATAGGACAACATGGAATTAACCATCTCCTTCAAGACCTGTTTTCCTTTCGTAAATACCATTTTGCCGAGGAGTATAAGGGCGATCGTTTCATGGATTATACCAACAGATCGAAAATACAGAGTATCCATGTACTCACCTCCCTATCGATCCTTAATCTTTTAATCAAAGACCCAAGTTGTAATTCAACTTCGCTTTTAAACACTTTGAATTTATCTAATGCTTCATCCTTGAATGTAAAGATAGACATAACAAAACCTAGAAGCATCATCAATAAATGTCACAAAGTACTTCTTATTCCCCAAAGAAGGAGTGGCATGCAAATCACACAGTCATCGTGTATTAGCTCCAAGAGCTTAGTCTCACGACTAACACCACGAAAAGGTTTCTTGGTTATCTTGGTCAACATGCAAGTTTTACACTTTTCGGTGTCCATGTCAAAAGTTGGGATTAACCCATCCTTAGACATATCTTGCATTCTTTTATAGTGTACATGGTCAAGTCTTGCATGGCATAAGGTAGAGTCGGTCGGTCGGTGGTCACAAATCTTTGAATTAACACTATCGGTGACAATATTAAGCTTGAACATTTGATTACACAAATATCCAAAACCAATAAAAACACCATGCTTAGAAAGAACAAATTTATCGACTCAATAACTTGTTTATATCTATGATTATTCAAAATACTACTTGAAACCAAGTTCTTCCCGATATCGTGAACATGAATAACATTAAACAAAGTTACAATCTTTCCAAAACTAAAATTAAGATCTACACAACCACGACCATGCACCAAGGTCGTTGACTCATTTCCCATGTGAAGAATAGAACCATCATTCGTTGACTCATAAGTCTTGAACTAGCTTCTATCTTTACACACATGAACTGTTGCACGAGTCAACCCACCACGCAACATCATCATCCCGCACATAATGAGATTCGATACATATGTAACATAATAAATCGAAAAGACTTATTTACCATATTCGACCTTTCGGTGAGTTGGAAGAACCACCACTCCCCTGAACCATTAGTGCTCGATCCATTGGCTTTACCACCAACCTTAACACCTTTGCAATCCCTTTTAATGTGACCGGTTTGCCACATTTCCAACAAGTAGGTGTTGCCTTCTTGTTAGGATCGCCTTGTGTTGTCATGATATTTGCGTTTGCCTTTGTTGTCATTGTACCGTGGAGTTGTTATGCTCCACCATATTGACAACAGATGCACCAGCAGCATTGCTACTCTTTGGCTTTTCATTATTGTAACACCCCAACCCGACAAGGGCAAAGATATCACAATACGGTTTCATATCAGAACTTTAAATAATATACAAAAGCGGAAGCCTTTACAAAATAATCAAAAGAAAACATAAATAACTTAATAATCAAAATAAATCTAAGATCTCTATAGTCAAAACTTGCTCTCGGTTCTACTCTCAACCCGGATCAACCATCCCATAAACTCATCTTGAATGCCTAATACCGCCGCAGAAAAGAAAATGCGGTGAGCTTACAAAGCCCAGTGAACAGATATAACAAAACAAAAGCTAAACAAAACAAAGATACGGATAACGAAATCACAACGGAATGAGAATCATGAATCATTGAAGATTCCGCGGAAACACTAATACACAGAAATCCGGAAGAAACACATAACAAATAAGAACAAACACATAGCATATTGATGACACAGACGGAGACACATCAAATAACCAAGCACATAATAAATCAGCAAGTAGAGTGCATATAAGCCAAACGAAAAGTCTAAAGGCTAACGGGAATAATTACCAGAAAATAAACATGGCACTCACACAAGTCAAATAGTTTACATTAATAACTTACTCAGTATCATAACAGTGGAAACATTAGCAACAAAGTCATGGCGATCACACATACAAATAGAAAACACAGAGGAAAACTATAACTAAATAAGCAAAAGACATAGCATAGCAATTGGCAAGTTATCAAGTCGATATCATAAGTTAAACCATTTCCCATATCAAACTTTAGTATAGACGAATTTAAACATGGCGGATCAAACATAAGCGGATACGAACACCAACGGATAATCAAAGTTCACGAATTATCGAACAATTATACATAATGAACTTACGAACAATCCATTATACACTAGCATAATCATCATACGGATCAACAAGGTCACATAATGGTAAACTAACATATAATCGATGACAACATGCGAATCACATTTAAGCATATTAATCATATCCTAGCATGGCAAACGGTAGTCACATAAACATGTCAAAGCATAAACACATTCAATAAACATATAATAATTCAAGTATGTAAATGGAAACATTGACAAATACGGAATCATAAATGTAATATCTAACACGTAAATAACAGACATCTGATTTAGTTATCTACCACGAGCCCGAACATATCATATCGTAAGTAACTTTCTTATTTGGAGGGTGACCTCGGAATACCTTATATAATATGAGGAGACCTCAATAACAAATGGAGTAGCTAGCTCCCGAATTTGTGAAGACGCCGTATTGCACACGACATCATTCACCGGACAAATCATATCGATAATGATCGGATCTAGGATGCATCCATACGCCCAACAGCATGAGATAGTGGCCATACTATCAATAAACAAATAATGAAAGGACGTGGCGAACATCACTCTATCGCCCTAGAGTCATGTCACGGTGCATCATCGACACGGACATGGAACCCCATGACTAGTGAAATATTGGCTCGGTGTCAAACTAACTTAGGTCAAACAGATTGTCATAAATGACACGATCATCATTCATCATAAAGGTCAAACAGATTTACAAATCGAGTTTTCATATCATAAGTTCAAATCGATGTTTCATGGTTCAATAAATGAGATTTCGGATAAGCAACGGATCAAACAAATCGTAAAGGGTTCATATCAAATGTTCGTAAATCAAAGGTTCATACCACGATCACATATCATACGCTCATAATCGAGGTTCATAATCGATGTTCATAACCGAAGTTCATAATCGAAATTCATACTCAAACATAGCAAAGTTCAACAAAAGAGATTCATATAAATGAAGGAATCATAGCAATGGCATAGGAATCCTAATAAGCGTAAAGAAATGACAAGAAAAGGAGATCATGAGAAAACCTTTACTAAAAGGTCGAATATCTCGTACCTTAACGCAAATGAGGGAAAAGCAAATGAATGAACGAACACGAAGATACGACGCCACGTCTTCTTCAATGAATCTACACGGATTACGATTCGTATAATACTTATTAGCTCATTTTATAAGCTTCTTATGCCTTTGTAAGTGTGTTACTTATTGATATCATGTTTTATCTTTCATTTTCTCAAACTCATATTTGGACCAGACTTTAACGATTTTTATAAAATACTTACTTAGCTCAAATGAAATCAAGTAAAATCCCAGGGGTTCCCATATGAGTTGAAAGACTCTCCAAAAATTGGTGGGTTCTATTTCTATGCCAAATGTCCTATGGAAAATCACACGTTCAGACCTATCCAGAAAGTGATCAGAAAATACACCTTAAAAGTTTACACTTATTGGACCTGTTTAGACACCTTGGAAAAATTCCCAAAACTCCCAGAAATTCATTTATATCCTAAATGTCACTCCTGTAAAGTGAGAGCTCCCAATTCCTTATGGTTTGAAAATGAAAAATCAAACAATCCAACTAAATTTCAGACCCGTTTTCTCAGCTTTGACACTTGATCTTGTAAAATTCAAAAATACTACCTAGCGAACTCCAAATTCGACCAAACCACTTGGAAAACTTAACTAAGACATAAAATAAACTTTTCCCACAAAAACCCAGATTATTGAACTTATAAAATTTTATCTATGACACACACAATTTCGACTTATGATGCTGTCCAGTTTTAGGGTTCAATAAAACCATTATTATCACATGTTTTACCTTCCCAAACGCACCCATGACCCATGAAAGCCATAAGACCTGTTTTAATAGCATCTTAACAAGTTTACCATTCCATATTTCAGAATTTCGAAACTTATACACACCCTTACTTACCCAATCCGATTGAAAACAGTCCCCAATTTAATTACCTAGGGTTTTCTAGGTTTTACTTCTTGTTTGCACATGTTAAAAGGTTCGACTCGGATAGTACTAATATGGGTCGATTTATATCAATCATGGATGGTCCAAAACATAATTGTATAGATCAAAAGCACAAGTCTTAGCATGATACTTTTATTATTCCATGTGACATATGTATATTCAATTTTAGCATGTCTTCTAGGCGATTTCAAAATGGTCAAGAATACATTCGAATGAAAAACAATTAAAGGAATAATTAACGAGGCCGAAAGGATTACCCTTGCGAGATGAGGACCAGAAGCAAAGACACTAAGGGTCTTAAAACCCAAGACAAAGGAGCAGCAACCCACACCACTATCAGGCTTCCCTTTGGCTTATGAACCCACGACATCACCCACATCAACAGCTCCTCACGAAATTGCAACTCACAACAGCAGCCTACACGTCCATAGCAGTCTTAAAAGCACCCTACGAATCTTTCTTGAGCCCTGAATTCGAATGGAATGGGAGGATCTAACTTGTTGCCGTCACTTTTTGGTGGAAGGAAAAACTAGGGTTTCAAGTGTAAAGTCAGATTATGAAGCGTACAGAAAAAAAAATGGGGAGGGCTTGTGTGGGTCTTGATTTTGACGAGCCAAGGAGAAACAAGGGCCAAGCCCAAGTCCAAATTTATTTATAAGTTAAATGGGCTCCTAGTTTAATTACAATGTATCTTGTTTCATGCAAACTAAAGGAATACGTGTGGTGAAAATTTTCCAAAACTTAAACGTAAATCATTCTCGCTTACTTGGTTTGATAACATTTTATAAGTTAGGTCATATTTACTTTTAATGAGCATTTACGTATTTTACAAGTTTTAAATTTAGAGGGCAATTTAGTCTTTTTACACATTTTAGATTTTAGGGTTTTACAATTATCCTGCACCTTGAGAGATTCCTTAATGCGCAGATGACTGCCCAACTCAACCAGAGTTAATTCCTCCTTATTATGTTTCAATGTATGCTTGAAATCTTTCCAAGAAGGAGGGATTTTGTCAATGACACAAGAGACTGAAATAGCCTTATCCATGTGCATATTGTGTTGTGTAAACCTTCCAAGTATTCCAAAAAGTTCATTGTATTGTTCCATTACTGGTCTTGAATCAGTCCTTTTGTAATTTGTGAAATTACTAACAAGGAACTTCTTACTTGATGTATCCTCAGCCATATATTTGGCATCCAAGGAATCCCACAGTTCTTTGGAAGATTCAAAGTTCTGATAAATGTCAAAGAGTGAATCAGACATACCATTGAGAATTAAGCCTCTGCAAATGTAGTCATCATTCTCCCATTTGCTCCTCCTTCTGATTTGCTTCACAGTAGCATCATCTCCATCATCAGGAATAGGAGTGGTTAGCACATACACCACACTCATGCTTGACAGCAGGAAGTGCATCTTCTTCTGCCATCTCCTGAAGTCCACCCCTTCAAACTTATCAAGCTTGGCAAAGTTTGAAGCCATGTGTTTCATTGTAGCAGCAGCCATTGATAATCACAAATAGTTTACTTTGATTGTTGGTCGTGTTGTTCCCAGAATAGGGTTAAGACAATCAGTAGCAACTGCAAATACCACTAAGGGGTTACCGGATATCACTTGGAATCGTGTGATCACTTTCCAAAGTAAACTATTCGACCCTAATGCCTGGGTTACACGAATATCTACTTGGGATAAGACCAAATGTAGTTATAGAATTAGGCACAATTCAATAACCCCTACGCTTATAAGTGTTGTTGCTTTCAGTTTGTTTCTCCTGATGCTATTTTTTTTTCAGTGTCTAGAAGACACTCTCTATTTATAGTAGAGAATACTCAATACTAATCAATGGACATTATGTATGATTAACGGCCAATTAATCACCCATAATAAACCTCCATAATCATAGTAATCGTGGTTACATGACCAGATTAAACGTGGTCATAAAGCAGTCATAATAGCTAAAGCTGTTACAAATAAACACTGTCACACTATCAGCAGGAACCCATACACTAGCAGTGGGAACTACACTATCAGTAGTAACCAACACTACCAGCAGGAACCATAACACTAGCGGTGGAACCATCATCACTACACTATCAATAGTAACCAATACATTAGCGGTGGATCCATCGCCACTACATTATCGGTGAGTAACCAAACCACCGCCACTACAAACCACTAAATGAGTCAGGGTGTTCAGGGACCTCATGGGTGTACACTCCGTACCTCCTTACCCAAAACCATGTGTGAACTAATCCCACAAGTGCACTAAATTTTTCAACACATACACCATACATATTTCTTTAATGTATTTATAAATTCTATTTATCTTATCAAAAAAGTGGTCTTGAGTAATCACCAAGAATGCAGCATGACCTTTGCGATTACCTCTGAGTTATTCCAGTGGACATGTGGCTACCATTATGTTGAAAATCTACAATGTTCTCCAAAATCTGAAAGAAATATCAAAAAAAGAAAAAAGATTAGAGGTCTAAATCTCCAACTAAATATTTTGTGAAGATCTACAACAATAAATTTGACCACGATTGCAGAAAGTTAAGTTGATTGCTCTTCTTAGATATTGATTAGAATTTGGTTAAAGAATGAAATACAAAAGAAGCAACAAGTATATTGTAACACAACAGCTATTTGAATATGGCACGTACATGTAGAAATTAATTAACAAACTAAACATGGTTCAATTTGGTTTGTTTTTTAATATACTAATTCTCTTCATTTGCTCATTGTTGCAACTTAATTATAAACATTAGTAATGATTAATGCAAGATAAATTATTACAAGAATTACAATCTATATCACCAACTCAGTCTCACATAAACTAATAAAGTACTTACCAGTATTAGTTAATCTTACTAACCTTAAAAGGTAAAACGAGAGGCTCTTAGGTCCTACAAAGTAAAAGAAGTGAACCTTAAAAATCGTTCGTGATAAGGTCTTGAATATAAGGGTCACATGTTTCTTCATGATTTAAAGTACAAATCCTTATCAAATAGATATGCTTAAAGATGAATTAAATTCTGGTGTTTCTTTCCCACAAGATAAACTACTCTCTAGAAAAAGTATTTGGTTACCACTCGAAAATTTTAGATCTCGTGTGATACAATTAGGGGTGGCAATTCTCGACACGATACGATAAACGACACGAACACGACACGAAGTTAAACGGGTTTGGGTTGAGGATAAACATGTTTGGGTCAAAAACAGTCAACTGCCTAACCCGTTTAATAAACGGGTTGTGTTTGGGTTGAGTAAATATTAAACAGGTCAACCCGTGAACCCGTTTAAGTATACAAGACTCAAAATATAAAAAATATAACCTAGTTTTTTATATTGGATGTGGATTAAATATATTTTTTTATGTACTTAATATGATTGAATTACGATTATACCTCAAATATCATTGAAATTGACACTTATAACTTTGAAAATTGTCGTACAATTATTTGTATGATATTTTTATTATATTTTAGATCCTTATATCATTTTCGCATTTAAACTAGCTAAAATAACAAATCATCAACCTTATTCATTGCTTGACCTATTTAGTTAAAAGGTTAAATGGGTCACAAACGGGTTACACGTGTTATGCAAGTCTGGGTTAGGGTTGAGTTTCTTGATTAATAAATGGGTCGTGTTTGGGTAGAGGTTATACCAACCCGCCAACACACGAACCCGAATAGGTCAACACGAATACGACTCGATTGCCACCCCTAGATACAATCATGTGGATCTTGAAAAACCCTAAAAGCAATAAACAAGTACATACAACATCCATCCTAAATTATCAATTTAACCCACGTTTTGCTTCAATTCGATAAAAAGTATATCTTTGACCACTTTAAAGCCAAAAACTAAAATTACACATATAACATCCATCTACTCAAAGTATAGAACTTCAAGATAATGAAAAAAAAAACGAATTTGAATTAATGAATAAATACCTTATCAGTGGTGGTTGGAAGGAGTATATCGAAGAAACAACAACAACAATGGTTTGGGTTTTCTTATGCGAATTGTATGTAAAAGAAATGGGAGGCGAGACATGTTTGAGCTAGGTTAAGAGCGATGCATAATTAGGTTGGCTTTTTGATTTTGCGAAAAAATGGGTGGGAGAAATGAAAATATGAGCGGGAGATAAAAGAAAAGCTTTGATTTTTTGTGTTGTTTATATAGAAAATAATAGTGATAATCTTATAGTAGTAATAAAATTATCATTACAAAATATCTTATCCCACTATTATAAATAAAATAAAATAAATAAATAAATAGTAGAAAATATATAAACACGAGAAAAAAAAATAGTCGAGTTTGAGCCTTCAAAATTACTCTTGAGCTGAGCTAAAACTTTCATACACAATGACTTGAAAATACCGAATTTTAACTTATTTATCCTATCTCTTTCGAATATGGCATATAAAAATATTTATTTATACCAACCGAATGTATATAATGCTTATTACATCTGACAAATCTTTGAACATACAGTCAAATTGATTAGGGTAAGAGTTTGATATGCTGAAGAATGGTACGAAGTGGGTTGAGATTGAACTAATATTAAATATTTCTCTACCCGAGCTTAAGTCTAGCCTTAATATATAGAGTGGAGATCGATCCATATATAATTTACTAACTTTAAGAAAGCTAAAAGTTCATATACGTAAAAACGCTCATATTGCTCTAAGCTAAGATGATTGACTACTCGTCGACGAGTCAACGTATTGAAGGACGAAAAAGGTTGTCAACGAAAATTTCCTACCATAAAAGTTAGTTATATAATTGACTAATAACGACATGTATTTAAAAATGGTTGAGCCATTTTGTAGAGATTTCTGATTTTTTTTTAAAGAACTCGCTAAAAAGTAGAAGTTGAAAGAATTAAAATCATTTGAGATGGATTAATGACGAAGGTGGTTGTTGAGGCTCAATGACGAAGGTCGGTGGAACTTTGTAAAGTAAATTTTTTTTCTATAGATTAAGAATGCGTGAGAGTTTGCAAAATAATATTTGTAAAACCATTTTGAATGATCATGTGAATGGGTAATCAATATTACAAGTAGTTTTCCTTTACCATTAACTAATCCATTTAGAATAACTTATAAATTCGAGGATCTAAGTGCATATGTATTTTGACACGTTTTCACAAAACGTTTCAAATTGACAAGTAATCTGGCACGATTTTTGTAACATTATAAATAAAATATGTATTTGGAACGGTTTTTTGATAGTAGTCCCAAATACGTAGGTATTTGGTACAACTTTTACAACTGTTCCAGATAACTAGGCATTTGGCACCGTTTAAAAACATCGTACCTAATACACGTGTTTTTAAGACAGCTTTTAAATGATCGTTCCAAATACATACCTTTTAGGCACAGTTACAAAAGTAGTCCCAAATATTAGTATTTGGCACACTTTTTTGGCCGTTCCAAAAAAGTTCATCCTAAAAACACTTTTTCTTGTAGTGTCTCAAAGCTTCAGTATGAAAAAGAATATGTGGCTGCTGAAAAGCTCATCAAAAGGATATGTGATCAATTGTTGGCCAGAATAGTTGATCAGATTGAAGAAGAAACAACAGTCAAAAAGAGACGAATGAGGTAAAATTGTTTGAAAGAATTTTAGTTAAAAAAAATGTATGGTGTTCAACTCACCATATCTGTGTCGATGAAGAGTTGGCTAGCCCATAAGATCATGGCTTGTGGTAAAGGCTGTGGAAAACCATGACTAGTCCAAAAGGGTGCAACTTTTGGTAAAGACCAATCAAATTTGTTGATAGCTGCTGGTTTGCTAAAAATCATATGGTTATCAATGTACCATGGTCTTATACACCAAAACATTGGCTACTCTAATAGTGATGGTTATTTGGTAAAGAGACATCAAATCCATTAAATTTTCTATGAATCACCTCTCACAGAAGTTTACACATCTGGAAGTAATGAGAATAGTATGAAACTTTCATGTTTTGATGTACAGATACTCATAGTTGTTGAAAAGACCAAGGAGTGCTAAATGTTTGCTTATATGATGCTGCACAGACCACAAAATGAAGACAATCTCAAGAATGCAGCTTAAAGATAATTCCAAGATCCTCAGGAGTTTAAAAGAACTTGAAGTTCACAAGTGAAGATCAAGTTAGGGGAGGATTGTTGGGATTATATTTTGTAATGTTTAAGTCTTGTTTAGTAATTAAGTCTGGTAGCATTAATAGTTAAGTCTGGTAGAGAAGACTTAAGTCTGTTAGTAGTTAAGTCTGCCAGTACTAAAGATGTTAAGTCTGGCAGAACAAATATTCGTAAGTTAAGTCTGTTTATGTCTCAAACAGAATAGTTGTTAGAGTTATATTAGGAATAGATATGTACATGTAGAGATATCTTAGGAGAAGATATCTTTACCCTTCTACAAGTTTGTTAGTCAATTAGGGTTTCCTTGGTGTATAAAAGGATTCCTAAAGTGTTAGGTTAAGGTACGATTGGTGAGCATTAGCCTTTGAGCAATTTAATAGAAAATATGAAGTTAGTAATTCTTGTGTGTTAAGATTTCGCATTAACACATTAAGCTTTTGCAAAGAGTTCTTCATATAGTAAATTGAATTTATTCAAGTTTACTATTAGTCATTCAAGGCTACTTAGATCCATAAACTTTTGGACCTACAATACACTTCAGCCTTCACAACACTATTCCCCTATAGAACGATTAATCCCCTGTGACTTGCCTATACTACACTACAACAATTGGGTGCACTACCTAGGAGGAATGTAAAACTTTGTGGTTTTGCAAAATTCCGCTATCAAGTTTTTGGCACCGTTGCCAGGGAATAGTTAAGGTTTCGATTTCTATTTCGTTTAGGTCTACTCACTAGATTCCTATCAAGTGAGATTTTTCTTTTTTATTTTATAAGCTTTCTCGTAGTCTATCTTTTATTTGTGTTTTTGTTCGTAAAATCATTTTCATTCGTCACCATGCCGGATGAAGTTGCATTTGAATCATTAACAATAGAGGAACAATTGTATTTCATAGATCGGTTTGCTTTTTATTGTTCTAACGAATTTTTTAGTGATCTTAGCAATATCCAAAAAGAGATGGGTGTAAAGTTAGACGGTTTTGATGAATTTTATGCATGTGTAGTTTCTATTAAACAATTATTGTTAGGATCAACTCCTTTTAGTGAGATCCTTTGAATTTTTTGAGAAAAGCTTCCTAAGAATAACCCATAAGTTGAATGAACTTATAGGCGTGTATACATCACAACTTGAGGGGAAAAAAGGAGGATTTATCCGACTATAGGCACAATGAACAAAAAGACCTAGTTTTTAGAAACATGAACTTTGAATCGGACCAATATTGTGAGATGGTAAGTGTTGAGCTACCTAATTGCATGCGTGGGTATAGATTTCACCAAAACATATGACACGCATGAGGAGTCCTTTAGGAAAATGGAACATAGTAATCAAGTTATTGAGGAAGATTCTTATGAATCGGACTTAGAATTTGAAATGGATAGAGAAGGTTTTGAGATACTTAGGAATGCGTTTGGGTTAGATCCTATCAAAACACATGATGAGCATATTGATGATTTAGATACTATAAAGAATGAGGTTAGAAGTCCAAGCCCGCTAAGTACACAACAAGTACTACCATCAATTGAGGAACACTCACCACCCATAACTTACCCGGAAGAAGTAGAAGAGACTATAGGAACCCCATTAGATGTTAAACTAGTCAAACAAACACAACTAGAGGAAATAGGTTTGAATATTTGTAGTCATAACCTTTTTCTTATTTCTTGGAAAGTTCCTAGTTTTGATGAACCGGAGCCTCAACCAAAACTATTACCTAATTTTCCATCCATAGATGTGAATCTAGGAATTGAAATAGGCTACGATCCACACATCAAACTAAATAGTTTGGGTAGCTTTAGCATGAAGGTAGTAGACTCTAAGCCATATGGAGTAGAAGCTAACATAGGAATGAAACATAACCTTGCATTCTTACATCACCCATTTATGCATGATTATAATAAATATTATGGGATCAAACAGGGCTTATTAGGTCAAGATGAATCCATAACTAAGAATCTCTCGAATTTGATTGAAAATTACCCTTTTGTTGAGGAAATTTTGATTTACCCATTGGCCCAGATGAATTAAGTAAGGTTATAATGAAAGAAGTACACCATTTTAAGCATATAATTCAACCACCAATCTCTCATCATATTTCTCCCTTCCACCGGAATGGTGTGTATCGCTACTATCACCCGCACTTAAACTTAAATGTAAGAAAAACTTTCATTTTATCCGTTAAATAAGGGTAGAGTTAGGCTTGTGACTCGAACAAAAACAAGCGCTCCTCGGGAGGCAACCCGAACATATGTTATTTACTTGCTATGTTTGTTTTTCATTTTTATTTTAGGATTATATCATATATATGTTTTATAATAATTGTTTAATTTTCATGGTTCGAATAATTTGTGAAAATGCTTTATTTTATTTTTAATCTTGTCTTAATTGCATATAAAGGTATTTTACAAAAAAGACAAGTGTAGGGAAGTTCATATTTATTAAAAGATCGAAAATCAAACATGAAAATTTACAATTGATGATGAACATATATTCTATCTAATTTGTGTGTTTGTTTGAGTCAAATGCTTGTATTGAGTCACAGTGAATAGTTTCCAAAAAAATTCAGGTTTTAAAATATTTATTTTTTTCAAAAATTTTCCAGGAAACGAAACTTAAGATTCTGTAAGGTCAATCCTGACGGCGTCAGAATTACAACCTGACGACATCAGGCATTGTAGCAACAATTTTCCAGATTGTTGTTTTTTTGTCGAAACTTAATTTTTGAAAAATTTCTAGAAGTTTTTTAATTCCAGGATTCTGTAAACATTTTTTGCAAGCATTATATATTATTCTAGAAAATCATGTCATCCGTTAGATCAAGAGTGTTTCAATCTTGACCATTCTAAATCTGACAGCGGATCCAATAAAAAGTCCACATCTTTTAGAAAGTTTAAAAATCCACTTCAGCCGTTAGATCTTTTCTTACACTAATAAACGGACCATATTTCTCCACTTTAATTAAGTGGGCAGAATTCCCCATAGGGGTATTTTTGTTATTTTACTATTTACATCTTATCTGGGTTTTATCTCTTTTATTTGTCAGATCCACACTTCTCTCAAATCAAATCTCCTATCTTCTTTCTCTAGTATCGTCGCCTAACACTGATTGCGTAATCATAAAAACTAATTAGTCGCAAAATAACTTCGATCACTCAACGAAGACTCATTCTCATTAGACTCGGGTTGGTCTCGTTGTCGAGCAACTTCCAGATTGAATAGAGAGTAGGTGTAGTCGTCATCGGTTGATTTACCGTATAGAGCTTCGGCCATTAGTTCGAATGGTTTGAATCCACCGAGAACTGTGAGGTTTCAGATATGTAGCGGGGGGCATTCTTGTGATGTAGTAAAGGTGTTTGATGAAATGCTGCTTGAGAGAAATAAAACAAACTTATATCATCAAGTGACATTTTCTTTATATATTATAATACGATTTAGGATTTTAATTTATAGAAGAACAAGCTTCGAAACAAAGAATCATGTATGCATAAAGAAAATTGATGATGACTTGAGTTTTGTTTAGTACAATTGTGATTAAGTTTTCGATTACAGTGATATTTACAGAGTTGTGATAAGTCAATTTGATGGTGATGATGACTTGCAATGTTCATTAATTTTGTAACAAAAAGTATTGTTCATCAATAGAAGGTGTTGTTCATCAATAAAAAGAGTAATTCATTTGTTCATCAATAAAAGTATTGTTCATCAATAAAAAATTTGTTCATCAGTTGTCTAAAAGAAATCGCAACGTTCATCTGTTAGAGTCACAATGTTCATCAGTTCTATTTAATTTTGTTCATCAGTTTTATTTCATAAAAAAAACGAGTTGTCCATCAGTTTTATTGTTCATCAATAAAAAATTTGTTCATTAGTTGTTTAAAAGAAATCGCAATGTTCATCTGTTAGAGTCACAGTGTTCATCAGTTCATCAATCAGTTTTCTTTGATGTTACATTATAATGTTCATCAATTACATCACTTGTTCACCGGTTTTTTTAAACAAATAGTGTTGTTCATCAGTTTTCCGAATAAAAAAATCACATTGTTCATCAGTTAGGTCACAATCAGTCTTGTTCATCAGTTAGTCTTTTTTTATCAGTATTCAAATAAATAAATAAATAAATAAATAGTAATGTTCATTAGTTCATCATTTATTTTTGATATTGTTCATCAATTATTTTTTATAACGTTCATCAGTTGTTTTTTATAATGTTCTAACAGTTTTTGAAACAATAACGTTCATCACTTATTTTTGATGTTGTTCATCAGTTGTCTAAAAGAAATCGCAATGTTCATCTGTTAGTTGTTCATCATTTCATTGATTAGTCTTGTTCATCAGTAAGTATTGTTTATCAATAAAAAAAGTTATTCATCAATTCTTTTAAATTTTGTTCATCACTTTTATTTCATAAAAAAAACGAGTTGTTCATCAGTTTTATTGTTCATCAATAAAAAATTTGTTCATCAGTTGTCTAAAAGAAATCGCAATGTTCATCAGTTATGATCACAATGTTCATCAGTTAAAAATAAACCAAAAATAACAAAAAATTTATTTTGGTATACCAATTAGTGCATTTGAATGTACTTTTATAAGAAAAATCTATTTTAGGCATTTTATCAAACACTTTGTATGCACTAAATATCACTAAGACGTCATCATTAACGTGCAATATCTCACTCATATCATATCGGATTTGAGTGATTCAAATTTCTGAGTAAAGAATGGTCACCTCATGGTTTGCTAAGAAACAAACGGCTCTAGCTATCTCAACTACTGAAGCCGAATACATCTAATTCGGGAAAGCATGTCAACAAGAAGCTCTTTGGATGAAGCAAGCTCTCGTGGATTACGGAATTCATCTCAACGATATCGTTATATTTTGCGACAACAAAGGAGCTATTGATCTCAGCAAAAATCCCGTTCAACATGTTCGTACGAAGCATATTGAAATCCGTCATCACTTTCTTTGCGACAATGTTCAAAATGGAAACATCTCAATTGAGAAAGTATCATCCGAAGACAACATTGCCGACATTCTAACCAAGCCTCTCAAACGAGAACCATTTAATCTTCTTAGACTTGGTTTAGGGCTAATGGAACCAAACATATAGTTAAAACATAGTCTAAACCTTAGAACAAACAAAACAAAACAAATTAGTTTAATCTTGCTACTGTTCCCACGGCACCAAACGACAACAAAGACGGAACCAATTATTTGGTGCCGTCTGGTCCGTGGTGACAACAGTAGCAAAAATACTACCTACAAAACATCTTCTTCCTCACAAACCACTTTACCAAAACGTTTCAACATCATACCTAACTCATTGTTGACACTTCTTCACCCACTAATCACTGAAGATAACATCATTGTAAGTATCCTAACTACATTTCATCTCTTAATTCTGAGTCTAGGATTCCAATTTGTGCACAAAATCATTACATGGGGATTATGTATATTCTTGTACAAAACATGGATTCAATTGGCAAATTGCATAAATAGTTATTGAAATTAGGTACTACATTGTCACACTGCATAAACAAATCATGTTTCCCACTAATCAAAAGATAATGACTATAAGGCCTAATTCTAAATAACCAAACATCCCATGTCAAAATTTTTGAAAAGCTTCTCACTTGTAGGAAAACAGTTTTTCATTGTTAATACAAATAGAAACGTAAATTTTCATCACTTGCATAATGCTCTTGAATACTAAAGGTAATGCATAACTAATATGCATTCCCGGGTATATTCAAATGAAGCCACATTGAATTAGCAGCGTTTGGGTTATCTCATGCCGTTTGCCAAACACCCCCACTAAAAACCATTTTATGCATAAAATGAGTCAAGATAGCCGCAACTCCAAATCGTTTTCATATAGGCACACACTAGAACCAAAACGCTAAGTTTCTTTTTATTTTTAACATGTAAACTCTTGTTCATAGGAATAACCATGGTAGCCGCAAGATTCTATGATCACAAGGATACTCTTAACTACATTCTCAAACACCACAAAACCAAAGGCCTCTCCAAAGAACAAGTCGAAATCTTTAAAAGTCTAGAGCAAAGGTACTTCCATGAGGGTAGAACCATTCACTCCTCATTTGTCGACGGAACCAATCTCCGTCAAGAACTTGCCACCATTAACTTCGATTGTCTTCTTGACATCGATGAACCCATTTGTCCTAGGTTTGTTTTAGAATTCTATGCTAGTGTTACCGCCTTCACTGATGAGGACGATGAATTTGATCTTAGGTTTAGGATTAATCAAAACGACTACTCCATCTTCTTAAGCCAATTTGCTCAAGTGCTAGGAATTCCCAACCAAGGTACATGTGTCTACTCAGATAAGTGGTCACTCACTATTCTTGATGCAATCAATGATCGCTCTCTTCCCTACCAAACTCCTTTAGCGGATAAGGATGTCATCCATGAGCACCTTTTTAACAAAAGGGCCGCTCCAACCCGTGTCACCCGTAAGGGAAAGGAAGTGAACCGAGATCCATATGGTATGGAGCTCAATAAGCTTAAGCCCGAATTTAAGAAGTGGGAGAAACTCCTTAGAGCCAATGTCATTAGCACTATAGGAAATAGGGACCATATCAATGCTTGCCTTTGTCACATGCTCTACAACTTGTCCATCCGTCAACCATTCAATTTAGCCTACTACATTGCTAGGAGAATGATTGATATTCCAACTCAAGGATCGGTCGCTCTTCCTTACGGGATGCTCATCACCCGTCTCTATAGAGCCTTTGCACCTATTCCACCAACCCCAAAAGGGTTGAAGCTTGACTATGCTCTCATCCCTCACATTTTTGTGCCCTTGAGTGACGAGCGAGTGGCTAAGACTAAAGGCAAAAGGGCAAAACCTCCAACTCCTTCATCATCATCATCAAATATCTCCGAGGACAGTCTCCCAAATTCTCGCCTTCCACCTCAAGAGTACTATGCATCTCTCCCCGAGATTGAGAATGAATCGGCGGAGTTCAAGCAAACCAAGGGGATGTTCAAGTGCCTTGGTAGGATGATGACTAAGATCTACCAGAAGCTGGATAAGTGAGGATCATTTGAAGGAGTGTTTGGAACAAGACAATAACTATGGTGTATGATACAATTTGGTTGTTTTTAATTTGTAGGATGCTAATATGACTTAAAACAGTATTGTATGCTAACCGGTTCTTGCATGGGGATAGCACAAGTGTGTTATCAAAATTTTACCCATTTTCACTTATATGTGAAAATCGTTAGCCCTTGGTCAAAATCTATGCTCCACTATGATTGTGTATGTGTTATCAACTTTTCCTAACTAGAAATAATTAATGTCACATGGTTTAAGCAAAATTTCAGGTTTCAGAAAAGTCCCCGACACCTAAAATTATGGTCTGTGTTGATTTCTGGTGTCCACGAATCAGACGACACCAAAATTTTGGTACCGTCTGTTATGCATTTTGGTACCGTGCAGTACTGAGACAGGACGGACAGTAGCACCATTTTATGGGTTCCACTGTAAACTTTGGTGTCGTGGATCCTACAGGTAAGTTTCTAAATTTCGCTTATTTCAACATTCCAAATTACCATACATTGCTTCTAGGTTAATCTTAACCGATTCTTACCCATATTAGAACTAGTGTAACACACTTAGGCATATAGGATATCCATTTCCACCAAAATTCAAAATTTCAAAATTCACCCAAGGAGCCCTTTTCATAAAGGAAGGAACCAAAAATTTGGTTCCTTGCAATCCGTGGGTGATCTGATTATAAAGATCCCATAATCATTAGAACACATTTATTGCAAATCTTTGTCTCTTCACTCCATCCTTCTTGTATGGATTGACTTTGGTGATATGACTAGCATTAAACCCACTTCAAAATCATTAGGAACCTCATATCTTCTATGGTTTAACATCAAATCAAACACATTTCTCCATAATTTTCCAATCCTATAAATTAAGAGCTTTTACCATGATCATCTTCACACCTTCTCAACTCTTATCATCTACTAGCAAAAACTTAAGCCAAAATGACTAAGTCTTCAAGATCAACCAAGCCTTGCAAAAGAACCGCTAGAATGAGCGTAAGACCTTGTTGTTTCGTCAACATAAGCTCCTCTTCCGAGTCATCTCTATTAACCATCTCATCTCCCATAAGAGATGAAACAACTCTCACTTTGGCTACTCCTACACCACCTCCACAATCCCCTATCATTATCACTACTCCACCACCAACAAAGACACCTAGCTCACCACCACCGGCTCTTATCCAAACATCAAAATCACCATCACCTCCAAAATCTCCAACACTCATCCCATTAGAGTTATTCTCTATACCACCTACATCTCCAAATATATTTTTGGAAGATTTGGAGGACTTGCCTCCTAGGCTCAATCATCCACCACCACTACCATCTTTTGGTACTATTGAGCGAATAGCTCATGAGTCTCCACGTCCATCTTTTGACCCAAACGCCCCGTTAGGGCTAAGACCTCTTTATTTTCCATCCCATCCACAATGAAATCCATGGTCCTTTGTATGGGGATCAACCACTACCTACAACATCAATGCCTTCTCATATAGAGGACATTGAGGAATCCATGTGGGAGGATCACCCCACCAAAGAAGAGATTGAAGCCGAGCTCAATCACCTCCACCAATTTTCCAATATTGTGGATTCCCATCTTAGTGATGCTATGAAATTGCAAATTGCTTCGCTAGCCTCCATAATCACCACTCCAAACACCAACACCAACAACTCCACCATTCCACCACCACAAAACCATGAACCATACTACCCTCCTAGACATGGTTGCTCCAATTGTGAGCGGACCGCCTAAATCATCGAAAGGACCCCGGGTGATGGTCCATGAGCTTCAAGACGAAATGAGGTTCATCCTCAATCATATCCTAGAGTGCATAAATGCTCTTGCTCATCCACCACCTCAATAGGAGGGTCATAGTTTATTCTCTTTAAGCATTTTTATTTTTCTAGGTTTTTCTTTGTATTTTTTTATTTTCTAGGATAATTTTTTAGAATTTTATTCTTGTACTAACACTTCATCGTGTTCCCTTTTCATGATTTTATATCATGAATATTTTTAACAAATGAATGGTGTTTCTTATATTGTTGTTGATTGTTACATGGTGTTTGGAAATGCTTGTGATGATGCTTATTACTAACAATTTTTTGTGTAGCTTTTTCACAATCCATGTATCTTTCTCTTGGCACCCAATTTAGGGGGAGCATTGGTCAAGGGGGAGATAATGGCTAGGGCTCATTACATGTTCTGCCTCGCATCTTCTTTTTGTTGAGACAAAAAGGGGGAGAAATATATAGAACTTGGTTATATTTGACTTTTATAAAAAAGTCAACTACATACTTTAACTTTCTGAAAAGTGAACATTATGTCTAAATTGGACATACTTGCATTATCATTCTTATCTTTCAAGTTCTAAAACTAATATTTTTATAACTCTTGTACAATCTTTACATCTTTCATAAAAATAAAATTTATGTTTTGTCCTCAACAAAAAGGGGGAGATTGTTAATACAAATATCGTCATTAAACGTTATTTATATTTTATGATCTTTACCTAAGTTTTGTTAACGACAAAAGTAAATTTAATTTTTATAAAGCTTAAAGCTTGTCAAGTTTAATAGATATTAAAACAAGCTTTTCAAATAATATCTTCATCACTCAAGCAATTACATTTTGATTAATCATATTTTGATATGATTCTAAACCATAATGTATGTTAGTATTTTTAGTTCAAGAATGTTTGGTTTCTTAAAACAAAACATTACATATGTATTTTAACATATTTCTAAATATAGAAAAACAAACACATGACATCATGTAGTACATCATTGAAATCTTTAGAAGATTTCACTAGATACTTTGTGTAGATTTAGACTCTACATATCTTACACAATCTTAGATAGATATGGTTGAATTTGGTAAGATTTTGGTGATCTTGCTGTCAGACCCCGGCGGCACCAAATATTAACACGGACGGAACCCTTTTGAGGGATGTGTGGTCTGTGGTGCCTGCTGAGCATTTTGGTTATAAATAGCAAAGCCAAACCAAGTTGTTTTTCATCCCTTTCCATCATATTCTCATACATTCCTTCTCTCTAACATTTCTAACTCAGTTTCATATCATATTAGTGATCTCTTTTGTAGCAAAGAAGATCAAGGCATATTTAAGCTTCAACAAGTTGTTGGAAGTCTTGTTTGTTTGTTGTTGTATGATCTTGTGTTGATTCATACATCATTGTTGTAACAAACCATCATAATCATGTGAGTGTGAGTGATTAGTATTTTAGTCCTTAAAATACATTGTGTGTGGGAGTGGTTGTACCCTTGAAAAGAACTCGACATCTAGCTTAGTGTCGGAAATAGTGTGTAAGCGAAGTGTAAAGGTTTCTCCGCCGGTGAAAGGAGCTTGTTGACTAGTTAAGTTAAACTCTCGAGTGTGAGACTCGAGGAGTGGAGTAGGGCAAGGAAAAAGAGTCCTTGTAGAGCGAACCACTATAAACAACTTGTCGTGGTTTGATTGTTTCTTTCCTTATCTACTCTTTATATATTGTTTGCATATTGATTATCATTCACTAACATATCTAAGATCAATATCAATTGATCTTTTAATAAGTTTCAAAACAAAGTTTTTAATCGGTAAACTATTCAACCCCCCTTCTAAGTTTTTAATCGGTAAACTATTCAACCCCCCTTCTAAGTTTTTAATCGGTAAACTATTCAACCCCCCTTCTAGTTTTCTATAATACACACACAGGTTATTTGGTTTACATACACAAGGAGTTTGGTTATTTGTTCTTAAAGGTTTTAAAAGCTCGTATTTGGATTTATTGAATAATTGATAACGAAGAAGGTTGAATATCATTTATTTGATGTTGTAGTTGAGTTTCACAGGTTTGTGTTCTTATCATATCTCAAAGTGGATGTTACACTTTGTAGATAACTTGTTCGTGCTTAAAGGATGTTGACGAAGACTTGCAAAATCTTGTTTTCATAGGTCAAGAAGTGGATGGACGAAGACCTAGTTAACTATCACTTAAAGGAGTTACATTGTAGTGCTCAGTGTCTCATTGAAGATGAGGATTTTGTCAAGAGGTTGCGATCTACTTATATTTTAGTTAGTGGTATAAGCTCAACGTTACGTGGATAGTACAAGACATAAGACACAAGTTTGGGTTATTCTACTTCTTCATCAAATTTGTTATATTTAGTTTTCTTCACAAGTGATCATTACAAGGAGCTTACATATTTGAAGAATCATTTGATGTTCATGCACCACTCAAGGGGAAGTGTTGGGATACAGAATATTAAAGTACTGAAGAGTTAAAGTGCTGAAGATTAACAAAGTACTGCAAAAGGACAAAGTGCTGCAAGAAGTCAAAGTACTACTAAGTTAAAGTCAAAATCGCTTATTCATCAATCTTGCAAAGTTTAAAGTCGGTTGTATTAGATTAAAGATAGAAAGTAATTTTTATCTAGAACTATCTAAGTATTGTTTACTTGACGAACAAGGATAAGAATTGTAAGTCATTTAGGGTTATCCTTGAGCCTATAAAAGGACCCATAGATTGATATTAGATGTACGTGACATTATTAGAGTTTTAGAGAAGTTTGATATTATTAGAGTTGTTAAAGAGTCTGCATAATAAGCAGAGTTAGAGTTATTAATAAAATTGTTCAAAGTTAAAGTTATTTTTCTTAGCTTTGTTAAGTAAATTCCGCATACTTAATAGAGTTTGCTCAGTGTTTTCATTGTTAATAACTTAAGATTTATCCGAGGTTATTAAACCTTAACAAGCTATTTAAGTTAGTTTGGTTAGAGTACATCGATCCAACAAGTGGTATCAGATCTTGTGTGGAAACTCTGACTAGGAAGAAACCCTAAAACCCTACTACAACAAAACCTAAAGATGTCAATCGATTACATTCCACCACCTTCCATCACCTCAATGAGGTTTACATCATCAAGAAGGCGAATCGATCTATGGAGCATGAAGATGAGGCAAGATATTGCAATCACGCATCAACCACGTGGAATATAATTTTCAATGGTAATGAAGAAGTTCCGAAACTATTGATGTTCTGGACAACCCAAAGCACCTAAAGCGGTCTTACCAAGAAGAACATTAAGGAATCAAGAGAAGGCACTCAACATTCTCTTGTCCGCCATTCCGATGGTCATATTCTCAAGTTCCATGATGCTAAAGATGCTAAGAAACTCGGGATGCTCTCAAAACAAGGTTTGGAGGTAATGATGCTTCCAAGAAGATGCATGAATCTGTTGAAGCAACAGTTTGAAACATTCCTTGTTGGAGAAAGAAAACCTTGATGTTTGCTATGATGATTTTAGAACCTACTCAAGATGTTGGAGCTATACAAAGCACAAGTTTCAGTTGAAGATGCTAATCTCAAGTTCTTATGAGTCGCCATCAACATGGCATGTGATAGCTACAATGATCGAGAGGACAACTAGGTTTGGATGTTATGGGCTTTGATGATCTCTACAATCATCCGAAGGTGTATGAGCATGAGATGAATGGTCAAACCGGTTCCAAATCTAACAAGATTGCTTTTCTATCATCTCGAAAGAGGCGATTACTTCCACCAAAAGTCCGCTTCTCCTTCTCAAAATCTTGTTGCTTAAAGCATCGCTATTTACACTACCCCCACCGCCAAAGAAGCCTCACCAACCATCCACTCAGACGAAGTTGTATGCTCTTTCTTTGCACAACAAGCTTCTACCATCACTTATGAAGAAGATCTCTCATAGATTGAAGAGGATGCTCTTGAAGAAATTGATATCGGTGGCAAGTTGCTATGATCAATGCAAGGATCAAGAAGTATATGAAGAAGACAGAAAAAGCATTGACTTCAAACCAAAGCAGGAATCACTTTTGACAAATCCAAAATTGAATGCTTCAATTGTCAAAAGACCGGACACTTTGCAAGGAGTGCAGGTTTGCTAAATATCAAGCAAGCAGGATAAGCGATAAACCAAAGCTAGAGCTAAAAAAATCCTATTATCAAACAAAGGCTTTGGTTGCTCAAGAGAATTTATCGAGGTTGATGGAGTGAAGAGTTTGATGATGAACCGATGACCTCTTGTATGGTAGCGATGGAAGAAGCGGTTGAAGATTCAGAGAAGAATTGGACTCGAGCACTGCCTTTGATGAGGAACCTGAACATGCTGCTTTGGAATCCAGAGATTGTCTAGGAGGATTTGATTGGAGCTTGGAGAGTGAAGATGATCATGTTCTACTTGCAATGGTGGCTACTTCATCAAGTTCATCCCCTATCTCTAAGGTATGCTCAAATTGTCATGATTTTTATCAAAAATTACTTGGCAGTTATGTGATTGAAAAAGATAATTGTGTTAGGGCTAGGTCTAAGGTAGCTGGTTATCAAATAACCTTAGAGTCAATGGAAGCCAAAATATTAACACGTGAAAATAATGAAATGGTTTGGGCTGAAAAGTATGAACAACAGGATTACCAGTTAAAACAAAGTGAATGGAAACTAAATTGTAAAATTGCTGAAATTGAGAAATTGACTAAGGAAAGAGATGCTTTGTTAGCAAAGTTTGATGCCTAGAAAGAATCTGGTCTTTCTCATGTTAGTTATGTTGAAAAACAGAGAAGAGTTTACATTAGAACTGGCTTAGGTTTTGGTATGGACTTTGATAACATAGAAGAGAATCAATTTGGTGATGACCTAGAGGATATAACCACTAGTGATAATGAACTCATTAATTATGTAGACACATCTAGTAATGAGGATTCAATTTGTGAACCACCTCCAGAATATAAGAAAGACAAGGGTTATCATGCTGTCCCACATCCCATCGGTAGTCATCAACCCATAAGACCCGATGTTTCTCGTTTTGGAGTAGGCAGGTTTAGAGTTTAGGAAAAACTTATTGGTCAATCTAGGTGCGAAACCCCAAAAGCTGTTGAAAACAATGTTCAAAGTCAAGCGGTACCTTCAACTCAAAGTATCGCTTCCACAAGCGATACCTTCAGGAAAACCTTTTCAAAACAGATCGCTAAACCTTTTAGGATAACTTTGGTGAAACAGGTTCAATAATTCACCTAGAAGGCACAATAGTTTTGGTCATAGACATAGAAGAAGTCACTTTGAAGTATGGGTCAAAAGCGTGTTTTGTGTGCTTTAGTCCTACTCATTTAATCAAGGATTGTGAACATCACTCGAGAATACCTTAGAAAATTTCCAAAGCGTAGGTCTACCAATCAAAAACCTAGAGAGCACAAACCGATGCGGAATAATTCAAATAGGGTCAATCAACGCAATTTCTCACGGACCATAGGTATCCTCACCGAGAAGACCTTTTTCTAAACCACCAAGACCTTCACAAGCGGTACCTTCCCAAATCTCGCTCCATCAAAACAAGGTAATCGCTAACACTTTTGGAACAGTATCCTAGGAGATCTCATTACTATCAACCTAGAAGGTATTACAATTCACATGGGGATCTAGATCACAGAACCAAGTGTTAAAACCGAATGGGTTAAGAGAGAAATCTTCTTGAGGACAAACAGTACTTTCAACAAAAAGTGAATCGATGTTTTGTGATACAAGAAAAGAGAATGAAATTGTAAAGAGAGTTTTGAAAGTTTTGAAAATCCACATGCTAAAAATCAAAAGATAATTACGGATCATGTTTTAAAAATAGTAGGAATTACATACTCAAAGAATTTGAGTTTGTAACTCCACAAGGGAACACAAGTCAAGAATGGCTTGGGTTCCTAAAAAACTAACTCTCTAAATCTTTGTGCAGGCAACCCGTAAGAGGAGCTTAAAGATCATTTGATTATAGATAGTGGTTGCTCCGAAGTATGACAGAGACAAGGAGATTACATGCGATTTTAGATCTATTAGTGGAGGAAGAGTTGCATTTGGGAATGATCCTAATGGAGGAAGAATTACTGGGAAAAGAACCATCAAAGCAGGGCGTATAGATTTTCATAATGTTAGATATGTGAAGGAGCTCAAGTTCAACCTATTGTCAGTCTCTCAAATCTGTGATAAAAGGCATCCTGTGTTATTCACTGACACAGAATGTCTCATCCTTTCCCCTGAATTCAAAACTGTTGATGATAATTTGGTAGTCCTTAGAGTACCAAGAACTAATGATGTGTATAGTCTAGATATGAAGAGTCTTCATTCTTATGGGAGAGCCACATGTTTGGTGGCAAAAGCAACATCTGAAGAAGCACATCAGTAGCATAGAAGATTAGGCCATGTCAATTTCAAGAATATCAACAAACTGGTCAAAGGGAATTTAGTTAGAGGTTTACCTTCAAAGACTTACAAGAATGATCACTCTTGTTTGGCATGTAAGAAGGGTAAACAACACAAAGCTTATTGCAAGAAGCTTGAGGAGAGGACTATTAGAGAACCATTGGAGCTGTTACATATGGATCTATTTGGTCCTGTATTTGTTACAAGTTTAAACAAGAAAAAGTACTGCTTAGTTGTGACAGATGATAAAATAAACAAAGCCGTGTATCTGTATCTGTTACAAGCTTGTAAACGCCTAGGTAAGTAGTTTAATTAACCCCCAAGATCGAAGGTGTCTTTGATCCTTGTTATAGTTTAGATACCACATTATTAATATAATTGGAGGTGATTGTGAAAAAAACCTTGTGTCAATAACAAAGAGTTCTTATGTTTATTCCGTTGTACAATGTTATATCTTTGTTATTGTTAAACCCTAGAGCTTACAAACAATCACGAAACTATGTGTATCACGTTATTAGTTTTCACAATATATGAGAATAAATTTCACTCATTCCCTACAAAATACAACTGACTATCAATAGCTTTCACTTTCACTCTTTACCTATAAATCAAAATGGCAGACCATCATGTGATTGTGTGCACATATATGTGTTCATATTGTTGAAATCATGTATTCTAATGTTATGCTTTTACCCAGGATCTTGCTGAAATCAACCTTGTTGTGATAGCAAACCACAACAACCAGGTTATACGTTATATACATCAGGCATTTTATATCTTTTTATGTCGTAGTTGTCTTTTTAATCTATTGTATTTCTACATCAGGATATCGCGATCAACAATGACCAAGCAGCAAAAAAAAGAAAACGTGAGGAAAACCTCATGAACTGGAAATGGAGTGAAGTAATTGTAGTTGATGATCTTCCGGATATAGTCAAACCTGCTAATGTTGTTGATGTCCCAACCACTAATAATGTCACAGATCTCACAATCATTCAACATGTAAGTACATTAACATACTTATTTCTCTACTCTTTTACTTTTAAAAGTGTCACACATTTTCATTAACTCACGTGCTAACTTTTCATGCAGGAGAGTGACGATGAAATACCAATGGCCCCAATCAGGAGAAAAAAAAAGCCAAGTAAAAATAACTGGAAGAAATAGGTTCAAGCAACTGTTTGATGAAGAAGGCGAAGAAGATGAAGAAGAAACTGAAGATGAAAGCGATGAAGATGTCTAAAATGCCAAATTGTCATGGTGATAGGATCATATCCTTAGATAGCTGAGTGTAACTATCGATAAAATGTAACCCATGTCAACCAACTTATAAGTGAATGAGTTGAATATGCTACTGTTAGTTCAATATGTCGTCTTACATTTTGCCCTTTTGTAGGCTTCACGGATGAAACTAAACGTGATTATCAATGCAATCTAGGTCCAGATGGCAGGCGAAGGGACGCTAATGAACGACCTGAGCTATGTAGTGGAATAGTTGAATTCATTGCCACAAGGGAATTCCTAGTTCATGTGAATCTGATCTATAGCTTCATTTTGCACCTCTCTAAATGTTTATCTCTATAATATTTTATGATATATTTCCTAGGTACGTGAGCCAATGACTGATGTATTCTTTTTCCTCATTGATGTTTCAATGACTGCCTTGCAAACTTGTGCAACAGCGGGAGCTTGCAGCGCTATCAGCCGAGTCATTGTTGATCTTCTAGTAAGTTCATGTTAATTGTGGTTATAGGTGAAAATATTTAGGACGGAAAATGGGTCTAAATTGGCATAATCTTAGATATTGGTCAGATTAACCTTTTTTATACTCCCTCCGTCTCATATTAACTGTCTACTTTGATTTTTCAAAGTCTTTCATTTCCATCTTTGACCTTAAATATTTTTCATTGTGTTATATAATACTTAATGCAAAATATATGAATAGATTGAGTTTTAAATATATTTTTTATTGGTATAACTTTTATTAAATATAATATAACACAAATAAAAATATTTAAGGTCAAAGTTGAAAAAGAAAGACTTAAAAAGTCAAAACAAGACAATTAATATGGGACGGAGGTAGTATATAATTAGTGTTCCTAATTAACCTATTTCAAGTTTTCAACTATTATAATATAATATAATTGAAAGTAAATGGGTTACAATTGCCACCTTTAGTACTTGTGGTGGCACATGACTACTTGCCTACACATAAGTATTTAATCTTATTGATGTTTTACCCTCTAACAATAGGTTCGAAGTTGGCATGTTGTTAGTGATCTATTTCATGTTTACATTTTGTTGTAGATTTTTCAAAGTAACAAACTAATAATATGGTTGCTGCAGGAGGGTCTTCGAACAATGGTAGGAATTGCCACATTTGACTCAACAATCCATTTTTACAATCTAAAACAAGCATTGCAACAGGTAAATATAATGGCAGATTGATGTTTTTAGATTTTTGGTATGGTGCAAGCTAACTCGGAACACATATTATCCAATATTTTCAATATGTAATGTTTGTGGCAACTAGGAGTGAACTGGCTATAGGATGTATTAAAGTAGTAACAAAATGGTTACCTAAGCATTCAACCATTTAGTATGAAACCCTAAGGCAACTCAACCCAGCCGTCATCATCGTGAACCAAGGTAAGTCATCCCAACCTCTTCGATCTCTACCATCATTCATCATCTCCACTATATATCTGATCCAAACCGATCCCTAATCATTATCAACCTAACGATCTCCCTTCAATCCAAGTTGTTTTCCAACCCGATTGTAGTTTATGTTTAACCATGGTTGTTGTACGAAGTCAGAGGTCGAAGGAGGACAATGTCCTCAAGATTTATACGTCTGTTTTTGTTACGAATTTTCCGGATCGGTATACCGCTAAGGATTTGTGGAATACCTGTAAGAATTACGGGCATGTTGTTGATGTTTATATTCCCGATAGAAGATCAAAGGCTGGCAAGAGATTTGGTTTTTTCCGATTTATTAACGTGTTTGACGTGGAGCGTCTGGTAACAAACTTATGTACTGTCCAAAGAGAATCGGTGAAGAAAAACCATTAGGCACATGATAAGAGGTCGAAGGTGGATAATGGGGGAGGTAATAAGAATGGAAATGTAAATAATAATATGGCTAATTCGTATGCTCATGTGGTGAAAAGACCTTTAGCCCAAAAGGAGAATTTTGATGATGGTCCTACAATGGTTTTAGACGAGACATGTTTGAATAAGGACGAGTTCCCGCTTTGTTTATTGGGTAAGGTCAGAGAATTTGCTTCATTATCAAATTTAAAGGTGGTTTTAGCCAAAGAAGGATTTGATAATATCTAGTTAAAATATATGGAAGGTTTTTGGGTGATGATTGTATTCCAAGAGGATGAAAACAAGAAGTGTTTTCAGTCTAACGAGTCTGTGGGATCATGGTTCTCTCAAATTATACAAGCTCACAATGATTTCATTATTTAGGAGAGGGTTATATGGGTGGAGATTGAGGGGGTTCCATGTAAATGGTGGTCAAAAAATACTTTCAATCGTATTGCTTCTAGGTGGGGTACTATTCTTAATGCTGAGGAGTTAGAAGAGGGAGGTTTTCATAGTAGCCGATTACACATTTGTACGAAGAGTAAAATGGTTGTATTCGAGTCGTTTAAAATGGTGTATCGTGGCAAATTCTGTTGGGTTCGTGCCATTGAAGTCCCAGGTTGGGTACCGGATTTTGAGGTAGATTGTGAAGAGGAGTATGAGTCCAATGATGGAGCTCCTGTCAATGAAGGTTTAGGGAGCAACTTTGAAAAGTTTAAGGATTGGGAAGGGGAGAGTGATATAGAGGAAGTCTCTAAAACAAGATTTGAAGACGAACCTATTCATAATATTGGTGAGGATAACTTTGTTCGGGGTAGTCAAAATCAGTCTGAAGACTCATTTGGATTTTACGAGTTACTTAAAAAAAAGGTAGTCAGAAATAATGTAGGCGACTCATAAGCTAGTCCTACATACCCGGCTGGATTTACACCTAATGATGTTGGTGTTACAAATGTTGACGCATCTAATGTGGTGGTGGATCAGCCTAGATAGAATGAAGATCAGGAAGAGGGAGAAGTCGTAGTTATACAGGATCAAACCAAGAAGGATGGGGCTTCTGATGCACATGAATCCACATGTTCTGGTCACTTTAAGAAATATAAAGGGACCGCGTACGGGTGGTTCTATACTTCAATGTATTGATGATCTTGTTCATGTGGGGCAAACTATGGTTTATGACATGACGGGATGCATAAAAAATATGGAAGAAATCATCGAATCACAAGGAGTGGCTGGTGGATATCGATGAATTTTTTATCGCTTAATATTCAAGGCCTAGCCAAAAAGGCTAAAAAAGATTGGGTTAAGAAGATTTGTGTATCAAATAAGGTGAATTTTTGTCACTACAAGAAACAAAGCTAAAAGTCATTGATTTGTGGGGTATTAACAGGTGTTTGGGAAACTTCCTTTGATTATGTGTATAGTGAAGTTGTTGGTCAGTCGGGTGGGATTTTATGTGTTTGGGATCCTAATATGTTCCAAAAATTAAATTATATAGTGTCTGACTATTTTGTTATGGTTCGTGACGTGTGGGTTCCTAGTGGTAAACGCCTTCTTATTATTTCGATATATGCCCCTCAAGAATTAAGTGAGAAGAGGATGCTTTGGGATTATTTAAGGTTAGCTATCTGTAATTGGGATGGTAACGTTGTTACTATGGGAGATTTTAATGAAGTGCGTGATAGAAGTGAGAGATTCGGTTCGGTGTTTAACAAACAAGGGGCGAAGGTCTTTAATGAGTTCATTGCTAATGCAGGTTTAGTGGAGGTTCCTCTTGGTGGATGTTCATTTACGTGGTGCCATAAGTCCGCTTCTAAGATGAGTAAACTTGATCGGTTCCTTATCTCAGATAGCCTTTTGTGCGCTTGTTCTAGCATTTCTTTGGTTTCTTTGGATAGGTACTTGTCTGATCATCGTCCGATTTTATTGCGTGAGTCGCATTATGATTATGGGCCGACTCCATTTAAATTCTATCATTATTGGTTTGAGTTTGATGGATTTGATAAGTTTGTGGAGGATTCATGGAAGGAAATTCGTGTAGCTGACATGAATGATTATGTGAATTTTATGAAAAAACTTAGAATTTTGAAAGACAAAATTAAAACTTGGATTAGATCTTACAAGGAGCATACATACGGTCGGATGAGTATCTTTAAGTCTGAGTTAATTAACCTTGACTCAATTTTTGATAAAGGTGGTGGAGTAGAGAAGGATGTTCATCGCAGACATGAAATTGCTCGTAATATTCTAGAATTAGAGAAGACCGAAGCTATAGAAGCGACCCAAAAAGCAAAAATTAAATGGGTTGTAGAGGGTGATGAGAATTCCAAATATTACCATGGAGTTATTAATAAAAAAAGAGGCAATTTAACTATTCGTGGTGTGCTGGTTGGCGGCAACTGGGTAGAGTCTCCTTCTTTAGTTAAAAATGCATTTTACGACCATTTTAAATGTCGATTTGAGCAACCTTGTATGAACGGTATTCTGTTAGACTGAGAGTTTACCAACATAATTTCTTTTGATCAGGCTTCTGACTTAGAAAGCGCGGTTTCTAAAGAAGAGATTAAAAGAGCGGTGTGGGATTGTGGTATTGATAAATCTCCCGGTCCGGATGGATTTACGTTTGGATTTTATCGTCGTTATTGGAATCTCATTGAGGGCGATGTTGTTAATGCTGTCACATGGTTTTTCTATCATGGTAGAATCCCGAATGGTGGTAATTCTTCTTTTATTACTTTGATTCCTAAGATTCCGAATGCTAATATGGTGAAGGATTTTAGACCTATCAGTCTCATTGGGAGTGTGTATAAAATCGTTGCCAAGATTCTGGCGAATTGGCTTGTCATGGTGTTAGGGGATCTTGTTAGTGACACTCAATCGGCATTTGTGAAAGACAAACAAATATTGGATGGTCCATTTATTTTGAATGAGTTGGTGCAGTGGTGTAAGAAGAAGAGGAAACAATATATCATTTTTAAAGTTGACTTTAAAAAAGCTTATGACTCAGTTAGGTGGGATTTTATAAACACCATATTGAAGAAGTTCGGTTTTGGAGACAAATGCTGTAATTGGATCGGTAGTTGTCTTCAGTCGTCTAAAGGTTCGATATTGGTAAATGGTAGCCCTACATCTGAATTTCAATTTTTCAAAGGTCTTAAACAAGGATATCCGCTTTCGCCTTTATTATTTATTTTGGTTATGGAGAGTCTTCATGTTTCGTTTCAAAGAGTGGTGGATGCAGGTCTTTTTAGGGGAATAAAGTTAGATACCTCGATTAGTGTTACACATCCGTTCTATGCTGATGATGCTATTTTCATGGGACAGTGGAATCGAGCCAATATTGATACCATTACGCGGGTGTTAGATGTGTTTCATCGTGCGTCGGGTCTCCGTATCAACATGAATAAAAGTATGTTAATGGGGATTTTTGTAGAGTCTTCCAAAGTGGAGCAGGCTGTAGAGAAGATAGGTTGTATGGCTTTAAAAATACCGTTCAAATATCTTGGATCGAAAGTTGGTGACCTAATGTCGCGAACAATATCCTGGAATGAAGTCCTGGAATGCATGGTGGCTCGGTTATCTAGATGGAAACTTAAGACTATTTCTATAGGAGGGAGACTAACTCTTCTTAAGTCAGTCTTAGGTTCAATTCCGATTTATCACATGTCAATGTTTAAAGTACCTAAGACAGTGTTACAAACAATGGAAGCTATTCCGGCTAGGTTCTTTAATGGAGCGGATACAAACTCGAGAAAATCTTGTTGGGTCAGCTGGAAAAAAGTGATGGCTTTAAAAGATACAGGTGGTCTCGGGGTGGCAAGTTTATTCGCTCTGAATAGGGCTCTAATGTTTAAGTGGGTGTGGCGCTTCATCACTAAAAAAAAGTCGCTATGGGCTCGTGTAAATAAAGCGATACACGACGATGATGGTAAGATTGGTAAAAAGGTGAATCCTAGCTATCCGTCTATCTGGCTTATCATAATACAAGAAGCTGGAGTTTTGAAATCTCAGGGTATTGATATTCTCAGTTTCATCAAGATGAAATGTGGTGATGGTTCTAATCCCTCATTCTTGAATGACGTTTGGAGAGGAGATGTTGCGTTTAAAGATCTGATGTCTAGATTATATATGCTTGAAAATATGAAAGACATTCAGGTTGGGACAAAGCTGTCTCATGAGGACTTGGAATGGTCGTTTAGACGTAAGGCGAGGAGTGGTGTAGAACAACACCAGTTGATTATGCTTCAGGAGAAGATTGGAGGTTATATTTTAAGTAATACGCAAAATAGATGGACATGGTCTTTAGAGGGCTCAGGCGATTTTTTTGTTTCTTCGGTGAGGAAAGTAATCGATGTTGCTTATCTTCCTCATGGTAGTGTGAAGACTAGATGGATTAAAGAGGTGCCTCTCAAGATTAATATACATGCTTGGAAAGTTGCTAATGATTACCTCCCCACCAGATTTAATCTCTCAAGAAGAGGTATGGATATTGAGACTATTGTTTTCCCTATGTGTAATAGCATGGATGAATCGTCCAGACACTTGTTCTTTTCCTGCGAGTTCAGTAATCAGATCATGCACAAGATTATGAGGTGGTGGGAGTTGGATTATCGGGAGATTAATTCGTTTGAAGCTTGGGTTGAATGCATGTTGAGTATTCGATTTCCGTCTAATCTTAAAAAGGCATTCTAAGGAACTTGTTACATTGTTTGGTGGTTCATCTGGAATTGGCGTAACAAATTGCTTTTTGGACAAGATAGTCGCTCAAAGAGTTTGATGTTTGATGATATCGTTTCTCGGTCTTTCTATTGGATTAGGTCTAGATGTAAAGCTATATTTTCATGGATTGATTGGCGTAAAAACCCTAATCTTATTACTTTGTAAGTTTCTAACTTCTTATTAAGTTTTTTAATAAAATTTGCCGTTAAAAAAAAAGCATTCAACCATTTAAACTTGAATTGTGCTTACTACAAAATGGTTATAACATGTATTCAATTAATAGATGTGCATTTAGAGTTTGTGATCGCATGAATTTTTGTTTTATAAGTTGATGTTATATTTGATAGAAGTGTAATAAGATTGATTCATGAAGTTTTTTTTATTGCATGCATCAAAATTTGACTTCCGGAACCGTTTGACCCGTTTGATCCTTAACCCGTTCCTCTTCTAGATTAATTCCATGATAAGACTCACGTAACATGTCTGAGATAAATCACAACCCAAATTGACCCACTCATAAGTAAGTGGGCCATGGATGTTTTTTGACAACCTGAAATATTAGAAATCGTGGTTTTTGACCTGAAACATATTAAGGGAGATGTTTTGATTATATGTGCAAATGTGTAATAGTTTAATTTTTGGGTATGGTTGTTTTGGTCTTTAAGCAATGTCACACAACCGATGCATCAGGTAATTCCTATGAACTATCTTATTGGATCGAAATGCATTAAAACTAATGTACGTATATGAGTTGTAAGTCATTTAGTAACATTGGTGTTTTTTTTCCCAAGTTTGGAATGAACATCTTACAATTTGTGAGATATTTAGTAACATTGGTGTTTTTTATCTTAGGTTTGGATAGAACATCTTACAATTTTGTTGCGCAAGTATACTGGAAGGGAATACAATTGAAAGGTATAATTGACATCAATAAGGTGAACTTTCCGACTATCACTCTACTAAGTAATTTTGAAGTTATTTTTAAAGTCAAATAGTTAGAATGTTGTTAGGTGTAAAGTTTCTAAATTATCTTTTAATATGCCACTTTTAAACTCATGACGGCTATACTGTTAGTTCTTAGGACACTTATTACCCTGAGTTTAATATTGTCTTTTTTAATTCCGAGATCGGGAGAAATAGAAAGTAATCTAATGTCAAGAAATTGCAGGTACTAATTATATTAAGAAATTGCAGGTACCGAAATTGGGAGTCGGCTAATCCAGTTTCGGGAAAAGTGTCGGTGAAGTGATATAAACAAATGTCTTCATATCAGTTTGTGTTAAAGCAACATTAAGTTTGTTTGTATTAATATGTATATAATTTTGTAATTGGTAGTGCATAGTTTAAACATGATTAGAAATTATATACTCTTAGGTGTCCTTATAAAAGTTCGTAGAGTATAGTTATAAATTTAATCTTTTCCTTAATAACCTCTTTCGTTTTTCTTGATTATGTTTTTTACATGATTATTGTATAATTTTATCGTACAATCTTAAGCTTTTGTTCATTTGACATTGTTTATATGAAATACAAATTGTAAAATTTGCATATTTTGGTCCATTTCTTTTTCATTGCTCGAGTATACTTTGTTCGTTTCTATTTGCCCAACTATAATGGATATGCATCTTTTTTCTTTTAAGATTATGACCTATAAAACTTATTTTTATTGTCTAAATTATATTAAGTTTAGAGATATCTTAAAAACTATATTAGGTATTTTATCTTGAATAATTCTTTAAGCTAGTTGCCCAACGGGCGGGCCTGTAGCTAGTATATATATAAAGAAGAAGAAAAAAAAAGATGATAAAAATAGAAAAAGAAAAAAAAGGAGAAAAAGAAAGAAAAGAAAAACTTACGGACTACCATCCCGCCTTTTTATTTTTGTGTACGTCAAGATAGTGTCAAGAAAATTACAAAAAGATTTAGAAGTTAGTGAGTCGAGTCTTGGCTTAGCAACACCACGTTTTACATGTGATTAGCTAGATAATTGACTTGCCACCAGTAAAATTCCCTATATCCATCAAATCGTGTTCTTCATACCCTTACACCTAACATTACAGCTATGTTTGGCATGGAGGCGTGTGGAGCTTTTTAGAGCGGTGAGCAATGAGCATTTTTATATTTAGTAGTCATTTTGCAAAGGAGTGGTGAGCTTTGATATTTTTTTAGGAATGCTCATTTTTCCAATGCTTCCTTAAGAAGAGTGTTAGTGCAAATATTACGATATTTAATTTATACATTCTCATTTGTTTTGTTGATGACAAACATGTAACCTGTAATACATAAACGTAAAATGTATAAGTTACTTGTAAGTATATGTGACAATCCGTCATTTTTCCGGCTATTATTTATATCAGAATATGCGAGTTATTTATTTTCTGATCATTATAACTCAAAAACGAGAAGTCATCTAGTGTTTTCTGAAGTCCCGGCACCACACGCGTACCGACACCATAATAAAATTGGCATAGAATTTAATTTCTAATTTCAAAGTAATAATAATACCATAATATTTCGCTTGTCAAAACGTCTCCGAAAATATAAAAATTATAAAATACAGACACTCGGAAAATATTTTACATAATAATACGTTATGTTCACGGTACAGTTTATACAGTACGGGATACAGTTAATACTAATAATAAAACTAAAAATAAAAATATATTCTGCCCTATCCTAAAAATATATGTTGCCCCTCCCCTACTTCTTTTCAGAACCTGTTCTTCTTCCTCCTCTCCTATGAATATCGAACAAGACAAAAATCCCAAAGAAGCAATCCAACATCCATCTTTTCTCTTCTCATAACCTCCCTCACCATTCTCATGACTCAAATTGTCTCAACCATGCTCCCTTTGATGATTTCTGTTTTCACGCTCGTGGGTACGAATCAAGACAAAAGAGAGAAGAGAAAGAAGAGTCAAGGCATCCTAAAACACTCCTTTAAATACTAGTGGAGGTAGAAGACGCCCCAAAATAGTTTCTCATCACCACTTTCACAAAATTAGGGTTTTGTTGATCAAAGGGCTTTTTGAAATTGGTTGAGGGGTTTGATTAAGGGAAGTATAAGGAAGGTTTTGCAAGTATTTAATTGTACCAAATCGTTTCGGGTCACCTCCAATCGAAGTTTTCGTGTTCGGTGTTCATAGCCAAGTCATCCCTTTCTTGAGTTCATTGTAAGAACAATTTTTTTTTATCAATCTTTACAATCCATTTTGTTGTAACCTTGGTACATTCAATTTTATATATATATATATATATATATATATATATATATATATATATATATATATATATATATATTTTATACCGATTGGTATATATAATGGAAGAACAATGATATGATGGTTAATAAATGTTGTTATAAAATTGGTTAAGGTTTAATTGGGCATAAATAAAAATTGTCACTTATGTGGTTGTTGTCGTTACTGTCGCAAAACAAGAGAAAGGAATACCGTTTGTGATGAATCAGTAAATCATGGGTCTAAAACATGTTGACTAAATATATGAAACTGGGCGCTATTTGTACTGGAATATACAAAGTTACTTAGGCGAATCTTAGAATCCAAGATTGTGTTAATAAAATCTGCACATAGCACATGCCAAATAGAAGTTGCGTCAGATATATAAAAATGATAAAGAATTGATGCTTTACATGAATTGTCTATGTTAACTTGGCCTCTAATTGCACGGGATAATAATATCACAAGTTAAATTTTCGTAACTTAATAAGTACTTTTCTTAAATCTAAGTATCTTCTAACAATTTATTATTAAAACAAGTTGAACCTGTTATATATAAATAGTAGCTACTTGGTTTCTTATTGCAGTGATATACAAACATAAGTATATTTACTTGTTTTATAAAAAAAATGTTGGCTTCCTATAAACAAACAAATTAGAATATAGACTTTATGTTATCATTCATTAATAATAAAAGGAAGATTAGTTATAAAATGAGTTTTACATATAAAAATGTGAACGGAACTTATTTTCATAAAAGCTATATGAGTTAATGAACAATATAAACGACTTATCATTAAAAATGTAAATTTGTAAACATTTGATTTCAAATATTAACTCGGATATTGAAACTTGATAAAAGCTATTATTATAAAAACTTTCGACATTAGTCATCAAACAAATAAGGTTATACATCCGGGTCATGCCCAAATTTTCCAAAAACTTACATTTATAACTAATAAAAATATTTCAATATAAACTCTTTTAATAAAACCATCACTTGGAGTATAATTTTAATATACTTTTATCACCGACTAGTATTTTTCATATATAAATGTATATACTCTGAATGACTTTTGATTTTAATTAGTTGACGTCTAATATTATGAGTAAATATTTTCCGTACGTCGTCTTTCGGTTGTCATCGAACCGAAGACTCATTCGTCATTGATATTTTCTTATTATGTAATTATGCAATTCCAAGAGCCAAAATCTACAAAAATTATATTAAACATTAATCATTGCCATATAAGCAACAACAAAACCTTTATTAAACCTTGTCGAGTCATAATCATGAATAAAGACTAAATTTGCCATACTAATCTAGGTCGCGTGTCGGTGCCATCCAATAATTCTAATTGACTGCTGCTTTAGACTGCTTTGCCAAGGTGAGTATTCACAGCCTCCTTTTTACTCTTTTACTTATTTGGGGTGAAATGCATGATTATAAACTTAAATTGTTTTCCTTGAACTACTTGATATATTTTGAACCCTTAGACTTAATTATAAATTTATGACTTGTTTGGACCTAATGGACCGTACGTCCTTGACCTAAAGTCTCCCCTGTTTGGAGTATTGCCGAGTCTCCCATGTTCGGAGCAGTCTTAATTGATAGTATATAATAGTTGTTATGATGTACTGTTCGTACATTCGCATTGTTAGTCCCCTATTGATTTGCCGTTCGCACTCCAATTATACGTACCGTTCGTACGGCTCCCTTGTGCGGAGCAGTAGATAGTATGGATAGCACTATTAGAGGTCGGCCAACCTCTCGTTCCCCTGTCTACGGAACGCATATTATTTATTTTAGGGGCTTTTCCGCATACTTTATTATATACGAGGCGTTATTGTGACCATATGTGCATTGTTTACTAGACTTGAAATAAGGCAGTGTATGTGAGCTTATATGTTACAAGTCTTGTATGGGCGGGACTTGTAACGTAGTAAGTTGACAGGACATTTGTCAGGCAGACTTTCTAAAAACGGTATTTTATATTACATAAAACCTGTGTACTCACCAACTATTTTCATAGTTGACCCGTTTTCTCATGCATTTCAGGTGATCGTTGATTAGCATATTTTATGAAGAATTTAAATAAAGGAGTCATCACAAGTCAACTGGGTCGTCATGTACTAAAGTGTCATTTTTTAAATGTCAAACTTTATGTATCAATTGCCAAGGTCGGCTAGAACCTTGTTGTAATGTTACAATATTTCTTTAAATTTAAATTATGGTATTGTACTATATCTTTTTGCGATGTATATTGATTATGTTACACCTCGCGTTTCCGCCTCCGGCGGGGTGTGACAGTATATATTGTCTCAACACTTCTCGACGACTCAATTCCTTGTATGCTACAACACAGGTTCGTACATGTTTGTTATGCCGTTATGATCAAACCCCCAACAAACCATTAAAACATGTTTAGTTAAATAGTTTATGTATAACAACTAGTGTTTACATATTGGGTAAATATATACATAACTAGTATATATTATAAGGGTTAATATAAATGGGTAGAAAACTTAAGTATTTGACCTATTGACCAAATACATTGAATGTAGTTGGGTAAAACCCAAAGTCCATAACCCATACCCAATGTCTAGATACATTGTACCTTGGTGAGCACTCAAAACCATGGACTAGATGCATTGCATCTTGTAGATACATTGAATCTACTTGGTACCCATAACCCATGACCCATACCCCATGTCTAGATACATTGTACCCTTGGTGGGCACTCAAAACCATGGACGAGATACATTGCATCTTATAGATACATTGAATATACTTGGTACCCATAACCCATAACCCATAACCCATGACCCAAAACCCATGGGTAAAAGGGAGCGTCCCACGGATCCCCAGTAATACACTGGACGGATCCCTCAAGGGAGGGATCCGTGGGATCCGGAGAACAGTGGCTAGTTTTCTTCTATAAATAGTGAGCCATTTCTTTATTGTTCCACACACTTTCACACATAGTTTCTCTCCACCATTTATAAGATAGTTAGATCATTAGGAAACATGTAAACCAGCCACATCTCATATGATCATAATGCTTCTAACTTTCATTTGTTGTAAGCATACTCCCGAAGTGATCCTCCAAAGCAAGCTTAGAGATCTTGCTTCCTTACCTACTGAAGTGATCACCCATCACAAGATACAAGCACATGAAGATCTTCTACAACAAGCTTGGGAAACTTGTCATCTTCATTCATAGAAGACTAACTACATCATGCTTTGGGTTCTTAATGTTTAGTCTAGGATTTCATATCCATTAGACACATTGTCTTGGATAATGGCTAGTATCATATTCTTGTATCTATGACTAGACTAGATGGTTTATGTGTTTGTGCCATAAAACACAAGGTTTGTTATGTTGGGCCACAAAACATAACGGGTGTCATAGATGTATCAAAGGCATTAGTGAAGAGTGTTGAAGATCCGTATTGAAGGCATTAGTGAAAGGTGCTGAAGGATCGTGTTAATGGCATTAGTGAAAGATGCCTAGGGTGTACATTCGATTTGGTGTGTTTCGATGTACAAGATAGAGTAGTATTGGATCCAAGGATGGTGATATCCTTGATGGTGTTGTAACAAGGAGTAGATCTCCTTGAGATTAGGTGTTGTGTTGTGATGGGTAGTAGTTCCTCCATAATAGAACTAGGTGCTTAGCCTAGTACCTAATAAAGGGTAGGCGACGTTGTGATAGGTGTAGTTCACCTTGGTGTAAAAGAACTAGGTGCTTAGCCTAGTACCTAATAAAGGGTAGGCGGACGTTGTGATAGGTGTGGTTCACCTTGGGTGAAAGAACCCGGTGGTTAGCCTAGTCTGGGAAAAAGAGTAGGCGACGTTGTGAAGGCTTCTCCGCCATAAGGAGTTGGTGTCGTGTAGTGATTACGAACTCTCGAGTAGGTGACTCGGGGAGTAGAGTAGGCAAGGAAGGTGTCCTTGTAGCCGAACCACTATAAATCCTCGTGTTGGTTTGTCTATCCTTTTACTTATCGCTACGTTTATTCTTGCATTACATTGTTTATTTTCTATGTGGTTGATGTCTATGTTTGTGATACATACTTGGTCTTTCATATAGTCATAAACTATATTTAACACTTTACATATTATGACACGCTTGATCAAGAAAAAGCAACCGGACTAATAATGGTGAAACTTGATTTATAATGAACCATTAATCTTGCGGAATCTTATGTGATATTAAGGGTTGGCCTTACATGCCGAATCGTTAAATGCATCCTCGCGTCGAGATTAGCAAGTGCAATGGTTTATACTATATTTGATACAAAAGTTTTAAGTTTGAAGCGAAACATATTCACACCCCCTACGTTTTCACAATTGGTATCGAGCGGGTTGGCTCTAGTTTTTAAAACAAATGGTTTTAAAACGAGTAAGGTCCTCGTATCAAATTTTGGTGAAGTCGAGCATAATATGAAAAGTGTTTTGTTGATTTTTTTCTTTGAAGTTTTGTTGTTAGATATCTTGTTAATTAAGCTTGAATAAAGGTAAAATGGTTAATATAACTTCACTAAAAATCTACAAAGGTTAAACCTTTTCGTCGGGTCAAAACGTACATTTTGTAATTTTGTGTCGATCCGCGGATCCTCAGTTACTTGGATGGATCCTCGAGCAAGGATCCGTGGGATCCGTGGTGCGTAAGACGATTTTGTCTAAATTTCAAAAATTCATAACTAATTAACCGTAAGTCGTTAGAAGTCGTGCCACCTATCGTTTTAAACCCAGCTTGTGGCTTATACGGTTTAAACTTGTGTTGATTATGAGTTTAATAACAAAACTCTGCAGTTGTATTGTTAGTTGTATGCAGTTGATTTTGCAAGCTTGTCTATGTTTTTAAGATGATTTTGAACTAAATTCACATTAGAAGTTTACATATAGGGTATGTTTGGTAGCAAGCATTTAGGAATGTTTTGAAGCAAATAGTAAAACTAGTGGTTAGCATTTTGTAAAAAATGCTTGTTTGAAAACAAGCAACTAGTATTCCTTCCTACTTTTTCTAAACACTTCAAATGCTACTTGTATTTTTTTTGGACAACTACTGCTTTCCACTACTCCTTAGCGGTATTGCTTATTGCTAAGAAGTCGTCATATGTTATGCACATACTCTACCTAAACATTATAAAATGTAAAAAAACAACCTCAAAATCATTGTAAGATGTAAAAAAAAAAAAAAAAAAAAAAAAAAAAAAAGCTACATAGAATATTAATGTTGTTGTTACAATAAGCCTATGGACGGACACATTGCACCTCGTGAGTGACCAATACCATAAAAACAGGAAAAGCTGATTGATGTACACTGTTATTGTTGTCTTATCACGTGGGATTAACAACTTGAGTTGCGATCCTCTACAAAAGTAATAAAAATAAAAAGTTTGCAAAGCCATTCAGCTCGTGCCACGTGTCCTCCACCCACTCCCTCTTTTTTTTTCTTATTAAATTTGGTTAGAGGGGTATTTTTGTCATTTAACCCGTTTTTCATATTCCACCTCAAATTTCAAACGCAAATAACTTTCAAACGACAAACTTTTACGAAAAACCGATTTCACCATATTTTTTAAAATTCGATTCTCTTTAATTTGGTATAAATCTTGATAAATATTTCGAACTTTTTTTTTTACATATCAGTGGTTCTTGATTTTCTTGATTTTTGGCATTTTCGCCCTATTTTTACGCTCATAAATGTCGAATCTTGAAAAACTTAAAACATGAAAGTTATAGATTTTTATTCACTCTTTACCCAGAAATTCAAATCACTCAAATTCGATGTCATATGGGTAAGATATAACACGTTAAAGATGATGTTTTACTCATATTTGTTGCATACAAGGTGTTTGATGAAATTTCTAGCTTAGATTTTTAGTGTTAAAGTTGAGCTAAATGCACTAATTTTTGTCCCACAACGCATCATTAATCATTTTATTAATGTAAGATTCAAAAAGTGATGTTTTTAATAGTTAATGTTTTTAACTATTAAAAGCGATGAACAAAGTGATGAGCGATGAACCAAATCAAACTGTTAAAACAAAAAGCATAAAAGCAAAAGCGATGAATCTAACTAAAGCGATGAACCAAACCAATAGCGATGAACCAACCAAAAGCGAAACTATGATTGATGAACTAAACCAAAGCGATGAACCAAACCAAAACGAAACTATGATTGATGAACTAAACCAAAGCGATGAACCAAACCAAAAGCGATGAACCAAACCAAAAGCGATGAACCAAACTAAAGCGAAATTGTGATTGATGAACCAAAATAAAGCGATGAACAAAACAAAAAAAACACCAACATGTTAAGCTAAAACTATGATTGATGAACCAAAATAAAGCGATGAACTATGTTTGATTTGGTTCATCGATTCATCGATTTGGTTTGGTTCATCGATTTTGATTTGATTCATCGATTCATCGATTGATGAACCAAGATTAAGCGATGAACAAAGCGTGCATTTTATTTTAAATTAAGTACTAAAAAATCATTTTTTGAATCTTACATTAATAAAATGATTAATAATGCGTTGTGGTACAAAATTTAGAGCATTTAACGCAATTTTAACACTAAAAATCTAAGCTAGACATTTTATCAAACACATTGTGTGCAACAAATATGACTAAAACGCCATTTTTAACGTGCGATATCTCACTTATTTCATATCGGATTTGAGTGATTCAAAAACTTGTGTAAAGAGTGAACTAAAATCTACAACTTTCGTGTTTTAAATTTTGCGTAAATCAACCTTTAAATTAGATAAAAGTAGGGTCGAATATGCCGAAAATTTCAAGAAAATCATAACCCACTTGAAATCTTAAAAAAAAATCCGATTTATATATCAAAATGTATATCAAATTAAAGAGGATTTAATTTTAAAAATTATGGTGCAATCGGTTTTTCGTAAAAGTTTGTCGTTTGAAAGTTATTTGCGTTTGAAGTTCGGGGTGGAATTAAAAACATGTTAAAGACAAAAATGCCCCTAGACGAAATTAGTAAAATAAAAAGGACGGAGGTAGAATATTTGTTGGTGGACACGTGTCAAGTTATAAGAGGCTTTTTAGACTTTGCAAACTTTCCTCTCTTTTTAATAGATCCGCTGTCTTAACAGCTTTTATGTTCCCTTGCTTCTTCAATTTTAGACAAATTACATATTTGGCATATTCTGTTACTTTGGACCCAAAAAATAGTTCTTGGTTCACTTTGAATCTAGAATATGATTTATGTGTTATGCACTTGCTTTGAAATTTTTAGGTAAAATACTTTCGCGAGATTATAAAAGTGATAACACAAGAACTAATATTTGAAGAGAGGTGTTCTAATAAAATTAAAAACAACCAAAGAAGAAAAGATAATATGTTGGAATTTATAAAAGTTTTTGCTAACTTTGGTCATATCCTAGTGCATGTTCAAATGAAAAGTTTTGTGTATTTAAAGAGAAAATGTATCTAAACATGACAATTTATATATATATACAAGTAAAATTGCCCGCGCGTTGCTGCGGGAGCATTGTGTCGATGCTTATAACTCTATGCTTAAAGACATGTTTTCTAGATCTTCTTGCGGGCAAGTCGTCCATTCAAGGATCCTTTATGGCCAATACATTTTGTTTCATAGAAGTCATATCAATAACACACAAAGGAAGATCATAAATAACAATCTTTAGTTTATTATAAATATATTGTTCGCTTAAAAAAAATGCACATAATCAAATTACAGCAGCCCAACAAAAAAGTAGTTGCTAATTTATTAACTAAATGATATTGCTAAGACTACAAACATGAAGTACAATATGGGTGCCACATCCATACATCCATAGGAAAGTTTTTCCCACTCCACCATATCCATATACAAACACCAGCTCACATAGAACACTATATATGTTTAAATAAAGATACCGCTGCACAAAATTACCATAAGATGCTACATGTTAAATTTCAAGTTCAGAAGTTGAATCAAATGTAATAGAAAAGAATGTCGATGTGGTAATCACCTGAAGTATAAAAAGGAAAAATGCCTCCAAATTGTTTGCGTTGTGAAACGGCTCTATGTTTGGCTTGGCAGTTCAATCACATTCCGAAATGATTATAAATGATGTTAGTCATGAGATTGTTTGGAATTGCTTAGCTAAAACTGCGTACCTGCATATAAAAAAAATGTGTCAATGACTATAGTAAATTATTTGTACACTATATAGCAGATAATGATTTAATCCAAATATTCAAATGAACAATCCCAAACACACTCTTAGAAGAAATATATCAGGCAAAAAAATACAAATTGTTCAGTGTTTAGGCAAAAGTATTTATGATTATGATTTTTTAGATACGTATATTTCGAGATCGATTTTCTTGCAATAATCAATTTAAACATGAAGACAATCTTAATTGAAAGATTAAACCACCTAATAATATTTCAAGGGTGTTTGTTTTAACACTCTTATTCAAACATTCTAAAAACATAAGCAAAGATCAGAGTGTGGTATACATGATCTTTGTTTTTGTATAATCTATAATCCTTGCAAAGAATCAGACATTATTACCAGTTTATCTCCTTTTCCTCCATGAATCGGTCACTGTACCGATCCGTACTTGTTGTCGCTGCTAAAGGAGGTGCGATGGTGTCGCTGCAAATTATAGATAAAACCATAAACAATCAATTAGAATCAAAATCTTACCAAAAATCACAACTCGATATACCAAGGGATATTTGGTATAGAAGATACCTGTTATACAAAGCTGCAGATTGGTATGATGATCACGCCTTGTGGTAGGATGCACAGAATTTCCTTCTTTCTTTTTCCTTGGCATTTTGGGGTTTGAAAGTGTTGTAGTGTATTTGCTTTTCTGTAAATAATTTTTGTACTAATGAGGTTATGTGAAGAAGTTTCTGGTAGTACATAGTTGGTATTGACGTGTAAGCTTTAGTACAGGTTTGGTATACATTTGTATGGCTGAGATCATGTTGGTACATGTATTAGGTTCCCAAAGAGTATTAGCAGGTGATTAAGGGGTAATGGCCGTGTACAGTAAATCGTCCAACTACAATTGTCCAATAGAAAGATGCCAATGATATATGGTATCACCTAATGGCCTTGTTAAAACAATAACCACAACCTATACACCAATAATATGTAGATTTAAGAAACTCATTACTCCTTAACAGTTTCATAATGTTGAAACAACTTTTCCATCTATATAAGATATATATATATATATATATATATATATATATATATATATATATATATATATATATATATATATATATATAATATTTAATTAAATACATATTTTGTTATAAAAGGAAATTAATTCTTCATTTAATATGTGCTTAGTCACATATTAGCAAAATTCATTTATCAAAAGAAGAAAAGGGAAAGTGAGTGAAAATGGTAAATTTTGTTGATGTCAAATAATGAAACATTAAACAAACATTCCGCTCTTTTATAATGTGATTTGTTAAGAGATGAAATTTTCTCCTAAATTTTCCTAACTTGAGAATGAATACTGGAGAACTTATTGCACTAGAAACTCAATTTGACCTAACGGTTGAATTGCTTCCTTGAGAGAAGTTGGGTATGTGGAATCGCCCGTAAAAATGGTCGTGTTTAGCTGTAATTGAGCACCGCTAGTAATAGTCTCATATTCATTCTCTCACTTAAGAAATTTATACTCCTATGTCTTCCTAAAGTAAGTTTACAATGGAAATACTTTGCATTGTCTTAGGATTACTAATCAAACAAGTTGTAAAATTAATTTTTTCTTTTAGTTAATCACAACCACTTGCCTCATCAAGCGATTATCTTGCTTTGATCGAGAAGAACTACATGACTTCATGGACGAAGCTCATTGTACGCTAATCATCATCCGTAATAACTAGATTGTCCTAAACTAGCACCTCACAACCCTTTTGTCTTGAACACCATCATGTGATCTTTTCTTTCAAGACACATACCTTGCCAATCATTGTTAGTGTAAATGATTTACTAATCTAGACCGTAAATTTGTTTTAGGCTTCTTGAATAGTGCTTGTTAAGTTTGCTAAACCTTTGTGTTATTTGTGAGCTCGATCTCATTTGATTGCCTATATGTGATCTCTACATGCTCTCCTTGCTTTGCTTAACGATGTATACATGTGTGCTTCTTGTAAAACCATTAGTTACCATCAATCATTTCTCTTGATCATTTAAGTCCATCTTCATGTAAGACACTTAAGAGACCGAGTAACTTAGGATATGTAGGTCTTGGACCTTGATAGAACCCAATCACCTCTTTTTCACCTCATCTGTTAGCCGGATCCCTAGACTTAAGCTAGCCGGATCCCTCTAGTGAGGGAACCGGTGGAACCGTGGAACATTAGGAACTTTATCTCTTTAGATAATCATTTCAAATTTCCTTTTTCCCACACAAGCACTTGTTCAACACTTAGGATTATCTGTTTCCTATATGTTTATAAATGAGTTGCATTTATATGAGTCTTTACGTGTTCTTCCTTTTTGTTTCATGATTTTATGTGAACAATTTATCCATTGGTATAAATTTTTCCTTTTGTACTAACTCTTTGGATTCTTGTAGGATGACAATAGTCGATTTCATCATCAAGTCAAGTTGTGCTCATTCGCACATTTTTTTGTTATTTCTAATCTTGCATCATCCTAACCATCTTACTCCACTTTTATCACTACTCACAAAGTCATCATGTCTACCACCTCTATTGAGTCATCAACCAAGTCAAAGATTCACTTTGATACCTTTCATCACCTCTACCACAACTTCCATACCTCTAAGTCATAATGATGATTTATATCATTATCAACGTGTCCAAAGGTCTAGTTCATGATCTACGTGATGAAGTATGTCTCATGTTCTACCACATCCTATTTGTGTCAACCACATCCTATAAGTGTTTCACTACCACTACAATTCATGGTCGCTCAACCATCCTTCACAAACATGTTGTCAAAAGCCAAGTGAATTTCGTAATGAAATGCGTCTCATCCCTAAGCACATTTTTTTTTCTCTTACCTTGAACAAACCTTACAACCTCTAAACCAACCATGATGATGCAAGTAGTAGGATTATTCTCTTTTTGACATTAATCCTTTCTTTGTAGGTTCATACATATACACTTTGATGTGTATGAGATTCTCGTCTATTTATGGATGAAATTTTATATTTTTTTGTAGGTTCTTCTTGACGCCCTCGAGCTAGGGGGAGCTTCCGTCGAGCTTTTACAAAGTGCATCATATGACTTACCCGTCCAAGGACGAATATAATTTTGCACTAACTCTTTGTTTTGTAGATTTTCAAAACACACTAGGAGAACTTGACGCTCTCAATAAAGGGGAGTTTTTTCATCAAAGCAAAAACATTGCAAATTTTGCAATACTTTCGTCTTAGCCTTCCTAAAATACTTGACGCCTTAACAAGGGAGCAACCATCGAGGGAGCATGCACACATTCATTCTTCAAAATTCCTTTATGTTTCAACAAAGGAGATTTCTTTCTCATCATATATTTTCCTTTTCTTTTCTTCTTAACACTAACCTTGATGTAGGTTAAGCCTCAAAAATTTGATCCATTGAGCCGTTGGCAATAATGGTTATAATTCAAAGGATCTTTCTATTTTTTTTGTGTGTGATTCTCTAGGTTCCTCTTAAAGGCGAGATCAACACCTTTCGAAGACGTGTAAGCTCAACGTCATGAGTTGCTAAGCTTCGTCATTAGTGTTTCGTGTTGAAGGTATTGGCGTGGTGTGCCAATTGTAGCAATAAGGTGTTTTTCTTTTAACTTCACTAGGGATGATGCAAACTCACCATTCTTGGGAGAAATTAAGGTTAAAGGACACACCCTTTTTGTTTCGACAAAAGGGGGAGAAGAGTGTAAACGGAGAAGGTAATGTATAGGAAGTACGGACACAAATAACTTTGACATTTTACCTATCTATTACGTTTACATATATTTTGTCATCATCAAAAAGGGGGAGATTGTTAGTGAAAATATTACGATATTTAATCTATACATTCTCATTTGTTTTGTTGATGACAAACATGTAACTTGTAATACATAAACGTAAAATGTATAAGTTACTTGTAAGTATATATTGTCTCAACACTTCTCGACGACTCAAGTCCTTGTATGCTACAACATAGGTTCGTACATGTTTGTTATGCCGTTATGATCAAACCCCCAACAAACCATTAAAACACGTTTAGTTAAATAGTTTATGTATAACAACTAGTGTTTACATATTGGGTAAATATATACATAACTAGTATATATTATAAGGGGTAATATAAATGGGTAGAAAACTTAAGTATTTGACCCATTGACCAAATACATTGAATGTAGTTGGGTAAAACCCAAAGTCCATAACCCATACCCAATGTCTAGATACATTGTACTTTGGTGAGCACTCAAAACCATGGACTAGATGCATTGCATCTTGTAGATACATTGAATCTACTTGGTACCCATAACCCATGACCCATACCCAATGTCTAAATACATTATACACTTGGTGGGCACTCAAAACCATGGACTGGATACATTGCATCTTATAGATACATTGAATCTACTTGGTACCCATAACCCATAACCCATAACCCATGACCCATGACCCAAAGCCCATGGGTAAAAGGGAGCGTCCCACGGATCCCCAAATACATCTGGGACGGATCCTCGAGGAGGGATCCGTGGGATCCGAGGAGCAGTGGCTAGTTTTCTTCTATAAATAGTGAGCCATTTCTTCATTGTTCCACACACTTTCACACATAGGTTCTCTCCACCATTTATAGGATAGTTAGATCATTAGGAAACATGTAAAACACCCACATCTCATATGATCATAATGCTTTAACTTTCATTTGTTGTAAGCATACTCCGAAGTGATCCTCAAATCAAGCTTAGAGATCTTGCTTCTTACCTCTTGAAGTGATCACCCATCACAAGATACAAGCACATGAAGATCTTCTACAACAAGCTTGGGAAACTTGTCATCTTCATTCATAGAAGACTAACTACATCATGCTTTGGGTTCTTGATGTTTAGTCTAGGATTTCATATCCATTAGACACATTGTCTTGGATAATGTCTAGTATCATATTCTTGTATCTATGACTAGACTAGATGGTTTATGTGTTTGTGCCATAAAACACAAGGTTTGTTATGTTGGGCCACAAAACATAACGGGTGTCATAGATGCATCAAAGGCATTAGTGAAGAGTGTCGAAGATCCGTATTGAAGGCATTAGTGAAAGGTGCTGAAGGATCGTGTCAATGACATTAGTGAAAGATGCCTAGGGTGTACATTCGATTTGGTGTGTTTCGATGTACAAGATAGAGTAGTATTGGATCCAAGGATGGTGATATCCTTGATGGTGTTTATAGGACCTTACTTTTATCAACCTTATCACAAACCCACTTAACAAACACAAGTATAACCACGTTACGCGTAGAACGCGTGAAACACAAACACAAACAAAGCGTAGAAATGAGGTGAGAAAGATGGTGACTTGATGTTAAAACCGTGTATATGTGTAGAGAAAAGATGAACACAATATGTTGTATATTCCAAAGAAAACACACACACACACACACACACTCAAGCACACCCCTCAAATGAGACTTTGAGGGGTTTATATATTCAAGGGACTTGATGCCCTAAGGCTTGGCCATGGGCCTCGAGTGGGCTTGGACATGGATTGGGTTACTTGGACTTATACAAGGCTAGCTTATCTTAACTAATGCCCAATTAGCTTAGCCCAATCCACGAGCCCGTTGACTATTCTATCACGATATCTAACACACGTTACAAACTTCCTAATCGTGAATGACCATCACTTCTAATAAAAATAATCAAGGCTAAAAATCTCCCCCTAAGGGGTGGTCATTCAAAAAGATGCTCCACTTGAATAGGTCTTTAATCTTCTTGAGCTTGAACTTTGTGTGTAGATATAGAATAGTCTTAATTCTTTGTTCCTTCATGCTTTGTGATCAGTTAATGGTGTTGTCTGCCGTTGTCAACTTTGTTGGTTAGGTGTCTCCGCGTCATTCTCCACCATGCTCACACTTCTATTTGATTTTTAATTACCAATGATGTAGTTCTCAAGTCTTTATACTTTGTAGATTCTTTGACATTGACGAAGAATCATCTTTAACTTTGTGTTGCCTTTGATTTTGATGAGAACTTTCATGTGTTGTTGGTATGAGCATGTGGAGAATATGCACGATCAATCCGCTCCGGAGCTTCCATAAGAAGAAAACATAAAACAGGTTAGTAATAAGCGGATTCCGGCACTTACAAGTTTGAATTTCGAGGGTGTTAACAACATAGTGTGAAAACACGTCTCTAATTCTCACAGAGGCCGTTCTGAGCTGAGTCCCAAGTGAGATAACGCGATGTATCGAAATCACCTCTGATTCGGATGAGTCATTGAGGTACACAAGCATCACCCCACGTTGTAGACCGTTTGAGACACACTAAGCGTAATCCACGGGAGTTACCAGTGACACGCTATCGTGGTGATTGATGTTGACCACGGCGGGAGTTTCCATTCAATCACTAAAGATCACGGATGTGAAACTTCTCATAAATGTTACGGCGATTGCTAAGATCTGCGTGGGACTCTATAATATATCACTTGTGTCCTTATTGATGAATAACGGCGATGTCATGTCATGTGTTCCTATGAGATCTTTTGATGAATCTCGTGGCTCTAGACTCGATAAGTGCATTTTGGTTTTCTGGCGGAGACTAGGGAGGGTCTCCTTCTTCAATATCAACGATCTCTAAGAGAAAGTCGATAGATTATTTAGGGTTCCCGGTGAGAGTGAAACAAATCCTTTTAAGAGGAATTGAGTGTTTGGAAGGTTTAGCGCAGATCGTCCTTTGGGTCCATGGCGTCTTTGTCTTCAATACCAATGTCATCTTAGTGACAACCGATGAGAGATGAATTGAACCGGTTTACGCCCTAAGGTTGATTATGGAGGCTATTTCTTTTCACCCTTTTCATTACATTTCTTTTAATTCTTCAACCCTTCTTTCTCCTTTTTCACATTACTCCCTTTTTTTCAATCATACCTAAGGACTTCTAATACTAACTATGGGTGTTGTCCTTGGGTAGATCCTTCCGGCTCTGGCGGATCATAGGACGTTTATTCCTAAACTTAGTCACCTTATAACTCCATGATTGTCCTATTGTTGCCATAAAACCATTTTTCTTGAAAGTCTCTCAGAGTGTTTATGATAGAAACATGTTTAGAAACACTCCGTGAGTTTTATATTTTCAGAAACACTCCCCCTTCACATGTGCTTATATTGTTTTAACTTAAATCTGCACAGAGAGGGTAGAGTTCGCACTTTTTGAATTGATCGACCTTAAATGAGCTAGACCGATTCGAGACACGTTTTTACATCACTAGAGAACTAGCTTGAAATTATTACCCGTCCTGGTCAAGTCCATAGAAAGTTTCTCGAAATGGTACATTTCCTAACTTTAATTTTTCGTCAATTCATTTGTTACGACTGAGTCGAGCTCTTTTGAGATTCAAACAACGATCATTAAACCTTTTTGATCACATTTTAATCACGTTTCTCCCCCTCAAAAATAGCATATCTATGATGTTTTGAAACAAAATGATTAAAAGATATGTTTTTGAAAAACATTTGGAGAAAGCGATTTAGCATGAATTTTGGAACAATTTTGATTTTATACTCCCCTTAACGAAAGCATATTTTCATACGAGAAAAGTTAGAATCAATTAAGGGTTTAGAGGAGTTATCTTGGTACCAAATGTGAGAGATTTTGAAAAATCTTTTGAAAAAATTCGAATCAATGGTGCATGAGATGTGAAGAAGATTTTGAAAATCTTTTGAAGATATTGAGAGAAGAATTATCTTCATTTGTTTTAGGATAAGTGCTCGATATTTATGAAAATCGATTTTGCGTAGCACTTTCCTTTCTTTAAAGCGGGTCTGATCGATGTGTTCGGAAGCCATTATGTTGAAGTCCGGGTTTCGTCTTGAAGTATCGAAAGCCATTATTTGAAGAAATTTTGAGAAACGACATGTTTTGAAAAACGACATGTTTTGAAAAACATTAAAGAACTCTCGCTCAAGCATCTGTACATGCCCGTATTATTGTTGAATGACATTTCTAGAAGCGCATGAATATCGATTATCGAGAGACATGTCGTGAGAAGAATATTTTTGGATTTTGAAATTTTCTAATGTTTTGAATTTTGAAAATTTTCTATTTTTGTATTTTGCTTTTGTTGGTTTTCAAATTTTATATTTTGTTTTTCAAAAATATTTACAAAGAAGATTTGAAGAAAGAGAAGTTAAGTTGGGACAAGTAAAAGTGGAGTTAAGAGTGGAAGTAGAAAAGGATTTCCACATGCGATATTGGCATAAAGTTCTTCTTTACCACACAGGGTATATGAACCTTCAACACTTTTACAAGTACCTGCATCCACAGAAGAAGAATTTTCACAAATAACAGTGTTAGAAGTACATGTTTCCTCACGGCGAGGGTGATCACTATCAACGGTTGTAGTGGTTTTTACTTCATAATCTTGATGAGTTTCACTATTATATGTGTTGGTGCAAGTATCAAAAATCTTTCCTGTGGGAATCCACCTAAGACCTACTTTGTTGAAAACTTTGCCCGTAGGTATCCACCTAAGGTAAGATCTAGGAGTTGTTTTCTTATCAGATGCAGCGGAAGACTCATTTTTTGAAAAACTATGTCCTGAAGAGATCCACCTATTAGGTTTCTTTTCAATGTTCATCTTATCAACGGGTTTGTTTCTGTTTGGTGTCTTAGTGGATTGTACCTTGGCACGAGAATTATCTTTCTTGAGATATTGTGAGGCACATGCATCATGATTAGCTGAAAAGACACATTTTTTACATGTAGTATAGACAAATTCAATATTTTTGTTTAAAGCAATGACTTTAACTTTGTCACTACGATCTTTTGGAAATTGATTCTTGTTCGAAAAAGACTTAGAATTCCTAGTGTTGTTTTCTAAGGGCATAGCATTTTCTTTTGCGCAACTACTCTTTGATGCAAGCCAATCCCTAATCTTTTGTAGAGTGTTAGGTAATGGTTTACTACTATTAGCAGTGCCTTGAAATCTTGTAGAATTCATCACCTTAGATGTTGCACCTAGAATTTCGTCTTTTCGAGTTTGTGCCTTTTTTCTAGCTTCTTCTAGATAGTGATTGTTGACCATGTCGTTAGAACCAACATATTCTTTAACTGGATTTTTGGGCACATTTCGTGTACTATTCCTAGAAATGCCAGGTGTAATCACTTTTTCTTTATCAAAAACAGGTTTTTCAAAACCTTTGATAATTCTCTTTTTAAAAGCGGGGGCTGTGGGTGGTGTTTTGACAAATCAAATTTCTCATTGACTTTTGGAGGAGGTGAGAAATAGACATTTTAGTTTGAAAACCGGTTTTGAAACATTTGCTTTCTCCTCGGTCAATGGTTTTGCAAACTTAGTATCCATGACCTTTTCTTTTGACTTCGGTGAGCTCTCAAAAGATCATTTTGCTCTTTCATGTCCTTGTAGGCACGCTCATACGACAATTTGTCATACTTGCATTCCTCGATTTTCGATCAAGTTGTTTAAAATATGAGACATTTTCTTTTCAAGTTTTTCAAGAGCTTTTCATATTTTGAGACAATTTCGGATGTCTCGGTTGAGTCTTTCATGATCTTCAATGAATATGTTTGCAAGATGATGGACATAATATCGATGGTCGAACATCTTGAAGAGTGAATCATTTAGATTTTCCAAAACTTTGATGTGTTCAACACTTTCATTAGCTTGCTTTACTAGGATTTATGGTCCTTGACAAAGTCATTGTTTCTTTCAAAAATGCTTGTTCAAAATGAATTACCCTTGAGTTGATGTTATTCGGATGAGGGCGATTTGAGTTTCAAAAACTTTTACATTCATTATCAAAACTATTAAACCGGATGTTTGTTGTAATATTGGTTTTAGTTTTAACAATCTCTTGAAGATCCATGATTCTAGTTTTCACATTTTCCAAAATACGGCATCACTTGTGTTAAAAGGATTGTTTGAAGACATTTGTTCAATGTTCGAAAGAGAATTTGAGACAACAACTGGTTTTGAAACAGATTTTGAAACAGGCGTTGACTCTTTGTTTGAAACACTTGGTTTGGTGGAAAACGTTGATTGAGAAACAAACGAAATACCATTAATTTTGTTCCATTTGTTATAATCAATTGGTTTGATTTCCGGATATGTTTGTTTCATTCTTGATCTACTCTCCTCAGATTGTTCCAACGTTTCAAGAGAATCACGAACAATAATGGGTTCATGTAAAACATTTCCATTGTTCAACACATTCCGTTTTTTCTGAGCTTTCTTGAGGAAACAAGGAGGTGAGTTACCAAGAGCCATTTTATGCACAGTATGAAAAATCGGATTTGCTTGATTAGAAAGCATCTTGTTTGTTTTAGCGGAATGACCCGTTGTAAGAAGTAAATTATCCAATTTTTTGATAGTTTCATTTTTATCCAGAATTTCATCAAGAAGAGAATCTTCTCGTTTTGAAAAATCGACAATCAACTGTTTCTTCTCTTTTTCAAGATCGAAAGCAGTGTTTTTGTTTAGAAAGTTGGTCATTTAGTTGAAATTTCTTTGTTTAAAGATTTTATTTTCAAGTTGATTCACATTAAGTGTATCATACTTGATTTGCAATTGTTTTCTCTTAAAAGCAGAATCTCGGTAACCAATTTCTAATTCGATATTTTGTTTGTATGAAATTCAAAGGCTCTGGCGTTCTCTTTGTAACTCTCAAGCTCGTGGTCAATTTAGCATTCGCGGCCTTAACCGCGATTGACCTTACTCACTTTCTCAATTTCAATGCCACAATTATTGATTAATGATTCAAAATAAGCACGTGTTTCCTCATCGGTCTTAGTATTTTGTGCCACTGACCTCCACTAGGATCCACATACGGGTTTGAGTTAGTATTGCTACAACTCGGATTGTCCGGTATGTATCATAAGTAGGTGTTGGCGTCGCATGAATCTTGTTCGTCATGAGTAAACACATCAAATATGACATTGTTATAGCATGGATCAATGATTGGTACCTCGAATCTGCGTTGGCGTCATAGGCAGGAGGTGCGTCGAGAATCGATGTCGTACTTAGTCTCTGAAGATTTGCCATGAAGATGCAATTTGAATTGAGTTCCTCGAGGTCTTCCAAATCATCCACAATAGCGAAGAAATCATTTTCCTCGACTTAAGCGCATCCACGCTTCTTGCTACGTGCTATGAAGATAGCTTTCAGAAGAAACTCGACATTCTTCTTGTGTGGCTTAGTGGGACGGTTTAGTGCCATGTGACCCGTTCCTTGTGACAGTTATAACACTTAACACGATTACCACGATTCACATTTCCATAATTCCCAACGATTGGGTCGCAACATTCCCATTCTAATTACCCATCGCTCTATTCCCAACATTACGCCTTGTCGATTTCCAACATTCGATTGTTGATTACCACGATACGGAACCGCTTTGATTACCCATACGAAATCCGGTAGCATATCCTGCGATTCCCAATAACTCCAACCATTTGTCCTTGATTACCCATATTCACACCCGCTATGCAATTTGCACATTGCAGTGTTTGATGAAATCCTTTGGTTGTTGTTAGTTGGTGTGGAATAGCGATCGTTGAATGCTTTACCCAATAATGAAAATACTTGTAGCAAAGCTTCTTGTTCGATTCGGGATCGGTGATTCCTTATTCACGGTATTGTGGATCTTGTTGTTGAATGACTTGTTGTTACGGTGGATAGAATTGTTGTTGTGGTTGTGGAATGTATTCTTTGCAAGTTGTTGTTGGAAGATGATGAAGCTTGTTGTTGTGTATTCACGAAGGTTGAGTCTTTGCAATAAGTGCCAATGGATCATGATTCTTTGCCAATCTTTCTTTCGACTTCATTCACCCGACTTGGATTTGTTTGAAAATCGTTTAGTTGATCAAAGTTCACGATGTAAGTCTTTTGTTTGGTTGACAATAGTGACATATCGTCCCCATTCTTCTAGAAGATTGTTCAGAACTTGATGTTTTGAGCGATAGTTACGGGTGCTAGCTTGTTTCGATTAGCTCATTCATCAAAGTGCAAAACCTTCCATAGTAGGATTCAATGGATTCTCCTAGAGTTGAAGTGAACTTTTCCCATTCGGTTAGCGACTTGTTTTCCATGTCTTGTTGACCAATTTACATTCCATGACAAAGCCGTCTAACACGTTCCCACATATCAAAAGCGGTTTCTGGCGTCACTGACAAAGATGTCTATTGGTAAACCCGGTTGGACAATATGAATTGCCATGTCATCTGCATCGACTTGCTTGATCCTCTTGATGTATTCGATTCATTTTGAAGGCGAGAGGATGGTAGGATGGGAGGTGTTGCATCGGCATTTCGAGGACATGGACTTGTCGAGGCTTGAAGGGTCCATTCGAATGGATTGAATCATGAGTTTCCATTAGGTTTGGTCTTTATGTAACGAAGCATACGACTTGTCCATTGAAGATAACCACCTTTTGCCAACATAGGAGGGCGGTTTTCGACCGGTGCATGAATATCTTGTTGAGTTGCCATTGATGAAGGTATGATCTGATAAAGTTGATGTAGGATCGATTCAACGATAAAGGAGTTGTGGTTGATGAAGATTAAGCTCGGTTGAGGTGTTTCTGAAAGTCGTACTCGTAACCTTGGTTCTTAGGCCTAAAAATTTTTCACCCAAAATTTGAAATTCACTATAAAAATCGATTCTAAGGTCGTATGAAAAATTTGAGTTATGACAATTTTGACGCTAAATTTGACCGAAAAAATTTGAATTTGGGTCAAAAAATTTGAATTTTTGACCAAAATTTTTCAAGTTATACCAAAATTTGAATTTCGAGTAAAAATTGAACGTTTAGTCTCCTCAAAAATTTAAATTTTACTCAAGTTTTCCCGCCAAAAAACTCTTTTTTTTTAAAGCTTAGGCGTAGACCGAAGAAGTTACGAGTATGATGTCTTAGGCGTAGGATTCCTTAGGCGTAGGAAATGCTTATGCTTAAGTTTAAAGTTAGGCGTAGAAAAACTTATGCGTAAGATTTAGTTATGCGTAAGACAAGCTTAGGCGTGAAAATACTTAAGCGTAAAGTGTTCTCTGGCGTAAGTCTAAGCTTATGCGTAAGATTAGGGTTTTGCCCAAAAGCCGTTACACTATCACGATGTAAAAGATATCCAAAAGTCGAAGTGTTCCACAAACTTATCCAAGTGAGGAAGCACCGAGTAATCGTTATAGCTCGAAGAATCGCACCAAAAGCTTATGCGTGAAAGTTATGCGTGAGCGGAGGACGTTGACTTTTCTTACAGCGTAGAACTAGGGTTTTGACCTCTGCGTAAAAATTTCCGATGATTCAAACGATTTCTCTTGCACATATAGCCTTAAAACACTCGAATAACACAAAAATGTTGACCTTTTTCACCCAAAGTGCTTAGAAAGCTTATGCGTAGAAATGACCAATGAACCAAATACGAGCTTAAAAATGAAGAAAAACACGTAAAGCTTCGAACTTTTTGCAAAAAACTGAAACTTTAGCACCAAATAAACCTTAAACCACAAGAATCTTGAATTTTTAAGTGCAAAAATTAAAGCTTTAAGCGTGAAAACTTTGATAACGAAGCTACGCGTAACACTACTAAAAAACTTCAACCAAAGCACTCCTAAACCATTGTTAGGCGATTGATACCAATTGTAGGACCTTACTTTTATCAACCTTATCACAAACCCACTTAACAAACACAAGTATAACCACGTTACGCGTAGAACGCGTGAAACACAAACACAAACAAAGCGTAGAAATGAGGTGAGAAAGATGGTGACTTGATGTTAAAACCGTGTATATGTGTAGAGAAAAGATGAACACAATATGTTGTATATTCCAAAGAAAACACACACACACATTGCAGCACCCTCAAATGAGACTTTGAGGGTTTATATAGTCAAGGGACTTGATGCCTAAGGCTTGGCCATGGGCCTCGAGTGGGCTTGGACATGGATTGGGTTACTTGGACTTATACAAGGCTAGCTTATCTTAACTAATGCCCAATTAGCTTAGCCCAATCCACGAGCCCGTTGACTATTCTATCACGATATCTAACACACGTTACAAAGTTCCTAATCGTGAATGACCATCACTTCTAATAAAAATAGTCAAGGCTAACAGTGTTGTAACAAGGAGTAGATCTCCTTGAGATTAGGTGTTGTGTTGTGATGGGTAGTAGTTCCTCCATAATGGAACTAGGTGCTTAGCCTAGTACCTAATAAAGGGTAGGCGACGTTGTGATAGGTGTAGTTCACCTTGGTGTAAAAGAACTAGGTGCTTAGCCTAGTACCTAATAAAGGGTAGGCGACGTTGTGATAGGTGTGGTTCACCTTGGAGTGAAAGAACCCGGTGGTTAGCCTAGTACCGGAAAAAGAGTAGGCGACGTTGTGAAGGCTTCTCCGCCATAAGGAGTTGGTGTCGTGTAGTGATTACGAACTCTCGAGTAGGTGACTCGGGGGTGGAGTAGGCAAGGAAGGTGTCCTTGTAGCGAACCACTATAAATCCTCGTGTTGGTTTGTCATCCTTTTACTTATCGCTACGTTTATTCTTGCATTACATTGTTTATTTTCTATGTGGTTGATGTCTATGTTTGTGATACATACTTGGTCTTTCATATAGTCACAAACTATATTTAACACTTTACATATTATGACACGCTTGATCAAGAAAAAGCAACCGGACTAATAATGGTGAAACTTGATTTATAATTAACCATTAATCTTGCGGAATCTTATGTGACATTAAGGGTTGGCCTTACATGCGAATCGTTAAATGCATCCTCGCGTCGAGATTAGCAAGTGCAATGGTTTATACTATATTTGATACAAAAGTTTTAAGTTTGAAGCGAGCGTATTCACCCCCTACGTTTTCAAAGCGGTGGCGGTGGTAGTCAACTCTTGCTCATCGCCATCGCTTCATCGCTACTTTTGATAAACACACCCTACAACCCTTTAAAAGCCGTCTTTGATAGCTTATCATATGTGCTTACGCCAAAGCGACGAAGGTTTGATCCTTTATCAAACCTCTGATAATATATGTGCTATGACAGGTAGAGAATGTTTAATTTTCCCGTTTTCATACATGTTATACAACTTATACACCCGAGAGATGAGAGAATCCAAAACACTTCATCTGAGGTGCAAAAAAACCTATAATTATTACGCTAACCTTTCAGAAAAAGAGAGTATTTACCCTGTATATGAAACCGAAAAATCAAACTCCGTAACTTAGGCTAAGTGTAATAAGGAAAAATGTGGAAAACTAGAAGGGGGGGGGGTTGAATAGTTTTGCCGATTTAAAGTTGATTTCAAAAACTTTAGATTCGATATTATGTGAAATCGTATGGATGTTGAGCGTGTAGATCTAAAGATAATGCAAGCAAATAAATAAAGTTAAGGGATAGAAATGACACAACCGATTTATAGTGGTTCGGTACAAGGTCACCTTCCTTGCCTACTCGGCTCCCCGAGTCACCTACTCGAGAGTTCAAGCACTATGTCAACAAACTACTTCACTTGGCGGAGAAGCCTTCACAGCGTTGCTTACACTTTTCCAAGTCAAAGCTGATCACCGAGTCCGTAGCACGGTGGACCAAACCAACACAACTATTACACAACAAATATGTGAAATATCAAATACAAGATCTTCGCTCTGAAATCTTGCGGGTGACAAATCAATCAAGGACCCTTGCTTGGATGACTTGTAGAATGCTCGTGATCTCGCTTGCAGAAGGACCTATATGAGGATCACAAATAGAAAGAAAGAAGAACAACTCTCTAAATCAGTGATCTATATGTTAGAAGAGAATGAGAGTGTATGAGAGATTTAGTAAGAAGAGGGTTGAGTTAGAATGAAGAAATGGCTCTATTTATAAGCAAATTTCTCCTCATGCTCCACGGATCCCACGGATCCCTACCGCGAGGATCCGTCTAGTGTAATCTGAGGGATCAGTGAGTGCGCTCCTCTTTGCCCGTGGGTTTTTGGTTATGGGTCATGGGTTATGGGTTGGTCCATGGGTTTCTTTAGATTCAATGTATCTAAGTATACATTGTATCAAGTCTTCTTTGGTATGGGTTAAGATCCATGGGTTATGGTTAGTGGGTTATGGTTTTACCCATCCTAATAAACTATTACAACAAATGCTTAATTATTACATTTTGTATTTAAATGGCTATGTGTAAATGCTTTACAAAAATAACATGTATCCTTATAATTATACTTAAGATAACATTACATTTGTTATCAACAAAACACAAAGAGATCGCAAAATATTAATAAACGTTTTTACGGTTTATTTGTATTAACAAAAAACACTCGGTCGATCTCCCCTATGAGGACTAGTCCCACTCGGTCTTACTTATTACACATCGGGATGGAGGACGCGTCCCTTAGGGATGAAATGGAGAAGAGGGTCGATCAAACGACTGACTTGTGTGTAGGTATTTATTTAAAATGTATTTTTGTGAGTTATATTTTTTATGATGTCAGTCCACTTGTTACATCAAATTGATCACGAAATAATCTTGAAAAAAAAAAGCTGAGATGACAGGAGAGACGTCGGTCTATTAGGTCTTTAAACCAGGATTAGATAAAAGAGATGAAGTACAAAATTCTACATAAATGGGCCATTCGGACATAATATCTTGTCCTTATGCAACCTGCCCAGCCCAACAAGAACAAACAAACACTCCTCACCCCTTCTTAATCTTTTAACTTTTTTATTTATTTACTATTTATTTCAAGCTCAATCATCTCTCCCAATCTTCTCTCATTTTAATCGATTTGACTGTCTTCTTTACAGTAATTAACCTAGGGTTTGCAGATCTGAAATTAGTCACAATTCATCATGTTTTGGCACCTTACAGCTTTATCCGCTTCTTCACCGGTATGTTTTCGGTTAATTGCACATAGATTCATGAATTATTACTGTTTTGTTGGTGGTTGAGATATGGAGTGTTTGGATTGTGGATTTATAGGAGGTTATAGGTATTGTTTGACTTGTGAAATGTTAGGTTAGTTAGTTTAGTTAGTTACGAGTTATGGTTACCGAGCGGTTAGTGAATTACGAGTTATGGAGTGTTTGGATTATGGATTTGTAGGAGGTTATTATAGGTATAATTAAGGTGTTTGACTTGTGGAATGTTAGTTTAATTAGTTAAGTTAGTTACGAATTGTGGTTACCGAGCGGTTAGTGATTTAATTTAGTTGTATGTACAGTTTGGGAAATACGAAAGAATAATTTTGCCGAAATTTGATATTGGAGGTTAGAGGTATAATTAAGGTGTTTGTATGATTTTTAATGAGTTAGTTTAGATGTTTCGGGCAGGGATTCCGGAAATACGAAAGAATTTTGCTGAAGTTTAATATGTCTAAGCTATACATACACAAGGAGTTCAAATTGATTGCCGAAATAAGTAGAATTGTTTCACCGAATACTCGAATTAGGTGTTTCATTTGTGAAATGTTAGGTTAATTAGTTAAGTTAGTTATGAATTGTGATTACTAAATGAGTTAGTTTAGATGCTTGTAAAGTTTGGCAAGTTCGATAAAATTTTGCCGAAAATCCAAGCTATACACAAGGAGATTGCAGAAATAAATATTAAATAGAATTGTTTAGGTGTTTAACTTGTGAAATGTTGAATTAGTTAGTGTGTGTAATTAAATGATTGATGATAAGTTAGTTATGCCGATATTTAATATAAGAATTTTGCCGATTCCAGATATTTAATATGATGTCGGATTGAATTTCATAAGCCTATTTATTTGAGCTTATATTCAACTTATCTTTTAATTTATCAACCTATTTTTCATCTTTAAATCATAATAAGCTAGATAATAAGCTAGAAAATATGGGCTTATGAAATCATATAAGCTTAAACAAACACCAATAAGCTCACAAGCCATATGTATAACGGTTGGAAATGCTAACCAACGCGAGAGAGCTTATGAGTTTAAGTGGAATTTAACGAATGCAATTTTTGATAATATGGAATATGTATTATATGGAAACCATCACGAAGGTAGCCTAGGGGCAAGGCAGGCACTCTAGGTACGCATCTGTTAGGCCGCATACATATGAGTCAAAGGCTTGCCCTTCCCGGGTAACATGAAGTCATGAACTTGAAAAAACCTCATTTTTTATGTATTATATGGAAGATAAATTTGAATTTAGGAGTTAGAGTATCATCAATTGCTGTTTCTTTTTGTAATACAAAAGGAAATGTAAATGGTTCAATTAGATATAAAATTTGTCTGGCAGCATTTAGCTTCATGAATCGTTTTATTATTCCTGATGTGTGGTTTCGTATGTTTAGGTCGAGTCTATCTTGGACAAGGAGAATTTCACATTGGAAGAGCTCTTGGACGAGGAAGATATTATTCAAGAATGCAAAGCTTTGAATAGTCGCCTTATTAACTTGTAATTTAAACTCATCTATTTGTCATTGCTATATATGATGCCTCCCGTAGTAGAACTTTCGAATATTTATATAGATTATTAGTTAGGATGATGGGTGTTTGTTTTCCAGCTTGCGGGACAGAGCTCAGGTTGATCAATTACTGCGATATATCACCGAGGAGCCGCAAGAGGATGCTGATAGCAAACGTATTTTCAAGTAGGTTAACAAGTCTGATACTTTTCGCTATACTTATCTACTCATTAATTTCGGCTTTTCAATATCTTATAATATCTGTTACATGTTTAGGTTCCCGTTCATTGCATGTGAGATCTTTACGTGCGAAATTGATGTGATTTTCAAAACTTTAGTGGAAGAAGAGGAGGTACACATTAGTATTCTGATTTTCTAGTAGTATCTAGTGAGTTTTACGTAAATTGATGCCTCTAATTCCTTCTTTTTAAACCCAAACTTGCAGCTAATGAATTTACTTTTCTCATTCCTGGAACCAACTCGTTCTCATAGTGCCTTATTAGCTGGGTACTTCAGCAAGGTATGTTCTGTAAAACTAGATTATTTTACTTCAAGTAGTACTATTGTAAAATTTTGTTAAACTGTCATTTGTTTCGCAAAAACCATTGCTTAAGATATTTTCGGTTGTGCTGTAGGTTGTGATATGTCTCATGGTTCGGAAGACGGTGCCGCTCATGAATTATGTGCAGGTGAATAAACTTTTTCTAGACACGATGCTATCTCTTGATTACAGTTCTGCTTAATACTCTTCATGCCGGCTCAACTGTATCGTTCAAGCTTGATATTAAAGATTTCTACCATACCATCATTCTTAAACAGAGAATTTTGATCACTATACTTTACATTTATTAATTTATGCCTTTACACTGATAGCAGCATCATTAACAACTAATTTGATAGTCCACATATTATGATGACCTGAGTTATGAGTAAATGCTAGAGCTGTTTGAGGTCTAGTTTAGGGTTTTTTCTTTGGTTTTTTATGATTTTCACCAGATTAGTTCAATTACAATTCCATTATTGTGAGATTAGGGGGTTTCTGGTTGTAGTAGCTAAATCTTATACATGCATTTGAACTTATTACATGTATGATCGCTGTAACTACAACTTACTATGGGATTTGAATGCCTTTAAACCAGTTAGCTTATGGTTCATAATCGGTTACCTGGAGATTTATGTAGCTCATATTATTTGTCAACCATATTAATTCAAAACTCTTTTAAGGCCAAAGATATTTACGTGTTTGATAGTAATACAATTTGTTAACTTGTAATTTGTTAACAGGGCCATCAATATGTTTTCCAACAGCTGATTGATTTGATTGGAATTACATCAATCATGGAGGTTAGTAAATTAACTATCTAGGCTGCGCAAAGCTTATCTAAAGGTTCATGCTTTACTTGGCTTGAACTCTTTATTTGAGTTATATGATAACTCTTGATTACTAATTGGTTGTTCTTTCCCTTTTTAAATACAGATCTTGGTCAGACTTGTTGGATCTGATGACCATATGTATGCTGATTCCGCGGATGTGATGCAGTGGGTAACAGATAGCAACCTGTTGGAGATGATTGTAGATAAATTGAGTCCATCTGTGAGTACAACTTCATGTTACATGTTATTTATGTGTATACATACATACATTGGCAGCTCATATGTGATTTTAGATGCAAATATATGTGTATGATAGTATATTGATTGCTATAAATAGCCCTATTAGAATGCTTTCACATATGCCATCTACTGGTTCAAAATTTAGACAGCTCTCAGGGTAAAATTATAGTTGTCACGTATAGTATACCTCTTATTGCTTCTAATACGCCTGTTAAAACCCTTTCACTGATGACCTGAATCAGTGCAGATGCATTTTACGCAAACACATAAATTCAAAGTGTACCAAAATTGGTTACGGATCTCATCTGGGTATATCAATACATTTATATATACTCTTATAGTAACTCTGATCTTCTCCAAATTGCTACAGAGTTCCCCTGAAGTACATGCCAATGCAGCAGAAACGTTATGTGCTATAACTAGAAATGTGTCATCTCCTCTTGCTATTAAACTCTCTACCCCAAGGTTTGTTGATCTTTTATACTGAAATTTCTGTTTATTTACTCTAAGTACATGATAATATTAATGATTTTCTTTTCTCTCCAGCTCTGTTTCAAGGATTTTTGGTCATGTGTTGGATGATTCTCATTCAAAATCCGGGCTTGTCAGCTCATTGTCTGTGTGTATATCTTTGTTGGATCCAAAAAGATCAGTTCCTTCACCTCCCTTCTATTCTTTTCGCGGTCAGCATATGTATGAGTCACCTGTGCAAGTCAACCAGGAGACTGTAGGAGCAATGCTACCCAAACTTGGTTAGTTCTGTACATATGATGTCTTTACTCTGTAGTTGCGCTTATATTTTCAATGTTAAACGGCAATGGTATCTTAATATCCAACCCTTCTGCGTTGTTAACCTTTTATACTATGGGACTTTCTATGTCATGAGGGCTGTAGAACATAAAACCGCAGCATGACCTAAATACTTTGAACAAAGTTATTGTACTCTTCTCTTATATAGCAAGAACAGTTTGAACTTAGCTTTGAACACATTTATATCATATTACCTGCAGAAAGTCACCCATGAGCTTGAACTGTCTGTTGATACCCTGATATCTTTAAACCGACTTGAATGCACAACCTAAGGGCTGTGGATATTCGTTGATGCTTGATACCATCGGGCCAAAGGGCATTTGGTAATACCTGCGAGAACATATAACACCAGATAACTCATGCCTCATTTGACAACAGTTTTATCTCTTTATGCACGTACATTTAAAAAAAAAAACAAAAATCTGGCAGAAGTCAGCGTTTGGAAGTATTGGCATCTTTTAAATACAAACAAACTGTTCACAAGTTTTGTGAGCAACAATTTTAAATTATGAAAATGTTTCTGATATTATTATGCTTTACAAAATGAACAGACGTTTAATTATTAACATTTTTAAATATAAGCAATCTTGGTGCAGAGTTTGCATATGTTGTGAGATTTACCAAAAGAAGTTTCAAGCAGCATCTTCAGTATTAGAGTTAATACCTTCTTTGTAACCTAAATTTAGTATCAAACTTGAGATTTTGTCAAAAGGGCACTTGAGACACCTCTAACCTTGGTAGATCATGCTTGTTATATCAGTCTTGCATCTTAAGAATTAAAGTTTATAGGCACCATGCTTGTGTGACATTGGAACTCATATAAGACCATAATGTGCTGATGCTTGGAAGTAGGGAGGTGATTTGTACACCACCCAATTCACTTTGCACACCACTGGGCCTGATTTGCGTTGTTGCACCTTCTGCTGTTGATATTGTTCCTTATGGCGTGCGTAGTATTTTTGTGGTTTACAAATCATCTCCAATCGAAATAGGGGCACATGGACATTTTTTGATGCGATCTGACTGGCATCATTAAGGCATATCTTTTTTATGACTATAACTTGTGTGTTGAATACATTAGTTTCTTATGTTTCTCTTCTTGGTTATTCAGTTTTAACATCAACCTTAAAGTGTTCTATTAAGCCAGTCAAATGGCGAGCACTTGTCTATAGCAATAATATAAAAGACTTGTACGCCCGTCATGGTTTATAATGGTACTGCAGCTACTGCTCATACTTGGATGAGATGATGTTTACAGGCGCTGGTAGCTATGCTAATTGAGTTAGGTTATTACACAGATTGTGTTATCTAACTTTTTAATGACCTGTTAAAATGTTTCAGGTGACCTGTTGATGTTATTGAATGTAACGCTAGATGAAAAGGTTTTGCCAACCACATATGGCCAGTTGAAGCCTCCTCTAGGAAAGCATCGTCTAAAGGTTAGTTTACATATCTATTGCTTTTATCAGTTCCATATTTTTCATTCTTGTGAGAACAAATTTCTAGCGATGATAAACGTGGTTAATCAAATTTTGTCCTCTAGCAAATATAGAAGTTAACCAAATACTAGACGTTTTAAAAACGGGTGGCCGGGTTACAAGATTTATAGTTTCAATAAGCTGTTGATCTTTTAAATAAAATGATTTAGGAAACTGTGTGCGTTAAGATAAACTTTAGGCGCTCTTTGACCCATTTTCTTTTTATCTATGCCTTTTGCTCAACCCATATTTTACTCATAAGTGATATAATATAACCTGAATTAACCCGTTCATAAGTGGGTCGACATTGCCACCTCTATTTAATATAAAAAAAGAAGCAGAAAAACCTTCTCTTGATGTCTTAAATTCTACTTCTAGTTGATTCTTCACTTCTCATGTATGGTGATGTTATCTGCCTGCAGATTGTGGAGTTCATTTCAGTTTTATTAAAAACTGGGAACGAAATCGCAGAGAAGGAGTTAATCAGTTCTGGAACCATACAAAGAGTTCTTGATCTTTTCTTTGAGTAAGACACCACTAATCCTTCTGTTATGTTAGTCGTATATCAAATGGTCTATTATGCTACAACTAACTTGATTTCTATATGATATATTCTTTAGTAATTGTGATAATAGTTTCTATAACTTGTAACTATTGCAGGTACCCATATAATAATGCTTTGCATCATCACATCGAGAGTATAATATATTCGTGCCTTGAAAGCACAAACAATACCATCATTGATCATCTCTTTCAAGGATGTGGTTTGTTGTCGAAGATTCTCCAAACAGATAGTAATCCCGTTCTTTCAGGAGAAGATAATCAGGTAAATGATGTCATCTTTGTTACGGGTTCACTTTTTGAAAAAACAAGATTAATTGCTTGTAACATGAAGGCGGTCAACATATGTTGGTTTATTCAATCTTGGAAATTCATCTATGGGGGTGTCTAAATGAGCTGTTTATAGTTACCTTCTTATAATCAGAATCGGATAATCCACTGACTGTAGTAAGACCGGGCTGTAGCAGATAGTGCTTAGTTATGCTTCTGCTGTTTGAAATTTTTATAATCATATCTGCAGACGTTTGAGTGTTTCTAAAATCGGATTATATAAGGAACTAATAGGTAAATTTACAAAAAAGGAAATTATTATGAAAAAGTGGTGGTTTTTTGTTTGGTGAGATTTCACTCAAGTTGGTTAAAAAATGGTAGTAATTAGGTAATTAATTTACCCTTTGATGTTACGTATGCAGCCTACATTGCCAGCTACTGGAAGAAACGCACCTCGACTTGGGAACCTTGGGCATATCACACGAATTGCCAATAAAATCATGCAGTTGACAAATACCGACAGCCGCATTCAGACACATATTCAGGTGTGCTATTACTTATGTAAATTTTGACAAAAGAGATTCCGTTAATATGCATAATAAGCTATTGGAAACATGCTTGCCAGTTCTATTTTTCTGCACGTAAGATATTTTATTGTTAATGTGTATTGTTTGCTTGCTTGATGTCTTTCTTATGCAAACTAGTTTTTATGGCCAACTGTTCTCTTCTTAGCTTCATGCTAAAATCTTTCTATTTGGTAAAGGTCTTACTGGCTAGTTTTGTAATATTGTAAACGAGCTCATGTAGCAGTCTTACATTTACAAATGTTTTGTTCAATATAGTATGACTTTTCATGCTTCTCATGCACTAATGTAATTAAAATCTTGTTTGCTATGATCTAGGAAAGTAGCGAATGGAACGAGTGGCAGGGTACAGTTCTACAGGAGCGGAATATGGTTGAAAATGTGTATCGATGGGCTTGTGGGTATGTTTCTTGCTACTCTGCTTTTATGGATTGCCTGTCAAAGCATGTTATATTATGTTAATCTCTATAAATCTGATTACTACACGACCCCTCTGAAGTCACTAGTGCTATTTAATTTCATGGTGCTAATCTTGATTCTATCTTGATATTCTCAGTCGACCAACTTCAATACATGATAGAAACAGGGATAGTGATGAAGATGACATAAATCATGACAGAGACTATGATGTCGCTACTCTAGCAAATAATCTAAGCCAGGCATTTAGATACAATGTGTATGATAATGAGGAGGGTGAAGAGGTATGTTGAAGGTTCTTTTGTTTGAGTTCAAGTGTGTGGTATTTTGTACAAAAATTTACGCCTTACTCATTATATTCTGATGGCAGGGACATGTAACTCTTGGTCAAGGTGACGAGGTAATACTGGAACTTTTTTTTGGTTATATTTCTAGAGTTATCATTATCATAATCTTTATAGTTGTATTTGTAGATGATGATTAGTGTCTCTGCGTACTGTATTCTGGATTGTGATACTGATACTGAAATCTGTAATTCAATTTTGAGATGCAGGAGGGCTACTTTGATGACGAATCTGCTGAAGTTGTGATATCATCACTGAGGCTAGGTGATGACCAAGGCAGGTAAGTTTTAGGAAATGAATTTAGAATCATCTACTTGATCCCGCAAAACTCTGTTGTTTGGCTAGGCATACAGTAAAAAATGTTCAGTTTTGGCCCATTTGACCTTCTCAGGATATAAACACAACCCAAATCGACCCATTCATAAGTAGATAAGCAGATATTGCCTCTCAACAAAAAGTTGATAAAGATTGAATACAAAGCTATAAAGGTATTATGTTTAAAGTAAGTAATTAATTTATAAGGATGAGTAATGCATTTAGGGAGATTTAAGAAAAATGTTAAATAAAGTGTTTTAAAGTAGATAAGTTGACGAATAAATAATAGCCATTAAGCATTTATAACTTTTATAACAAAAATAAATGTAAAATAAGATGTATACTATTCATTTAATGCATAAAGAGTAAGGAAATTATCTAACATTCTTGGCTAAGTTGAGTCAAAATAATAAATTGTTATGATTATAGAGATAATAACATATTAAGACAATAAATTAAAGAGGTAACCAGATAATATTGCATAATCATTCGTTTAATATCTCAAGCATGAGACTATCATTAAATGAAGTAAATAGAATTAAAATACATCAATTTGGTCAATAAAGATTTAAATAATAAAATGTTCACAAGATACTATAAAAATGGTTATGTAAAGGTCTAACATCTTGTGACAATCATTTAGCTTAACATTAAATTTTATCATATGCATAACATTAAGAAATAAATAGAGTTATAATAGAGTCAATCATACTTTCATACAAATCACTAAATAAATATTTATCAACAATGAATTATTCAATTTTATCAAATTTGCTGAATAAAATTAAAAATTAGTTTTATGTATGAATCTAACAACTTCCAATCACAATTACAATAATTTAAAACAGTCAATAGTTTCATCAATTATATAATAAATAATTAAATTTGAGAATTAGAAGATAGATTCAAAAACTAATTTAACGATATCGTAATGCACAAACATTTCATAACATTTACAAAATCATCACTGCAATTAATTTAATAAAATGAGATAAAGTTCTGGAAATAGAAGTATTAAAACAATAATGCATACGATTAAGATTAGACTAAACCTATAATTCATATGTGCAAATATCATTCTACAGTAAAAGTGATATTAGTATGATAAATGATTTAGATTATTAAGTAGTTATTAATATTCATAATGTTATGATAGGTTGATGTATTACATATAAGGTGAGCTACGTGGTTATGCAATTACGTAAAGCTTTAAATATACGATCAAAATTTTAAGTAAAGATGCATAACTTACATTAGTAGTGATAGTTAGTAAAATAGAATTAAATGATATAGATGATTAAATTAATATAACAATCATGATCAAGGATGTAAGAAACAACATTATTGTTAATAAATAACTTAAATATAATTAAGTGCTTTATTGTAGATTAATCAAATGCGTACCGTAAGTGAGTTTGTCAGACTATTTTGAGTAATAAGATTGAGCAAATTTAATACAAGTTTATATGAAATTACACTTATCAATGTTAATTAAAACTTTAGAACGAGTATCTACAAATTTGTCAATTGGTGATTAACAAAGGTTAGTTAAGTTTATTCGATATTTACATCTATGGTCACAATACTTAAATGTTGGTTCTTTATCCAATACATATCAAATATCATTCAATCATTAAAAGATTTCATAATCAAATACACATTAATATCTAATCGATTAAGCGACAAGCATTAACATTTATAGTCTTAAGAAATTAGTCAATAGAACTAATTTTCCAAGGAATTCATAAATTCAAATATCATTAAGTTAAGATTTGATGAAGAAATAACATATATTAATGTTTCATAATAAACTAAATATTAGTCAAGGTCACTAATTTGATCAATAGTATGCACAAGCTAGTTTATATTCATAGAATAGTTATAAATTTGATGAATTGCATTTATGGATATTATAATTTGTAGGAGTCTTAGCATGAGAAAGTTGCATAATTGCAAATTATTTAAATGTATTTAAGTAGTGTAAGAGCTTGGAATGAATGATTTTAATGTTTAATTATCGTTATGAAATAGTGTCTTAAATGTTTAAACATTAATTTTATATTTATGAAATTATAAAATAACATTATAGAAGGATACAAAGTAGCTTTAGGATAAATGATTATTGAATATTGAATGTTAATTAGTTGTACGATTACGAGATGTAAAACAATGCAGTTGTGATTTCGAAGGACTCAGATAAGATACTTACATTACATTCATGTATTCAAGGTAATTGGTCAATTAAGTCTAAGTTATAAGATAAATTTTGAAGTATTTATTCAACTCATCATAATCAATTTGATATACATGAGTATCAACAATACATTGTATATATAGCATATTAATTGAAAAGTGGTGTAAATGTATAAGCTATGTTCTATACTATTTGATGACTGAGGTAATAGATTTAATTGCATCGAATTTATAGATATTTCATTACTTTAGAATGATTCATAACAGAGTTTTCCAATACTTCACGTAGAAACATTAACCTGATTAATCTATGCAAATACGATTCATCTACGATAATGAGTCCAAATAATCTCATTCAGATGACTGATGACTAATTCATATAATTTCTATTAGGTTGATTGACATAAGAAGTTATGCTCGTGTTATATCATGTTTTAAATATGGTTATATTCATTAGCTTCATTACTTATTATCATTAATGTTGTAATTGGACAATATTTATATAGGTATGGTGAAGTATTCAATTGATCACATGACACAAATTTATGTATCTGTGAAAGTAGCATTTATTGATCAATAACAAGGTATGAAATTAGGACAATATTCAGCAACTATAGATTGTATTCATGTAGCGGATAGATGACGATTTAATTGATTATTGAAATATCATGACATATTTGAATAGTCTAATGATTACTTGAGGTTTTAGAATTGATCAATGTATCAATTATGATTTATAATATTTTGATTAGTTAAGATGACTATACGATGACGTGTAATGATTTATTATATAATAAACGATGATCTAAGTATGCAAGATCAGTGATTAGAATTTATTTATGCTTCAGGTACAGTAATTTATATTATAACAAATCTAATAAGTACGTTGAAGTTATATGTAGTCTAGTTGAATATCTTATATTTGATACTGAGTGATCTATGTAGGAACCATAAGGTTTCGATCAATATTACGAACTTGGTTACTCATTCGAGGATGCATTGTATGAACGATCTTGATAGTTTAACATTTAAGTCGATGATTATACTAAATGTTTGTATGTCCAAATGTATCCATAATTCTAGACATTTAATTTGGCAGGTATCAATTTAGATGACAACAACTTCAATTTAATTGAAGGGCATTAATGACATAATAATATTAATGTCAATTTGGAGAAGTTCATTAATGGTCATATAATCATTAAATTCATATACCATTATTAGATTAGATTCATGTTGATAGATATTTATTCATTCGTTTCATGAGTTAGAATCGACATGATTTTTATTATTCAATCGGTACAATGCCGTAAACATAATGATAAATAGCATAGACTGATACGAAGATCACATAATCGAATACAGTGATTAAGCAGTGCAATTAAATGGAATATCGAATCTGTATGTCGTCAAGACTACTTAAAAGGTAAGGTGGGATGTTGCATGTATTGCAGAGAGGTCTATACTAGTGCTATGTAGTCATTGTTATTTGGTTTACCGCTTAGAAGTGGAATTTTGAAGATCAGTCGTTAAATAAATTTCAGTATGGTTGAGCAAATTGGATAAATAGTTCAGGAATGCAAGCATATATGAAATCAAGTAATTGAACAGTTATCACTTCACAGGAATCTTCATAACATCCATATCTAATATTTAGTCATATCGTTTAAGTAAAGGCTTAATATTTGATACATTTAATCTTATTCAATCGACTATGACAAATGTCTTAACATCTGAACAATTAATTAAGGTACAAGAGATTCATAGAGACAATATAAAGATAAGAATTGAGCAATAATCAAATTAAAGACGTTGATCTAACAATAGCATATCAAGATGTAAACACTAGTTCACGTAAGGATGCTGATAAGACTAGTAGCATATGAACATTAATTTTCGTGAAACACCATACAGATTTCCAATGTTAAAGCTCATTAGTAATGCAAGATCACACATAAATCATATTACAATTAGATTAAAATTCTCATTATAGATCATGACTGGAACAAGTGAGTACCTGTGAAAAATTGCAACTGATCCGATTCATGAATATCTCTAAATAAAAATTCTCATAAACAATGGTAAGAAGTCTAATGTTCCAACTGCATATATTTTAAATCATGTCCATTCATTAACCCTGATAATTAGATCTATAATTTCCAAGCAATGTTGATAAAGAACTTTACTGTCATGGATTAAAATTATCAATGTATTTACCATGTTCTTCAAGATGCATCTAAACATAAGTACATGTATGAGTGAAATTAAATGATCAAGACTAAGGTCATATAATAATTTCACACCAACTATTTCAGCAATAATATGGAACACATGATAACATCACGAACTTATAAAAAATAATGATCTGATTATGTAAGTTTTGATAATCATAACTATTATCTTAATTAATATATTCATAGTTCATACAATGTAATTTATAAAAATGTACTAATGTGAAATTCAATCGTCACGACATTTCATTTATGCAAAGGTTTGATTGTTTGAGATTACTTGTTTTAGTTAATCAAGGATTGCACTAAAATAGGGAGGAATGTTGGATATTTTAGTGTAATTGGATTAACTTGTTTGACCAATTCATCATAATAAGACATCATTTAGGTTTGGAGGTGCGAGTGCACACCTACTTGTATTTATTATGATCTTAGGTGAAGCCCCAAGGACGGGGTCCGGGCGGCGCCCTGTCTTGAGTCAGGCGAGCCCACAGCAAGTTGTTTTGTTTTTCGCCGAAATACAATGGATTCTCTTGAAGTTGTATTTCTGTTGAAATACAATGGATTCTCTTGAAGCCATTGATTCTCTTGAAGTGTTGTTCTCGATTAATATTCGAGGCGAGGGACAAAACTTGACAACTTGGAAACCCTAAAACTGCCATTGGCAGTTATCCCGTAACCTGTTATATACGGTTTATTTGGTCATATATTCATAACGGTTCATTATATCTCAGACCCAAAACATACAGAAAATTCTCAACTCTGAATTGTATCCGATTGAATAGTTTGGTAGAACCGCCAAATTGATTCGATCTGAAAGTGTTCACACGCCTTTCAGAGAAGTTAAGCATATCCACAGTGTTCGTTATTACTACATATCCCCTACAATTATGTTCATTACTCATAAACTTGTAAGTAATTTCATTAATTCTTCTTTCTTTATATATACTTCAATTAACACTAATAGGGTTGATAGATGCCCTAATATATACGTTCTTTTTCACTTAGGTTATTCAATGTGCTAGCTATTTAGATCAATTTTGAGATAAATTTTAGAGTCGTATAACTTTATTAGTGAACAGAATCAAAAAGATTTGAACGTATGACTGTTATATATAAGTTAAAGTAATCTAAATATTATGTTAAATAAGTTGAGTGCTTAAGTGAACAAAACACAAAGTATTAGGGTTGACGAACCTCATTGTATCAAATATTATAGGATGATTAACAAAACATGATACTATATATCGTATGCTTTGTAAAAAAGTAAAAAAGAAAAATAATAATGGTATGATTAGTATCAGTCAGTCAAAACGGTACAGTAAATCATGCTAAAACTTTAAACCGCGGCGAGTTTTTGTTGGTTTTATGGACAATAAATTAATAGACGTGTGTTAGGATCGAACTTGAGACCACGGGATTGCACGCTTTACGTATGAGAATTTAAAGTTAATAATTAAATATAAATGTTATATTTGAGGAATTTTCAAATGCTTACTCTTATTTTGATACTTACCAAGGGACAAATCCCCACCATCTATTTAGTTTGATCTAATGGTGTGGATTAACCTAATATTTAATATGTCTAAACCTAAGTTCATGTTTTTTTCTTGTCTTTTTGTTTTCTTTTCTTTCTTTCTTTCTTTCTTCTTTTGTTTTTTTTTTCTTTTATTAATTATTCACGTTTTTTTGTTATAATCAGTTTTTTATTTATTTATTTATTTTATTTTATTTTAATATTCACGTTTAATTTTTTCAAAATTCACATTTTTTTAATATTCACGTTTTCTTTTGTTTGTTTGTTTTTTTTAATTCACGTTATTTACGTTTTTTTTAATTCGCGTTTTTTTTCTCTTCCCTTTCATACGTTTTCGTCCTCAATACGTTCTCATCTATTTTTCGTCCGTTTTCATACGTTTTCGCCCGATTTCATACGTTTTTGTCCGTTTTCATACATTTTGTCCGTTTTCATAAGTTTTCACATGTTTTCTTCGTTTTCTTCCATTATTCATACGTTTCGTCCGGTTTTCATACGTGTTTTCGTTCTCATACATATTAGTCCGTTTCATCGTTATTAAATGTTTTCGGCCGTTTTAAGCGTTTTCATCGTTTACGAATATCACAAGTGATATTACGAGATAGTACAAGTGATATTACGAATAGCACAAGTGATATTACGAATATCACAAATAATCTTGTGAATATCGCAAGTGATGTTATGTGATATTACGAATATCACAAGTGATATTATGTGATATTGAATATCACTGTGATATTCGAATGCCACAAGTGATTTTTGAATATAACAAGCGATTTTCAACTAATGTTTTGTAACATGAAAATCATCGTGATATTCAAAATATCACGATGATATCAAGAAAATCACAAGTGATATTGATAATATCGCAAAGTGATATTCATACTATCGCAAAGTGATATTGAATATCATAAACTCATATTCGAATATCACGGTGATATTGAGAATATCACGGTGATATTCGGAAAATCACAAGTGATATTGAGAATATCACGGTGATATTCGAAAATCACAAGTGATATTGAGAATATCACAGCGTGATATTCGAGAAAATCACAAAGTGATATTAACAAAATATCACTTGTGTTTTTAGAATATCACAAAGTGATATTCGAGATAATCACAGTGATATTCGAATATCACGAAATCACTGTGATAGTCGAAGCGTGTGAAAATGAGCGAAAACTTAAGAAAATGGACGAAAACGTAAGAATACGGACGAATTCGTATGAAAACAAGCGAAAACGTATGAAAGAGTAAAAACACGTATGAAAACGTATGAAAAATGGACTAAAAATGATGAAAACGGGCAAAAACGTAAGAAAACGGATAAGAACGTATGAAAACAGATGAAATCGTATGAAATCTAAGAAAAAAACACGAATAAAAAAAACGCGAAAAAAAATAACGCGAATTAAAAAAAAAAAAAAAAAAAACGTTAATTAAGAAAAAGCGTGAATAAGAAAAAAAACAAAAAAAGTGAATAAAAAGAAAGACAAAAAGACAAGAAAAAAAAACATGGACTTAGGTTTATCTACTAAATCTTAGGTTAATCCCCACCATTAGATCAAACTAGATGGATGGTGGGGATTTGTCCCTTGGTAAGCATTAATTTTTGGGTAAGCAAAATAAAGTGCCTCTATTTGAGGAATTTTCAAATGCTTACTCTTAGAGACCCGTTAACACCGGGTTATCTTTTAAAGAAATAGATAAATGAGATGATAATAAAAGTAATAACGTAATTTTGTTAAATTTAAAATATGTGTGAGTCACATTCGATTTACAACCATACATAAATCTGTTTTCATAAATCAAAAAAAATCTATCCGTTTTAGCAATATCCAAGGGCTTACCTGAAAGTTGTATATATTGTCAAATGATGCCCATACTCTCGCAGAAGATTCTTCTGTACCCCTTTTGTCATCCTATCCAGTAAAAAATTTATTCATGTGAGTCCACGTCTTGCAAAAGTTGAAATATACAAAATTTAACATGAAGATATATTATTAAGTGTTATAGAAGCTCTAAAACCAGTCACTTTAACCCACTTGATCCCATGTCTTTTTTATAGCAAACGATATACTGACCCATTCCAACCCATATATTGTTATGTACCTAAGCTTGGTCCGTATAGTAAGAGCATCCAAGTAATAATATTTTATCCTTCAACTCTCCTGTATATGTATAAGTAACAACTTGATAATCCAAATATGAAAACTATAAATGAGTCTTTGCTAACTAATTTATTCCATTAAGCACGAAAAGGTTAATTAGACTAAAAACTAACATAAACTCAACTAACCAACCAAATATTAGCATCATTAGCATCAACGTAGCTCAAACAATATATTAAAGATATGTATAAGAAACATAGCTTGAGAAACACATAATTTGAATGACTTTGTTAGCCACTTAACCCTTTCAAAATCCAATACAAATAAAAAGAGAGATTCTTAATACTTCATCTAAACATGACTTATATGAACAAATTCAATATTTACACACTTGTTTTCACATTACAACATTGTTCTTTACTTCTTGGTTGTAATGAGTTCTTTGGCTTGCTCATATGTTGTCTCTCCATAAGCAATGTACGAAGATACTTCTTCATCAACAACGATCTCCTATTACATTTTTTAGCATTTTAGTGTGAGAGACCGGAGGCGTTACAAGCGCCAATGACAAAATATAATATATTTATATGTAGATTCAATAAGCAATACCAAGCGACACATATATAAGCCAAGCACTTTTGTGAAACAATGAGAGACAACTTGTAGACATAGGCTAAGGCCGAGAGCAGTGAGTAATGGCATTGCAGAAAGATCAACCTCTGTCAAGTTAGCTTTATCAAGCGCATACCGCTCCAAATCTGTTTCCTTTCATTAGCCGCTCCAAACCTGCTCCGATTACTGTTTCAATTACATAGACTATTTGAATTTAGTTAATCTGGGTTGTTTGATATAGGTTAAAAATTGAGGCTCAGATCGGTAAGAATGTGCTGGAACAAATAGGGGAAAACCGCTATGGCTACATTAACACAAAATAACTAATGCACCCCAAAGAAATGTTTGAAATATGCAAGATTTCATTCACAAAATTCTCCCCAAACATTTCAAATATTCATAAAATTCATAAGTTATTCATAAGAACACTTGAATATTTGCAGATTTCAAACATTTTTTTGGGGAGCACATAATAACAATGCAATATAGCTCATATAAATATACCATGGATGCGAAGTTACGAAGCTCGCCATGCCACGATGCAAATAATTTCAGTTTCGTTCTAGTCCAACCACCACGCCAAAACCCGGACACCAAGATTAGCGGTGCCACACACCGAATACCTATAAGACTTTAAAATTTGCTTTCTTTTAGTGTAACCGATTTATCACAAAGACAACACTTTCAAACAACCATTAACTATAATATACATTCATCAAAAAATTTCTCTCACAAATAAATCTATAAATCAGAAAATGTAATAGCCACCCCAAATTGTAACATACGCATCTGCTGTATTTAGCTCCCATCAGTATTTTTCCTACGATTGAAACGTTTTCGTTAATTCAACTATTTATGTACACTAACTTGCAGGCAACAACGACACAAAGTATCTCTAAAATAATGCTAATAAATAACAAAGTGAAAAGGTAGTATAGTTACATGGGTTGTATGTATAAAAGTGACTTTCAGACTGAAGTGTTTCAAGTCAGCCTGACCCATACTCACCGGTAAAAAACGAACCTATTTTCACCCGTTGCAGAACCTTGCAGGGCCACCCATGTCAACCCCTTTTACAAATGCAAGAAAAGCACAACCTTGCAGCCTTGCACAGAATAGCGGACTGCAAGTTTGCACAACCTTGCACAAACTGACCCGTGTAACCCGCAGAAAGCCGTCACCAATTAGCGAACCTGAGAGCGATATTGTTGAACTTGTGAGAAATATAGTGAATGATTAGAGTGAAGCACAATTACATTGACCAAACAGTTTTATCGCTACAACATGTCAACTCATTTTACCAATTATGAGAACATTCTGATTATGTGGCCAGAGGTTAACTTCCAAAATCATATTTAATTCCAATACTTGTTAACAATTGGTAACTAAATTTTCTTTGAAGAAAAGATGATTTGAGTATCAATGTTTGAGTCAAAATCTGGCCCGTTTGGTATAATTTAGCTACATAAACCAATTACCTTGATTAGTATTCTCAAGATTAATTTTTTTTACAGGTAGTAACAAACTACAAACTTGCAAAAGAATTTTTACCATTAACAACACATGAGAAAGTAATTATGATCCTAAGGTGTGTTTGTAAATGCTTATTTCAAACTATTAATTTGTTTTTAAAAAATGAGCGTATCACTACTTTATAATAAGCAGGTAAGAATTATGTTAAAGACTTAGGATTGCTTATCCACTTAAAGATCATGTAATCACAGTCAAGTGACAAAGTCAAACGCATGTTATAAATGAAAAAAAAAAAAAAATACTACCTTTTGATAGCTCTTGGACACAAAGATGAAGCTTAAGATCACCATCAACATTCATCCAAGAAACACAAAGTATTTAAATGTATCCTAATAATTTCCTAACAGATAATCAATAATATCTCTTAATAATTTCCGACAATTTTGTTAAGTGTCAAGTGGGTTTTTTTTATTTATTTTTTTATTATTTTTTTTTATACATTTAAGAGCCCCAAAAGGTACCTTTTTAATAACCATTAAGTGTTGTTTTTTAAGCCTTTTTGATAAAATTTATTGGTCTAATACATTTATGTAGCTCATTAAGCAGTCGTACCAAGTTATAAAAAACAAAGATATGAGCAATATATGCAAACTATTTCTTCACAAATCTACGCCAAAACAGTTTTATTTTACAAATTACATTGAAAAGCTACATAGAAAGTTAGAATAATGCAAGCAAATATAACTATTCCAAGATAATAAGGATTATGCTCAAGTGCTTATATGCTAATCCTTAGCAGGCAAGCGGTTTCAAGATGGCAAGATATGCTCCTTTATAAGTGTGTATTTGAAATAGCGGCAAGCAGGTGTCTCGATTTACTTAAGTTGTATATCTCCTAGTCAAGCTGGACTTGAGAAATGCCTGGGAAACCAAACAACCCAAATTGTTCATTCCCCTCTTCACTTTTAGAAACCACCAATTTTCAACAAAATCTAAATTTTACCCATTATTAAACATGATGGATATACTAAAATTCGAAAATGCAACCACCGACTCCACACTTCAACTCCAACAATCCCCAAAATATTTATTTATAAAAAAGTTCAACAAACCTCACGAATAGTAGCCAAACACATGTGTAATGATTACTAAAAAGTGGATACATAAAAGAGAAATAAACTCACCTTTGAACTTCATTATCACTAATAGCCTCCAATTTAGCGTGTGTCGATGAAACATGTATATACATAATACACTACTGATAATTTTATGGATGCTCAATCATTAGGTATCGTACCATGAAACATGTATATACATAATACATGTACAATATGGTACGAAATATGTGTTATGTATTTCGTAATTTTGGTTCAGACATCATGGTACGAAATACGTAATTTTGGTTCAGACATCCTAATGAAACATGTATATACATAATACATGAACAATATAGTACGGAATACGTACCTTGTGGAACTGGTAACCTCGATAGCAGTGTTAGTTAAGCCAAGAAACATAACAACAATGAGATTTTCTTGTCCATCGGCGCTAAGAGTTAATATGTACAGGTCCATTTCACTCTGCAAGTTTATTGTTCACTTCAACAGAGGCAGATCAAATAAATGATTGTTTGCTGAAGCACAAACTTGAGACAGTGGCTAAGAATACATAATAAACCCATATCATGTCCCAGATTCAGTAGTGCTGATATATTGATTTTTAGGCCATTTTTTTGGAGCTTCATCTTTAATAAATGAATTTGATCAAGAAAAGTGGACAAACAGATATTTTTTTCGATCGCTTTACTTATAAACCGCTGTCCCAAACACCCCTAAGCTATTGAGGCTAATCCATAACACGTAACTGCCACACAAAGTTATCTTCTTGTACGAAATAAAAGTTTCTGAAAAGAAAATTTATCACTAATTTCAGCCTGTAAGAGTTGAAAAATGTTCTTTAAGAGTATCTATTCTCATGCATAGAGTTTTGTTAAGGGTAGGGCATAACCATCATACCTCATGCTCACATGATGTACGAAAAATGTGGCCTGTAAGTGCCTGTTTCAAAAATGTGACCATGTAAGTGCCTGTTTCAAAAACGTGACCATGTAAGTGACGTTACCTCTTCGGATTTTTGCAAACCTCCTTTTGCGATTAGCATACATGGGCCTGTTGATCGTTGTACTTTCCGTGCATTTTGCAAATCCGGACCAACGGCCGCACCTGCATTGACAGACACCACCGTTATCCAGATATTGTAATTGACTTCATAAACTCTACCGAAACCGACTGTGGGTACCAATTTACCTGCAGGAGGGAAAGAGGTGACGGCATCCCCGTGGACCATCCTAGACTGGAAATCCAATATGAATGGACCATTTCCTGTAAACGGATAAGATGTGCGAAGTGCATTATATAAATTGGTTTATAAAGGACAATGTAGGATATCGTATTAAGTGTAAAGCCACCGACACCTGTTAATGTGTAAGTTACATGAGAATGCATGACTTCGTTGGTAGGCTTTCCATCTGACGTACTGCATACCACCCGGTTATTGATGGTGGAAGCTGCAGGTTTGCTCACCTGGTTACAGCAGATGCACGACTATCCGCGATCGTCAGACTCAACTTCCAAATCTGTCATAACCACTAAAAAGGTCATACATATTGCTGGTCTATGCGAGCATGACATTCTGGAGCATCTACACATATACGATATTGTAAATATGAATGGCTAAAGTCAGTGTTATATGCCATTATCCTGTAAAAAAAATGAACGAATAAGATTTATTCCACCTTGTTGCACCTATCCTTAAAAAATGAACCACTCAACCTAACATAAAATAAATGTATCAAACCTATCATTTGTGTTCACACTCATATCTCGTGAAAACCAAATCCACCACCGTCTTCACATGGCTCAAGTAAACAACATTATTCCATCATCTTAATAAAAAAAAAAAAAAAAGTTCTAAAATTCCTATCTTTTAATATGTTTTTCTTATTCTAATGCATGTTTATGTATAATCTTATGTTAAACAGAGGTTGGTACATAGCCGGTGAATGTAGCAGATTAAAATGATGCTTCAGCACAACCAAGCGTTAATTCTCAAACAATGACCGCAACTAATAAACCTATATTTGCACTAAACTATAAGCACAATAGCCATAAAAATCTGACAAAATGCATACTACAAAATATGGCAACAACAAACTTCAGTCCCTTAAAAGACCAAATATAATTCACATATACCTTTGCAATCTATAGTGAAACTCGAAGCAAGGCATTTAAGTTGTCCTTCTCCATTCATTAGTAGGGTACCTGGTCGTGTGAAGAAATCCACTCATATTTCCTAAAAAAATTAACAAAAACAACCATGAATAGACATATATACGGTACCTGGTCGTGTGAAGAAAAAAGCCAAAAATTACAATAAGGTGATGAAACAACATTTATAAATTATTAAATTTACAAAAAGCCAAAACCTGTTCAGAAGATCGAAGAATCAGCCCTTCAGTATCGAAGAATCAATTGCGCCGGCAGAATATTAGTTCTAACCATCCCACCTATCTCTTTTCCCATCATAATCGAGTTAAAATGTTTCTATCTTTTCATCAGGTGCAATGTTCTTACTCTTCCATTTTAATTGTTTAATACAAAAATTTCAGATTAATCAAACTCACACGAAAATCGTGAATAAATGTTCAATATCACAGCAACCTGATGAAAAAGTGACTAACTTTTCCTAAATATACATAAGTTTTTGTCAACCAAGAAACCTACTGACTGATAAGTTGCATCTTTCACCGTTATCTCTTTCAAAAAATAAGTAGTTGTTTAAGGTTTTAAATACCATCACAATTCAAGCATAAACTTGTGTACGACTAAATACTGAAATTAACATTAATGCCAATCAAACCTTTTTTTTACTTTATCCTTCTTTCTGATCCATAAATCTCACTGAAAACATTTGGAACCTGCAATTAAACAAAAAGCATAAATAAAATGATTTTTTTTTGTTGATATGGAAGCTGATTCCGATGTAGTAATTGGCGGTGGCTCTAATCTTGGCGGTGGCCCTAATCTTGGCGGTGGCAATAAATCGAAAAGCCTCTCCAAATTAGTCATTTTATTAGTTGAAGAGGGTCATTGGATCAGCTTCCATATCCAAAAAATAAAGATTAGAAGGGTCACTGGAATTATTACCTGCAAACCGATGTCATCTGAATAGTTCCCCTTCATATCCTCCAGTTTTTCAGCATATTCAATTCTAATCTGTAAAACACGAACTGTAATTATCAAATGCATTCAAATTTGGTTTTAAACGTAAAAGTTAAAACTAAAAGTTAAAACTAATAGTTGAAGGATGAAGAATACCATATCAAAAGGTTGTAGCCTTAACTGATAAAGCATGGTCATACAACAAAAAATGCCTTGGTGAGGCCAAGGTAGGTTGGACGGTCCATACCACAGTTAGCTTCATTAGCAGATGCAATAAGGCATTGGAGCAACAAATAGATAAGTAGATATGTTAAGGTATAAATAGAGATAAATGAATATACACTTCAATCTCAATGATTTAATGTAAAATTTATATATAAGGAAAGGTGTAATCTCACCCGCAACATTGCTTAAATCAATTTGTTTGAGATCAAAATGTACTTGAAGATGTGTTCTATTCGACTTTTTTATCTGTTAGAGTCAATAACAAAGACCTTCCAAAATTTGCACATTATAAGCCGTCAATGAAATTTACAAATTATCCTGTTAGAGTCAATCACAAAGCAAAGACCTTTATCAATACAAAACACGTAATGAAACCTCTAAAACAGGATTTGTCGAACAAAAGTTTCATTGAGGAATTTTATCAAATAGTTGGCGTGCATCTCAAAATAATAGCAATAGTATGAGTTTTAAGAGGTCATCGAATACATAAACAATTGCTACGTCAAACAAATCATTTCCAAAGCAGGTTAATCATTTTCATCAATCCATATCATCAACTAACAATTAAATTGAAGAATTAAAAGAGATAAAACATGTAAACCTGGTTAATCTTTCTCAATCACAATCTACCTACAAAAATAAATATAACATAATCAATCGAAATATGTCATATATTTGAATCCACACAATATTATCCATCAGAAGAAAATTAGAAGAAAGAAATTCAAAAACAAACTTACAATTTTACGATAATGAAAGCAACAAACCATTTCCATATTACAATGTTGACAGCAAAAGAAATACACCCGCACCAAATTAGGGTTTATGATTGATTGTAGGTTTTAGTTTAGGAGCGTAGAATGGTTTTGATTTATGGAAGTGATGTTTTGAATTTTTTATAAGGAGGAGCGTGTAGACTGTAGAGAGAGAGAGGTATACCGTGTTGCAAAAAATTATCAGTTTCTATAGCTTCATTTTTAAAAAAAGTCATGCATAAAAGTATTGTACATAGAAGCTAAATAAGGAAGTGCATTAAACGAATTTTTAATGCTGGTAGCTTAGTAGGCTTGTACAAAAGCTTATTTTATTATATATAATAGATTTTTCAGCATATTCAATTCTAATCTGTAAAACACGAACTGTAATTATCAAATGCATTCAAATTTGGTTTTAAACGTAAAAGTTAAAACTAAAAGTTAAAACTAATAGTTGAAGGATGAAGAATACCATATCAAAAGGTTGTAGCCTTAACTGATAAAGCATGGTCATACAACAAAAATGCCTTGGTGAGGCCAAGGTAGGTTGGACGGTCCATACCACAGTTAGCTTCATTAGCGGTGCAATAAGGCATTGGAGCAACAAATAGATAAGTAGATATGTTAAGGTATAAATAGAGATAAATGAATATACACTTCAATCTCAATGATTTAATGTAAAATTTATATATAAGGAAAGGTGTAATCTCACCATAACATTGCTTAAATCAATTTGTTTGAGATCAAAATGTACTTGAAGATGTGTTCTATTCGACTTTTTTTTATCCTGTTAGAGTCAATAACAAAGACCTTCCAAAATTTGCACATTATAAGCCGTCAATGAAATTTACAAATTATCCTGTTAGAGTCAATCACAAAGCAAAGACCTTTATCAATACAAAACACGTAATGAAACCTCTAAAACAGGATTTGTCGAACAAAAGTTTCATTGAGGAATTTTATCAAATAGTTGGCGTGCATCTCAAAATAATAGCAATAGTATGAGTTTTAAGAGGTCATCGAATACATAAACAATTGCTACGTCAAACAAATCATTTCCAAAGCAGGTTAATCATTTTCATCAATCCATATCATCAACTAACAATTAAATTGAAGAATTAAAAGAGATAAAACATGTAAACTGGTTAATCTTTCTCAATCACAATCTACCTACAAAAATAAATATAACATAATCAATCGAAATATGTCATATATTTGAATCCACACAATATTATCCATCAGAAGAAAATTAGAAGAAAGAAATTCAAAAACAAACTTACAATTTTACGATAATGAAAGCAACAAACCATTTCCATATTACAATGTTGACAGCAAAAGAAATACACCCGCACCAAATTAGGGTTTATGATTGATTGTAGGTTTTAGTTTAGGAGCGTAGAATGGTTTTGATTTATGGAAGTGATGTTTTGAATTTTTTATAAGGAGGAGCGTGTAGACTGTAGAGAGAGAGAGGTATACCGTGTTGCAAAAAATTATCAGTTTCTATAGCTTCATTTTTAAAAAAAGTCATGCATAAAAGTATTGTACATAGAAGCTAAATAAGGAAGTGCATTAAACGAATTTTTAATGCTGGTAGCTTAGTAGGCTTGTACAAAAGCTTATTTTATTATATATAATAGATTAAACAGAATAACTAACGGACGTTAAGTAATTAATGTAATGGACTAACGGGCGTTAAAGGTATTTGGAAAAGGACTTAATTGCAAAGATTGGGAAGGTTCCGGAATCCCTATGGGATACCATGAACCGATCGGCCAAAGGAGAAAAGGAAACAAACCCAACTTGTTCACCAAGTTTGCTTGGGTATATATACAAGGCTAGGGGTCTTATTTTCTATCTCTTGTGCTCATTGCTAAACCCTAAAACTGTTTTGTGTGTGTTTCTTTGCTCCAAACCGATCGTACATCACCATAGGGTGTCGATCATCACTTTTCCATTAAACAAGTTATTTGTTTTATCAAAACTAGCATTACTTTAATTCGGTTTAGTACGTGTGTACAAGAACGTGGTAATAACATACTTTTGTTATTATTCTTGGATTGAATTACAAAACGGTAAGGGGTAATTCTTATAATTCTATAAACCTTAATTAGGGTTCATCCAATTGCTAGTTTGTGGAATTGATTCTTGTTCGGCTAGAATCAAGAAAAGGTACGCATATTCTTTTATGTTAATTGATTGTTCATTAATAAATGACTAAAATACACCGTTGGTCCCTAAACTTGTAGCGGAGGATCGCGATGGGACGAAACCGGGCATAATCATCGCCACGGGTCCAAACAGTAGCCATTAAATGCCAGATTGGTCCCTTTGACCAATTCTCTGTTAGTCAAAGTCTGTTAAGGTTAGGGTTTGCCTTGCACATGAGGGTAAACTCGTCATTTAATTGTTTTGGTCTATTTTATTTCATTGTAGGTCATTAGGTTGCTTGTGCATGTTGTCTTTGGTGTTTTTTTATAGCTTCTGGCTAGTTTTTTTTTAATATAATTATGCCGTTAAAAAAAATATCAATGTTGCATCTGAAATTGGATACTTACTAATTTTTGTTGTATATGTCTTTAGGTTGAAATATATGAAAACAAAAACAATGCAAGGAAGGATGAGATCAAAGCAGCCCTTGGTGGACAAACTGCTATGTTTTATCACCTATTGAAAGAGGTTTGTATTTGTTGTTTTTTTACGAGATAAAAAATGGAGGTTTAAGTTTCATAATTCTCTAGTAATATATTCATTGACTAGCAACGATTATTTCAAAGTGAATTTCAATTGAATCATGCAGGTTTTAAGACGATTATTTCAATGTACTTTTAATTGATACGATACTATCTATATCAATTTTGATTTGAGAAGTCAAACTCAAATCATATCAGCATTGCAAGTATATATAGAACTTTATTGTTTAATAAGGAATCGTGCATAGCTAGTTCATAGATAACATTTTGAGAAGCGACTGGTTATCATATGATGCTTCAGATGTGTGGAAAGTAATGTATTATTTCAAGACAAACTAGAAATAAAGTGGGTCACTTATAAGGTGATATGCTCATAGCTCCCACTGAGTGAGACAACATTACAAGTATGTTATCTTTGGGATAAACCGCATTTCTCTCACTGGATTAGACAATATTATAAGTGTTTCTTCACCGATGAAAAGCATGTAGAAATTTATTAACTTTCCTAATCTTTGAATGTCTATACATTATCGCTAACGTGAGTCGCATGATAGTTTAAAAACAATGAAAAGTTTAGATGCATGAGCTTTTTTCACTACAACTTAGTTTCATTAAAAAGAAGTTAGCTTTTTATACATGATCATCTGAATCGATTTTAATATATTATGCACATGTTCAGATGTATTAACATAATTTGGATGCATCGACGGTGTCGACACAATGTTTCATGATTGGTATGGTGGGTGGACAGGTTTAGATGAATCAATCAACACAAATGGTTTATATGAATCAAATGTTCGACCACTTATTAGATGCGTCAAATACATGAAAAAACATATTATGCATCACGCAACTTTATTAGATGCGTAGATTACATGATAAGTTGGATCATGCATATATTGGACGATTATATGCATGGATTACATGAGCGTATTTAGATGCATCGATGATACAAATGGATTTTTCATTTTGTCTCATAACCGAGTATACATCTCTTTCTAAAATCATTATGAATATATCAATCAAAACATGCATCTACGTAAGACAATGCATCCGACTAATATTATGCGGATGACGTGGTGATTATTTCATAATGGAATAATCAAGATACAGATAATATCATTCGTGTTTTGTAGGTTTTCTATTTTGCTTCAGGTCTCAAAATTAACATTTCTAACTCTAATGTGTTCGGGCTTGGGGTGAGTTCGCATGATATTGAGGAGATGGCTCGTGATACAGGATGTGGCTCAGGTAGTGTCCCATTCTCTTATCTTGGTTTACCTCTTGGAGCGAATATTGTTGGACGTTAATGTCTTGTATACCAAACAGATTATGATGTAGCATTTTCTTTAGGCATGTATTTAGGTTGGGCCAAAGGCCAACAACCCATTAGATGAAACGGTTATTAGGTTTAGGAAAACATTGCAACGGTTATTTATGAACCGGCATGTCTTTTGAAAGACACCGTTTCATTAGGTTTATATAGGATCAATTCTGTAATTCAAAGTAACCCATTCATATACATAATATATCAGATTTTAAGGGTTCATCATATCTTCTTTGTTTCTTCCTTTTATTGATTCTTGATGACAGCATGGATATTGTTTGATCATATTCAATCGATCCTGGAAATCCAACGGTAAACCTGTGTAACAGTGGCATCAGAGCCCAAGTCCTGGGAAATTCAGTAACAAGAGATCTCATCAAGAAGTCATAACAAGACAGATTAAAAGAAGAAATGAAGCAACAATTGGCAATTTATCAAACAATTGTCAAAGGACTGCAAAGACATGCTTAAAAAGAAATTGGAGGAGATTCATGTGTATAACAACAGGTTAACACAGAAGAAGGAGATGCTTGAAAGACACAAGGAGTACATATGTTTCAAGTGCAGGCTGAAAGGACACATAGCAAGAAATTTTCCAAAGGGAGATGGCCTCACATAAGATAAAAGCCAAGGCATCATCACCAACTCTTCACAAATTCAGATAACTTACCCTAAGTTCATCCATTTATCCACAGACTTCATGGTGGAGGGGACTGATGAACAAGGGTGGAACCAAATCTGGTATGTGAGTAACAAATTGAACAAACATGTCTGCTCTAACATGAACTTATTCTCTAAATTAAAAGAGAAATTCTCAGTTGAGAAAATTGAAGATCAAAAGAAGTTCATGTTTGTGCATGGCATAGGAGAGATACAAATCAAGTTTGGGTCTGAAATATACATCATCCCTGGTGTCAACTACACCCCTGATGTATCCCTGAACATTCTCTCCACAAGACAGTTGGAGGCTCAAGGCATGGAACTTACTTTCACTGGAAACAAGTGCAAGCCCATTCCAATGTTCCTTAAACCATCTGATTGTTCATTTGACTGCAACAAGATGATTCATAGGCAGAATCAATACATGGAAAGTTTTTACAAATTGCTTGATGAAGACTTTCAGTACAAGGAAAAGAAGTTGCACCAACAATCAGCAGTATCCCTCTCACACAAATGCAATATCTGTGGAGAAAATGGACACATGGACTACATGTGCCCATCAAACGCAACTGCTATAAACAAATCACATGACTGTGATTATGTTCTTGTAAAAGGTGTATATATTCCAACCCCTATAAACTCTTTTTATGATTATATTTCATTCCTAGATCTAATTAAAGATGATAAAATAGTTAGTCAAGAATGGGATATATTCAGAAAAAAAGTTCATGAAAGTTTATAAATGGTTTTTTACTGTCCATCTTAAAAAAGAAGTACCAGGACCTTTACCACCCTCAATAGATGGGAAGGAGATCCATTTAATGGATCTCCACAAACTGGTTGAAACATTTGGGGGGATACCTCAGTGTTGAATTCTCAAATGACTTTCCCTATATTGCTGAAATCTTTGGCTTATCAAGGAAAAATGGCCTTGAGATAAAAGATTGTTACAATCATTACTTGAGTGTTTTTAATTTTTATTATAACACAACAAGGTTGTCACATTATGAAGCAGATGAATCTGTCTTCATAGGCAAAGAAAAATACCATGATGGTCGCGAAGATCTTGTGAAACAACCCACTGCATTGGACACTCAATGGAACAAGAAGATTGAACATTTTGGGATAAAACTTGAAGATCTCAAAGACAAAAGCCAACCATTACATCTCAGCACTTATCATATGGGACAAACAAGCAAAGAGGAAGGGAAGATGGAAGACAAATATGATTTCACTATCATCTAAACCACATAAGAAACAAGACTGCAAGCATTTGAACTTAGGGGAGTGTATTGGAATATATAAGTCCAAATGCTCTATTCCTAAGTACACTAAGACATTCTATATTATGTATTATTCATGTATTGTATCAGACATCAGTGTCAACCAATAAGGTTGAACACTTAGGATTGCCAACCTGTCATATTTGACAGTTATAGGCAGTTATATTAGTTTAGATTGTGTATGGCAGTTATGTCATGAAAGGGTGTGATCTTATTGGTCAAAATGTGAACCATCACAACCCTTGGACATGCATGTTCATGCATTATAAATAGGCTTGTATTATCAGACATATCATATATATAAATTACAGTTTTATTGTGTCAATTGCTCCTTCCTCCCATACAAATTGCTCCTTCCTCCCAAATTTGTTTCTACCCGTTTTGCATATTGCACAACCATGTCCCATTCTAATCACCACACTTCTAACAAATGGAAAAATCCTATGAGAAAGTCTGTTGTTACATCTAACAGTGGCATCAAAGCCGAAGGAGATCAAGCAACAACAATTCTTGTTTCAATCATTATTCAAGAATCAAACATGCATTTTTTTTAAACGCAATCATGAATGTGAAGCAACCACAAAGAAGAGAAGAATCCGTGATGGATTGAATGATCAAGAGATTTGATCATGAAAGGTCATGCGATATGATCAAGATGCGAGGCTGCGATGGTCTCTCAATGAAGAAGAGGCTGCGATGGTCTCTCAATGATGAAGGGGCTGCAATGGTCTCTCAATGAAGAAGGGGCTGCGATGATCTCTCAATGAAGAAGGGGCTGCGACACTCTCTCAATGAAGAAGGGGCTGCGATGGTCTCTCAACTATGATGGGGCTGTGATGGTCTCAAATTCGTAAGCAACAACAACAACCGCGAAGGTTTAAGATGAAAAGAATTGCAGAAGATTAATAAACAAGAAGTTTGGCAATAAGACATTAAGGGGGACTGTTGGACGTTAATGTCTTGTATACCAAACATATTATGATGTAGCATTTTCTTTAGGCCTGTATTTAGGTTGGGCCAAAGGCCAACAACCCATTAGATGAAACGATTATTAGGTTTAGGAAAACATTGCAACGGTTATTTTATGAACCGGCATGTCTTTTGAAAGACACCGTTTCATTAGGTTTATATAGGATCAATTCTGTAATTCAAAGTAACCCATTCATATACATAATATATCAGATTTTAAGGGTTCATCATATCTTCTTTGTTTCTTCCTTTTATTGATTCTTGATGATAGCATGGATATTGTTTGATCATATTCAATCGATCCTGGAAATCCAACGGTAAACCTGTGTAACAAATATGCACTTGACTGCCAATTGACAGCCTTTAATTGATAGGTTTCAGGATAAGTTATCGCGTGAGAAGCTAGCACTTTATCTATTGGGGGTCATTTAACCCTCATAAAGTCGGTTTTAGGAAGCATTGGGATATATTATATGTCCATCTTTAAATGCCCGTAATTTGTCTTTAATTTGCTTGAAGCTATGTGGGCATCTTTTTACTGAGGGAGTGGGGAGAAAACAAAGATGGCATGGATTAAATGGGAGAATGTTCTGGCCTCTTTTGAATAAAGGTGGGCTGGGAATTGGGAGTTTAAACGTGTTTAATCTCGCTCTTCCTAAAATAGGAAGATGGAGATTCGTCAATAATCCAATTCTTTATGGGCTCGGGTGATTAAAGCTATCCATGGGATGGAAGCGGGTCTTGATTAAAAAAGGTGTAATTGCACGGTGTTTGGTCTTCTATTATTTCATCTTATGCTATGCTTTATGATCGTAATATTCTTCCGGTAAATACTTTATGTCGTAAGGTGGGAGATGGTTCCTCTATTCATTTTTGGAAGGACACTTGGAATGGTAATGGTCCTTTGATGTCAAGGTTTAATCGTCTGTTACATTTAGATGTAAATGTGGATTGTTTGCTCTTGGATCGTAGAATTAACAATGCCTGGGTTTGGAATTGGAAGACACAAATCATGGGTTTGCGTAATGAAGCTGTTTTAGCCTCGTTAGTTTCGGAATTGAGGCATGTTAAATTTTCAGATAGTCGTGACTCGTAGAGATGGAGTTTGGAGGTTGCTGGTACTTTTACATTTCATGTGACTAGAACTCACATTGATGCTTGTTTGTTGCCTTCAACTTCCCCTAGCACGACATGGTCGAAAGTGTTACCCCGAAAGGTAAATGTTTTTATTTGGCGTCTTATTTTGGATAGATTTCCTACTCGGTTATACTTATCGTTGAGTGGCCTTGAGATCTCTTCCAGTGAATGCCCGATATGTTAAATTGGTATGGAATCAGTTGACCATATTTTCTTTGGTTGTGAGTTGTCTTCTAACATTTGGCGTATGTTTCGTGCGTGGACCGACATTGATATGCAATCATTTTCTTCTTGGTTCGATTGGTCTCAATGGTTCAAAGATTTGAGTAGCTTCAAAAAGTGATAAAGATCGAGTTTATGTCACTACGGTGGCTTTGGATTGGTGTTTATGCGGTATCGTAATAGCGTTACTTTTTCTTTTAATTCAATGAGGAAAAGTGATCTTTGTGATTTAATCAGTTTGTTTTTTTTTCTTGACTTAAAAGTGGAGGTCGTAAAGTTGACTGTTAGAACTCTTAGCTTATGAAGCTTTTGTAATTTATCTTCTAGCTACTTGCAAGAGAGCTTGTTTTTAATGAAATCATCCTTCTAAAAAATCGATTTGTAAAATCATCTCTAAGATCGTGGATTAAAACTCATTGTAAAGATGCATGGTGGATCAATTGAAAATATAAAGAAAGACGCATGTTTGATGAGACTAATTTGGATGCTTGTCAACTTAAAAGATATTTAAAAAACTAAAATAATGTATGGATGAAAATTTAGTCGGGGATGCCGACGATGGACGCAGGGACGGAACCAGTAGTTCTCACGGGGTCTCGGGACCCCAATGAATTTTGTCAATAAAGTGTTAAATTTTGGAAGAACATCGATTTTTCTTAAATGCAACTTAAATACACTCAATCCATGATTTAACTGTAGTATATCATGGTTCAAAAACATTTCTGCATCATATCATATTTGGTTCTGATTCCGTCCTCGAGTGGAGGTGCTGAATATGGTGAATGAAGTTTATTAAAAGACACTAGATTTACATCTTTACCCCCTTGCTTCTAATAAAATAGGGTTAATTTGGTTATTAATTATCATTGTGGCATTATTCACAACCATTGATAGTAGAAATGAGCGGGAAGCTACATGCGCATTGCAGCGGGGCTTATTTGTTGTAGATAGATGTGCTTTTCTTATCGTAAATCTTTTTTTTTTGCGCTTTAGTCCGTGTGTTCTGCCGCGGCTTTTTTATGGTGGATATTTGGTTTGCCATTTGTTTATAAAGCTGGTATTCTAACAAGTGTTCACAAATGGAAACTACATTCCTAAATATTTTGGGCTTTAGTGTTGTTGGACCCATTTGTATTCTAGCAAGTATTCACAATATGACCATCATTTTAAATATCAAGAAGAAGAGTGCTGCACTCCATCATAGCCTAACATGCACCATCGATCCAAAAGAGATTTGGTAATTAAACAGGCCAAAACGAGCCTATCGCTCAAAACCACAAATTTTAACGCCCAAAACTACAAATTTTAACGTCGTTTCGAATGACAATTAGGATTTACATGAATTATTTCTTATTTCTTCTTATTTCAACTAATATTTTCACCGAATAATTTACTGTTGTTAACTTCCTAAATGAAGTTGGCTGCTCCTAACTTCTCAAGAATGGGTAAAGTTAAAATAAAAAGACAAATATCCGTAAAAAGAATAAAAAAATTAAAAAAAAAAAAATTCTCCAAAAATTTCAAAAATTTTCACAAGATCGGGTATGTTGGTGCATAAAATTTTAGTGAAAACTTTTTATAATTTTGAGTTTTGATACTTTTTAATGCACAAAAAGCAATTTTGATGCGCAAAAAAATTTTGATGCACAAAATTTCAACTTGTTTAGTTATATCTGTGATGTTATTTTGATGAAAAAGTCGAAAAGAACTTGGGTTTAAAACCAATTTTGTTGCACAAAAATAATTTAATCTTAAACGTATTTTTCATAAATTTTTTTGGGAAAAAATATCCAATTTTAGAAAAAGTTTTTCACAACTTTTTCATGCACCATCATACCCGATCTTGTGGAATTTTTTGAGAATTTTTCGAAAACTTAAAAAAAAAAAAAATCTTTTTATTTTTTACGGATATTTATCTTTTTATTTGATCTTTATCCATAAAAAATAATATATTTTTTTACTGACATTCTGAAAGATATATATTTTGTTGACCAAATAAAAAACGTGGTCAATTCAATTAGCTTTAGTACTATTTTATTGTTACAAGCTGACAAAATAAAAATTTGAACTAAATTAAGGCCTCTCACTGGACGAACCACTGACTCTGCCGAAATTTTAGGGTCATAAAACTTATAAAATTCCTGCATGTTTTCTCGAACTTTAGACAGAGTTTATCTATAATCTGGTCGAGCAATTTTCAAATGCATTATTCTTATTTGGTGCTTATCAAGGGACAAATCACCACCATCCATCTATGTTGATCTAATAGTGGGGATAAACCTAAGATTTAATATGGAAACCTAAGTCCATGTTTTTTTTCTCCTTTTTTTGTCTTTTTGTCTTTCTTATTTATTAACATTTTATTTATTTATTTTTTATTTTTTTTCACGTTTATTTTTTTTATTATTTTTTACTTTTAAATTCACGTTTTTTTTCAAGTTTTTTCTAGCTTTCATACGTTTTCATCTGTATTCATACGTTTTTGTTCGCTTTTATACGTTTTCGTCCGTGTTCATATGTTTTCGTCCGGCTTTTTACGTTTTAGTCTAATTTCAGATGTTTTCGTCTGGTTTCATCTATTTTCATACGTTTACATCCGTTTTCTGACGTTTTCATACGTTTTTGTACGTTTTCATACGTTTATATACGTTTTTAGACGTTTTTGTCCGTTTTCATACTTTTTCGTACGTTTTTACGTTTTCGCCCATTTTTAGACATTTTCTTCTGTTTTCGTCCGTTTTTATGCGTTTTCGTCCATTTTCATCTATTTTCTTATGTTTTTGCCCGTTTACGTCCGTTTTCATACGTTTTAAATCATTTTCTTACATTTCGTTTATTTTCAAGCGTTTTGTCCATTTCTTACGTTTCGTTCTTTTCATACGTTTTCGTCCATTTTCATACGTTTTCGAGGCGCGTTTTACGCTTTCATATGTTTAAATCTTTTCTTACGTTTTCGGCTCTTTTCATCCATTTTCATACGTTTTGTCCGTTTTTAGGTTTTCATGTATTTTCGTCCGTTTTAGACTTTTTGTGCGTATTTTACGTTTTCATGTATTTTTGTCCGTTTTATCGTTTTGACCGTTTTCATCGTTGTCATCCGTTTTTACGTTTTCGTCCATTTTAGACGTTTTAAATACATTTTGAACGCTTTCATCCGTTTTGATACATTTTAAATACATTTTCATATGTTTTCATCCGTTTTATCGTTTTGTCCGTTTTATATGTTTTTGTCCGTTTTCAGACGTTTTTGTCCGTTTTCATATGTTTTTATACGTTTTTCATTCGACTTTATACATTTTGTCCGTTTTTAGACGTTTTCATTTTGATATTTATAAGTGACACTTATTTATCTCTTGTGATATAACACTGTAAGGAAGATGAAAAGTATTACATTCTTCATCATGTATGTGTTATCAGTTGCGATACTCAACTAAGAATGTGATGGTTGTGTTTCTGAAAATATCCAGGAATATTTTTGTGTTTTATGATATTATGAAATATTAGAAAATTTGTTCAACTGAAAACAAGAGATGTTATGATACTTTTGTTAGACTTGTGGTGGATTTTTCTATTTAATGGATACATTGTGCATGTTTCGATAGGTTTTATAGCAGGATTTAAAAATATCTATGGTTGAAGATAGCACACATCTTTATAAATAAACTGAGGAAGCTCAAACACTTATGCACCTCACTTCTGATATCACACGTGATATCGTGTGTGATAACACCGATGATATCACCTGTGATATCATGTGTGATATTACCGGTGATAGCATGTGTGATATCATAGTTTATATCAATTGTGATATCACCTGTGATATCATGTGATATCACCTATGATATCATGTGTGATATCACAAGTGTTTGAGCTTACTCGGTTTGTTTATAAAGATTTGTGCTTTCTTCTATCATAGCTTCTTTAGTTTGCTGATTCAACTATAGATATTTTTAAATCCCGCTATAAAACCTATCGAAACATGCACAATGTATCCATTAAATAGAAAAACCCACCACAAGTCTAACAAAAGTTTCATAATATCTCTTGTTTTCAGTTAAACACATTTTCTAATATTTCATATTATCATAAAACACAAAAATCTTCCTAAATATTTTCAAAAACACAAATAAGAAAAATGAACAGAATTATCACAGTAATAAGTGATGTTTATTATCATTTCTTTCATATATACTTGATAAAATACACAATTCTTATCACATTTGGTATGAATTTAATATTTCACATTATTAGTTGAGTATCACAACAATAACACATACATGATGAAGAATGTAATACTCTTCATCTTTCTTACAGTGTTATATCACAAGAGATAAATAAGTGTCACTTAAAAATATCAAAATGAATAAAAAGGAAACAAACTATGAAAATAGAGACTTGACATATTCTCAAAATCAAACAAGTGTTGCATTAAATTAGCATTTTTTTGAACAAAATAAGAATTCACCTAAAGAGACTTTAACCCTTTTATTTCTACTAAGAGTATAATATCACAAGTGATAGATAACATTGGTTGCATTAAAAAAAAATACGCGCTTGTCAATTGCGATGAAAGGCACAAAACTATCTTATAATCGAAAATTATAAAATATTAGAAAACATATAGGTGATAATATATAAAATATACTGGAGGAATGAAATATCTCAGGTGATATTAAAAGTTAAAAAAGATACTTATTTGTTTATGAAATATCACAAGTGATGTTAGACATTAATTTTTTTTAAATAAAATATCACAATTGATATTAGACATGTAATATAATAAAGTTTAATAATAAGCATGAAAACGTATGAAAATAGACGAAAACGTATAAAAACTGCAAAAAACGGACAAAAACGTATAAAAACGAATGAAAAGCGTATAAAAATGTATGAAAACGGGAAACATCGTCTGAAAACGGATGAAAATGGACGAAAACATATGAAAACGGACGAAAACGTCTGAAAATATACGAAAGCGCCTAAAAATGGATGAAAGCGTATATAAACCTATGAAAACCGATGAAAACATAAGAAAACGGACAAAAGCGTAAGAAAGGCGAAGCGTGAAAAGCGAGGCGAAAAGGTATGAAAGCGGACAAAACATAAGGAAGCGGACGGCGTAAGAAAACGAGCAGCGTGCGTTTTGTCCGTTTTCTTACGTTTTCATACGTAAGAAAACGGACGAAAACATATGAAAACGGACAAAAAAAATAAGAAAATGGACAAAAAGGTATAAAAAGCGGAAAAAACGTATGAAAACAGACGAAAACGTATAAAAAGCGGAAAAAACGTATGAAAACTGACGAAAAAAAGACGTGAAATTAGAAAAATGATTACAAAAAAGACAAATAATGAGAAAATAATAAGAAAGATAAAAAGAAAAGAAAAAGACAAGAAAAAAACATGGACTTAGGTTTAGACATATTAAATCTTAGGTTAATCATCACCATTAGATCAAACTAGATGAAAGGTGAGGATTTATCCCTTAGTATGCAAGAAATTTTGAGTATGCAAAATAAAGAGCCTCGGTCTCTAATCAGTAGTTGAATCTAATCAATAGTTGAAGACTATTTGTAATTAAAATCTTGTCTCGTATAAAATTAACATTGTGTTCTCCACTTTTTTTTAAACACATGAATTGTTTGTGTCATTCATTCATAAAAGGTTCGGTATAAATAATGATATATAGACTAATCTAGGACATGGGTTTGACTGTTTGAGCCCATTACAATATGTCGACTAAAACTCTCTAGCAATTTAAGTGGGATGACACCGGACGCTCATGATGATACGAAACTCTTCAAACAAAGCCGAAGGCAAACCCTTAATAAAAATGTCAGCATACTGATAACGTGACGGGACATGAAGACCCCGAACCTCACCAACATCAACCAAATCAAGAACAAAGTGTATATCTATCTCCATATGCTTCATCCGTTCATGTTGAACCGGATTAGTAGAAAAATAAACAACACTAACATTATCAGTAAACAAGCGTAGCGAAAGACAAATGTGTATGTGAGCTCACGTAACAAATTTCTCAACCAACAAGTCTCACCAACAACATTGACAACACCACGATACTCTGCCTCACTAGATCGAGAAAGCGTCGGTTGACGCTTAAAAGGACCAAGAGAGTAAATTGTTGCCAAAAAATACACAATAACCTGAAGTCGATCGCCGAGTAGTAGGGTAACCAGCTCAATCCGCATCCGAATTAGCAACCAAAGATGTAGTACAAGATGAAAATAGTTGTAACCCATGATCTAAGGTACCACAAACATACCACAAAATCCGTTTAAGAGCTGATAAATGAGGATCCCAAGGATCATGCATATAAAGACAAACCTGCTGCACTGCATAAAAAATATCTGGGCTAGTAAAAGTAAGATACTGAAGAGAACTCGCAAGTCTCCGATATAATGTCCAATCAGATACTGGAGCACCATCATCTCCTAGTTTATACTCAGTATCAACATGAGTCCGACTGGGGTTGCAATTAACCATACGAGCCCGCTCAAAAATCTCAATAGCATACTTGCACTGAGATAAGAACATCCTAAAAGAATCATGTGTAACGGAAATACCTAGAAAATAATTAAGTGAACCAATATCTGTCATAGAAAACTCCTGATGCAATGAAACAATAATTTGCTGTAATAAAAACTTAGAGGAGGCAGTGAGAACAATATCATCGGTATACAATAATAAATAAGCACTATCAGTCCCCTGTCTGTAAATAAATAATGATGAGTCACAGCGACTGTGAGTAAACCCAACACGAGTAATATAAGCTGCAAAGCGCTGAAACCAAGCCCGAGGGGCCTGCTTAAGACCATAAAGAGACCGTTGTAATAAACAAACATAATAAGGGTGTGCAGTATCCCGAAACCCAGGAGACTGATGCATGTAAACCGTCTCAGATAAATCACCATGTAAGAAGACATTCTTGACATCAAGCTGATGAAAAAGCATAACCGTTTGAATAGTACCCGGTTTGACAACCGGACTAAAGGTCTCATCAACATCGATACCCTCTAACTATGTACTATCATTCGCTACAAGATGAGCCTTGTAACGACTAAGAGTGCCATATGCTAAATACTTATAGTAAAATATTGGCGTCCGTGGGTCGGGGCACAAGAGTCCAGGTTTTATTTTTAATAAGTGCATTGTATTTATCATTCATATCATTTTGCCAATTTGGATCATTAGACGCATCAGTATACGATTTTTATAAAGGTAAAATGGAAGACACATGAAGAGTAAGACGATCAGGAGGAGGATTTGTACTGACACGAAAACATGTGAGCATGAGATGAACAGAAACCAGGTTTGGGTTAGCTGTTGGAATGGGTGGTTTTTGTAAATTAGGCAGCGATGTGGGAATATCATCGGTTTTGAGTGGAAGTGTATCATTTGGTGGAAGAGGTGTAGTGGGTGTAGTAGGTGTAATGGGTGTCGAACCTAGTGAAACAAGATCAACATCGATAGTATTTTATGTAAGTGGTGTAGTAGTTGTAATGGGTCTCGAGAAAATAGTATGATAAATAACATTAGTTGGCTCATCCAAAAAGGTATATGAGGGAGGCGAGGTGGGTGTCATAGAGCCAAACAAAAATACCGTCTCATCAAATGTAACATGACGTGAAATAATAACTTTATTGGTGTTTAAGTCAAGATAACGGTATCCACAGTGATTTGATGTGTGCCCCAAAAATATGGATGGTGTAGCACGTGGTTCAAGTTTGTGAGTAGTATCGAGGTGAGGGTAACAAATACACCCAAAGGTACGTAATAGGTTATAGTCCGGATTTGTTCCAAGTAAACAGGTATGAGGGATCTCATTGTTAGTTGATGTGTTCTAATAGTTATATATATTTTAAACCAAGTTTTATTATTTATATTTTGCTAAACTAACCTATAGACTAATACTAACGAGCAGTGTACCCGATCAATGTAGCTAGTGGGGCAACTACGAGTCGTTCGTCAGGAGTGAATTTCTAATATACTAATACTAAAGGTAGTCTAACTACTAAATAACCTAAACTAACGCAAAGGGGGTTTAGCCTAAGAGACTAACACGAGTTTGGTACTAATTATCTAATAAAGCAAATAAAACAAACTAAACAACCTAAGACAAATAATAGAGGAAAAAAGGCACTAAATCAATATAGGAAGAACGTGCTAGCCAAGTTCATCCAATTAAATATTAGTGATATGTCTTACTAGTGCAATGGTTACTAAGTATTTACCGACTCTCGTTGGTGATTCACGAATGTAAACTAGGTGGATCTTCTCTCTAAATCCTAGGCTCTGACGAAGGTTAATGCTGTTACCATTAACGAAGCCCGCTTAATGTTCTTCGACTATTATTTATAATCTAACTAGGTGACATAAATGCAACCTAAACTTCTATGAGTTTTACTAACTTATTTGACTCAATCTTGTAATTATCTACCTAATGGTATTACACGCACTAGTCTTAATAATTGAAATTGCTAAGGGACGCTTCTAGACGTGTGCTCCTAAGTTAGGGCCAATTCAGTTGGTTTTCCTACATTCAATTATTATGATACGTATCTAAGGTTTATAATTCAAATAACCACAAATACCGGTTGTTAAGTTACATAATTTTAATCTATATTCCAGAAATCTAGTGATTAGATAACCAAGATCAAGTAAATAAATGAGCATAGGCGATAAACATAAATAAGATCCAATGACATAAACTAGTAATCGATGTAAAACATATAAAAAACACATAATCTTCATAAAATTGGCTAACACCCAAGGGTGTTAGCCCATAATCTTAGTAATAAAGTAAACAAACATAATCACAACGTAGAGAGTATAAAACCTAGTAGATGTGATACGATAACAGAATGATTAAGTGATGAAACTAGGTTACAAAGAGTTCTTCTAATCAATGACTTAGTTTACAGGACCTTCTTGCCTTGTAAAATCGTCTTTGTCACACCCCCAAAATGGTGTAGCGAAAAGACATTCAAGGCGTGACTTCATAGCACAAAACACAAGGTATAAGATAATAGAGAAGTCACTAAATGAAATTCACATAACCATAGTCATAAGTCTTACAAATCCTACAACTCGAGATAAAGCACATCAATATATGATATGAAACAGTCAAACGACACTAAACAATGAAGTCTAGAATAAAGCACTAATGCAAATACCAAGGAAACACAACCCAATAAAGTCTTGACTTAAGTCTCACTAGGCAAGGCAGGACCTCTGTTGGGATATGAAAGTCTTGAAGATATGAAAGTCTTGTAAGCGCAAATCTTGGAAGAAGTCAAAGAGTCAAAATCTTGCTAAAGACAAAGTCAAAAATCTTGCACTATGAAGTCAAAATCTTGCAAGAACAAAGACTGTTATATTCGTTTATGGAAAGTATTGTAACTCTAGAATATTCTATGTTTAGATTACTTGTCGTACAAGGTTACAAATTGTAAACCGACTAGGATATCCTTGAGCCTATAAAAGGACTCCTAGATTGGCATTAGAGTACGATTCCAAAAGAGTTTTAGAGTTTACAATTAGTGTTTTAGAGAAAGTTCGATTATCTTAGAGTTGTATTAGAGTATCTGCATAATAAGCGATTTAGAGTTTATAATAAAAGTTATTCTTCTTAGCTTTGTTAAGTAAATTCGCGTACTTGATAAAGATTGCTCGGTGTTTCTTTGTTAATAACTTAGGATTTATCCGAGGTTATTAAACCTTAACAAGCTAGTTTAAGTTAGTTTGATTAAAGTATATCGATCCAACAAGTGGTATCGAGCTTGTGTGGAAACTCGACTAGGAAGAAACCCTACTTCAACTATATTCAAGATGTCGATTGAAGTCGTTCCACCACCCTCAATCACCTCACCGAATTCCAATAATCAAGAAGGAGAATATGATCTATGGTGCATGAAGATGAGGCGTTATATTGCCATTCTGAGACCATGCTCTATGGAATGTAATTGTGAATGGGAATGAAGTAGTTCAAGATCCAATTAATGTTCTGGACAACCTATAGCACCAAAGCGGTCTTACCAAAGTGCAACCCTAAGGAATCAAGAAAAGGCTCTAAACATTCTCTTATCGCCATTCCGGATGGTCATCTTCTCAAATTTCATGATGCTAAAGATGCTAAGCACTGGGTCGCTCTCAAGACCAGATTTGGAGGAATGAAGCCTCTAAGAAGATGCACGTAAATTCTTTGAAGCAACAGTTTGAAACTTTCACAGTGGGAGAAAGAGAGTCTTGATCTTTGCATATGATAGGTTTCAAAATCTCCTCAACATGTTGGAGTTATACAAGGCGAAGTGTCGAGTTGAGGATGCTAATTTGAAGTTTCTAAGGAGCTTGCCATCTACATGGCATGTGATTGCTACTATGATCGAGAGGACAACAAGGATTGGATGTTATGGACTTTGATGATCTCTATCATCAATCGAAGGTGTATGAACATGAGATGAGTGGTCAACCCAATTCCAAATCTCACGGTGATTGCTTTTCTATCATCTCGAAAGAAGAGCGATACTTCAAAAATCTTGCTTCTCCTCAAAATCTTGTTTCTCAAAATCTTGTTGTTTACAATCCCCTTCATATGCTCAATGAGCCCCACCATCTACCACTTTGCACTCGGATGAAGTTGTGTGCTCCTTCTTTGCACCACAAGCCGGTTTACATCACTTATGAAGAAGATCTAGCATGTTGAAGAAGATGCACTTGAAGAAATTGATATCGGTGGCAAGTTGCTATGATCAACGCAAGGATCAAAAGTACATGAAGAAGGCAGCAAAAGTATTGATTTCAAACCAAAACAAGGAATAACTTTTGACAAATCTCAAATTGAATGCTTCAATTGTCAAAAGATCGGTCACTTTGCAAGGGAGTGCAGTTGCTAAGTATCAAGCAAGCAGAACATCCGAGAAGCCAAAACTTGAGCTCAAAGAAATTCCAATAAGCGAAACAAAGGCTTTGGTTGCTCAAGAGAAGTTATCGAAGTTGACCGAGTGAAGAATTTGATGATGAACCGGTGACTTCTTGTATGGTAGCGATGGAAGATGCGATTGAAGACACGGTGGAAACATTGGATTGAGCATCGCTTTGATGAAGAACCCGAACATCTTGCTTTGGAATCTAATGATGGCTTTGGAGGATTTGATTGGAGCACGAAAGTGAAGATGATCTGTTCTTCTTGCTATGGTGGCTACTTCACCAACTCGATCTCCTATCTCGAGGTATGCTCAAACTGTTATGAGTTTTATCTAAAATTGCTTAACAGTTATGTGATTGAAAGAGATAATTGTGTTAGGGCTAGGTGCGAGGTAGCAGGTTATCAAATCACTTTAGAGTCTATGGAAGCCAAAATATTAACTCATGAAAATAATGAAATGGCTTGGTGAAAAATATGAACAACAGGATTATCAATTAAAACTTAGTGAATGGAAACTAAAGCGTAAAATTCTTTGAAATTGAGAAATTGACTAAGGAAAGAGATGATTTGTTAGCTAAGTTTCTTTGCTTGGGAGAGTCCGGCTTGTCCCATGTTGCTTATGTTGAAAAGCAGAGAAGGGCTTACATTAGAACAGGCTTAGGATTTGGAATGGACTTTAGTAACACAGATGAAAACCAACCTAGTGATTAGGATGATGGTGATTTTGAGGACATAACCAGTAGTGATGATGAACTCATTAACTATGTAGACACATCTAGTAATAAGGGCTCAATAAGTGAACCACCACCTGAGTATAAGAAAGACAATGGTTATCATGCTGTTCCTCATCCCACTGGCATTCATCAACCCTCTAGGCCTAATGTTTCTCATTTTGGAGTAGATTGTCTAGAGTTTAGGAAGAAGCTTGTTGCTCAATCTAGGTCTGAAAAGCCCAAAGAAGCTGTTGAAACTAATGTTCAAAATCAAGCAGTACCTTTAAAACAAAGTACTGCTCAACAAGCAACACCTTTTGCAAAACCTTTTCAAAACAGTACTGCTAAACCTTTTGGGGGATAACTTTGGTCAAAACAGATTTTCTCAGTCACCAAGAAGGCAAAATAATTTTGGGCATAGACATAGAAGAAATCACTTTGGACATATGGGTCAAAAACTGTGTTTTGTGTGTTATATTCCTAATCACTTAATCAAAGATTGTGATCGACACTCAGAATATCTTAGCAAATTTCCAAAGAACAGATCTGCCAATCACAAACCTAGAGAGCACAAACCAGTTTGGAATAATTCAAATAGGGTAAATCACAGAAACTTCACACCGATCACATATACCCACATCGAGAAGACCTTTTCAAAACCTTGATCTCACGGTGCTTTCAAAAGTCTCGCTTTCGTAAACAAGGTCTCGATCACACTACTTGGAATAGGAATTCTAGGAGATCTCACTATCAACCTAGAAGGTATCACAATTCACATAGGGATCTAGATCACGGGAACCACGTGTTAAACCGAATGGGTTAAGAAGGAAGGTCTCACCGAGGGACACACAAGTACTTTCAACAAAAGTGAATCGATGTTTTGAGATACAAGAAAATGCTAATAAACCGGTGAAAGAGATTTATGTTGAAAACCGAAAGTTTTGAAAATCCACATGTTAAAGATCAAAAGATACTTTTGGATCATCATTTGAAACATAGTGGAATTACATACTCAAAGAATTTGAGTTTGTAACTCCACAAGGGAACACAAGTCGAGAATGGCTTGGGTTCCTAAAAGTCACTAACTCTTTTCTTTGTGTGCAGGGCAACCCGGAAGAGGAGCTTAAAGATCATCTTATTGTGGATAGTGGTTGCTCGGAAGTATGACAGAGACAAAGAGATTACATCGATTTTAGAAATATTAGTGGAGGAAGAGTTGCATTTGGGAATGATCCCAATGGAGGAAAGATTCTTGTAAAAGGAACTATCAAAGCGGGGCTTATTGACTTTGAGAATGTTAGATATGTGAAGGAGCTTAAGTTCAACTTGCTCTCGGTCTCTCAAATTTGTGATAAAAGCATCACGTGTTATTCAACGACGAGAATGTCTCATCCTTTCCTCGACTTTAAACACGTTGATGATGACTTGGTAGTGCTTAGAGTACCAAGGACAAATGATGTGTATAGTTTAGACATGAAGAGTCTACATTCTTATGGAAGAGCCACATGTTTGGTGGCTAAAGCAACATCTGAAGAGGCACATCAATGGCATAGAAGATTGGGCCATGTTAATTTCAAGAACATCAACAAAGCGGTCAAAGGCAATCTAGTTAGAGGTTTACCTTCAAAACTTACAAGAATGATCAATCATGCTTGGCATGCAAGAGGGTAAACAACACAAAGCTTCTGCAAGAAGCTTGAGGAAAGAACTATTAGAGAACCATTGAGTATTACATATGGATTTATTTGGACTGTCTACGTGGCAAGTTTAAATAAGAAAAATCTTGTTTGGTTATTCGAGATGATTGTAGTAGATTCGGTTGGGTTTTCTTTTGGGCTTTAAAGATGATACCTTTGATGCTATTCGAGACATCGATTATAGCACTTGAAAACCAATTACGACTAAAGGTTAGAGGTATTAGATGTGATAATGGAACTGAATTCAAGAACAAGCCTATGGATGATTTTTGTGCAAATAAAGGCATAAAGAGGGAGTTTAGTATTGCAAGAACACCACAGAAAAATGGTGTTGCAGAGAGGAAGAATAGGACTTTGATTGCAAGCGGCAAGAACAATGCTAGCGATTCCCATCTACCTATTCAATTTTGGGCGGCGTAAATCTTGCATACTATGTATATGAGTCTCATCGTCACCAAACCACGATGAAGACACCCTATGAATTGCGATGGGCAATAAACCCAACATTCGCTTTATGAAGCCTTTTGGATGTCCTCTTACTATTTTGAACACCATTGATAATCTGGGAAGTTTGATGGCAAATCGGAAGAAGGATACTTATTGGGTTATTGCACTAACAAGAAAGGCTTTCAGTATACAACGAGTTACTAAGAAGATTCAAGATTGTCTTCATGTTGAGTTTTAGAAGATCAAGACAATGAGAAAGGTAAAGGTCCCGATTGGATGTTTGATCTTGAGGTTTTATCTCCTTCAATGAATTATGTTCTGTTAGAGAAGAAAATCAACCTTTGCACAATGGAGAAGATATACAATATGTTGTTCATGGAGTTCATATTAGATCCGATCTTGTTCTCGATAAAGATCCTGTAAGTCCAAAACAAAGTCACGATGTTCCTAAGCAAAATCGATTCTCCAAAACAAAGTACTATTGCACCACAATCCTCATTAACTGCCGAGGATCAATCTATTCAAGAGGAACTTAATCGGATGCTTCTTCAAGATGTATTAGCACATTCTTACATTGATGAACAAAGGAGAGCTTATGAAGAGGCAAAGAAGAAGAACAAGGCGTAGAGTACTCTCACGATTTTGACGAGACTTTCAACCAAAATCTTCTTGCACTGCTGATGATGCTTTAGATGATTTGGATGATCCTACCATGCACGGATTAGAAGAAAGCGATGATGAGCTTGAAGATGAAGGTATTTTCATAGATTCCAATAAAGGTCTTGATTATACTAATCGGATGATGCATATGGAGTTCCACAAGATCCAATCTTACGGATTCATAAGAATCATCCAAGTGATCAAATCATTGGTCCTTCTACGGAGTTATGACAAGACACAAAGCTAAGGGTTTCACAAAACCTCACAATGCTTTACTTAGCTTTGTTTATAAACAAAACAGTTTGAATCATAAGGATCATCAAACACCTTATTTACATGTTTCATCTCTCAAGAGGAACCCAAGAATATTGTTCAAGCTTTGACTAAAGAAAGCCGGGTTGAAGCTATCAGGGAAGAACTTCTTCAATTTAAACTTCAAGAAGTTTGGGTTTTATGTGATCTTCCGGATGGGAAGAGAGTCATTGGCACCGAGATGGGTCTTGAGTGAAAAGAGATGAAAGAGGCAATGTTATCAAAAACAAGGCAAGGTTAGTAGCTCAAGGCTATAGACAAGAAGAAGGAGTAGATTATGATGAAGTTTTGCTTACATCGCAAGGATTGAAGCTATTAGAATATTTCTTGCTTTTCTTTATACATGGGTTTCGGGTTTACCAAATGGATGTCAAGAGTGCCTTTTATATGGCACTATTCTTGAAGAGGTGTATGTGAAACAACCTTGTGTTTTGAAGATCCTAAACACCCAAACAAAGTCTACAAGGTGGTTAAGGCTCTTTATGGCCTTCATCAGCACCTAGAGCTTGGTATGAGAGGCTCTACATTCCTATTGCAACATGGATACGGGAGGGAGCTATAGACAAGACTTTGTTTATCAAGAGAGACAAGAAGGATATCATGTTAGTTCAAGTCTATCTGAGGCAAGAATGGATGGTTCAATAGAAAGACAAGATTCGAATATATAGAAGAAGCAAGTTTGGCTAGATTGGCTGGCAATGCTTATCAACAAATGACAATGATAGATTTTAAGGAATGAGCTATGAAACGATTATGATGTTAGATTTATACTTTAGAGCATTGGCTTAATGCATAACCAATTAGATTAAACTTATATAATATGAAATCAATTGAACATTATGAATCATATCATTAAGTTCGGATAATTGTTATTTAGACTATACGTAATTCTTGAGACAGATATTATCATATATATTTATGATAGTACGTAATCATCATATCAATTAACGATAATCTTTATGCATTTTTATGATGCATTTTAGATATATTATTTCTGATCGGATAATATCGAAGCTGATATCTAAGTGATTAACCATAAGTGCGTTTTAGAATATGGATATTAGGTCAGTTTAAGTGCGTAATTGTCACTTTTACTCATGTCTTTTAGAAGTGAAATATGGATATTATGAATGTGAAATAACGATCTTATAAAGTGGTGAATGTTGCTTATTTCTAAGTATGGGCTTCGGATTATGGAGAATTGATCTCTTGAATTGCTGTATGCAATGAGATGGTCTTTGAATTAACATGATAATGGATGTTAGATGTCTCAAGTTCTAATCTTAGAGTATGATTTCAGAATAACTCCTGTAATAGGAGCGTTGATTAAAGTTCTCGGTAATTGGGCTTATTAAGGTTTCGGATGCTTATGTATGGCATTTATGTATCTTTATTGTAATATCTTAGTAATACATTATGTGTAGGAATGGTTCCCTTATATTTGTGGAATAGACATGGTGAATGGTAAGTCTTATTTGGTAATTCAGTGTTAATTGTGTTATTACTTAGAGTAATGGATTTGGTTTGGTACATCTGTGAATCTGGATTCATGAGATGTTTCATGGAATTGGAATGACATGTTTTAGCCAGTAATGTTTGGCTTAGTTTATGTAGTTTATCTAGGTTATGATGCTGATGCTGATCTGTAGCTCTCGTATATGGAATTTAGTGTTAGCTGTTATTTTAGTTTGTGCTCTATAACTGATGCATATGTTCGAGAATTCTATATGCCAATTCTATTCTCTTAATCGGTTGATGCTAGTTTCCTGATAGTAATGTTAACATTGGGTATTGATCGTGCTTGGTGTGATTGGTTAATATAGATGTTCATGGAATTGAATGATTTGATGATCTTAATGGTTAAAGATCGTATTACAATGATCATGGTTTGACTTAGTGCTTGGTGTTGACGATGTCGTACGTATTTAGCATTCATGTGTTCTTTTAATTCTCAATCAAAGATTGTAATCTTCTTAATGTAAATCAGTTTTTGTGACTTAAAACCTTGAGATTGTAGTTATTGGGTTCTTATATCAACTTAATACGATTTTCTAGATTATGAGATAATGAATATTTGTAAAATCTTTTGTAAATTAGATCTTAAGATGTGGAGTTTAAGACCATATATGCTGGATCAATTAAGATTAGATAAATTTGTTGAGAAATTATGTGCAGACTGTATTGAAGCAACTTTATCATCGTGATAATTTAATGTGTTAAAATTGCAGATCATGTTTATCATGACTGAGATCTAGGTGATATGATTTCAAAAATGTTAAGATACATTGACTTCTTCAAGTAACTATGATATATTCATATCATAAAGTTGATATAGCATGATGCATTACACTTGCTGCATACGGTTATGAGAAGCTACGATCTTTAATTGGCTTATTACGTCATTATACTTGAATTAGAATCTTTACTCGCTTTAAAAGTTTATGACTATTATATCTTGCTTTTCTAACCATTATTTAATCTATGCGAATCTAATGGTTGGAAAGTTGCATTTGTTATATGCAGATTCTAACATTTCCAATACGTATTTTGATATTTGTGGACAATTGTATTAATCATGTTTACTTACCATGATTTTAATGCAAAATTAGGTTCATTTCAATATTTATGCTTATTTAAAAATGTTCAAAACGAAATATTCCTAATGCATTTTGAATTTAACTAAAGTTTTAATGATTGAATAGTTTTAAATATCAATACGATTATTTCATTTACTAAATGAATTTTACATAATATTTCGATTCCAAATAATTTTGCTGTAATTCTAAAAATATTTGCATGAAATTTTAACTTTGGTAATAGACTTTAGATGAACTATTTTGAATCTAAAATTTCAATAAATTTCAACTATAAATTCCGTTTAAAATAGTTTCACTAAAGATTCTGATTAAAATTTTATAAAATCAATTTCGTAAGATATTACGTTATAGAATACAATTGCAAAAACAATTTTAATAATTTGAATCACAAATTTCACTGATCTTATTATTTTTATTTTAAAAAACTTTTAATTTATGATAATTATTTTGTATGTCTATCAAATAATAATTTACTTACATTTAAAATTTTTGAATTACAAATAAAATTTGTATTAATTATTCGTTTTATTGTAATGAAAGATTTAACAAACAAAATTTATCTTACGATATTTATCTTTATCGAAATTTAGGTCAATTTAAAATAGCTTTTTAATGTTTACATCTTGTAAATCATCGATATTTTTAGTCGCAATTAAATTATCAAATTATCATTTAACTTTTTAGTTTTACGGCATGTAAATTTTATACAATCTAATCTTTTTAATATCATTTTGCTTCGTAACGTTTATTTTTTATTTATAAACGATTCATTTCATATTTTTGACATTTTAATTTTATCTGTAATTAGTTATCTTTTCCTATCATTTATATTCATACGCTATGATTCGTGAGCTAATTTGTTTCAAATCTCAAGCTTATTTAACTTTATACAGTATTTTTGTTTCATTTTTTCGATCTTTATCCTACATTTATACATTTTTTCTATTCCATTTTTTCATGTTATTTATATCTTGCCTAACTGCTATTTCATTGCTTTATATTCTTTTTTTTACGTTTATACTTTCGTTAATTTATTCAACTTTACGTTTATTTAAGCTTTCATTGGCATTTCTTTTACGTTTATCATTTTAGGTCTACTTTTGTATTTATCAATCGTTCTGCAAGTTTTGCAATTTAATTTCATTCTATTATCGTATGTCTGCTTTTCATCGATTACGTTGTTCGATATCCGTTTTGTGCTTTTTTATTAATTAGCATATGTTACCGTCCGTATTGATATAGATTTTTTTTCTATGCTTTACAGTGTATCGTTTTTCTTAGTTTTTATACGTTTAGATCTTTTTACATGTTATCATCTTTCACTTTCTATTTTTCACGTTTCATTTAACTTATTGCATTTTCAGTCATTTCATGTTTTTTCCAGTAGTAGTGTTCATTCTATTCAGTCTTTTGACTTCTATTCAGGTGTTTCATTCGTTATATTTGTTCTTTATTATGTCAATTTCATGTTCTATCGTCACGTATTATAACTGTTTAATTCGATTTTCTTATGACTTTCATCGATTTATTTACGTTTTACCGTTAATTTAATGTATTTGTCCTATTAGACTTTGTAACGTTTTTATCTATTTGAGTCTTCTTAGTTTTGCTCGTTTTATCGTTTATATATTATACATCATTTGATCATATTATAATTTTGTCATTATCTTAAGTAATTATTAATTTTCAACTTGTTATAGATTTAATACATTATCATAGTGATACGTTTTACTTATGTTTTCAATTTTACGTTGTCATACTTCATATGCGTTTTACAAGTTTTTCCGAATTTATACTTTAATTTATCGTAATATTCAGAAAATCATTTTGATATTTAATAACTTGAAATTATCTTTAATTTATTTCGTACAAGTTTGTTAATATTATTTGAATACATTCATCTGTCTTTGATACATATAATTACAGAGTATTAATACGATAATATTATCTTGATTATATTCATCTTATTCTAATATCTTATTGAATCATATTTATATTATATGTAATAATTGATTTATATACTTGATCTGTATTACTGTTATTATCGTTAATAATGATTTATTTTGTTAAAATATCTAATAGATTTATACATAGATTTATCATACTACAACATAATGCATTAAACATTAACAATTTATTGATCAATATCATATCATGAAATTATTAGTATACTACGTGATAAAATAAGTAATGATGAAAATGATAAAATATGTTATCTCATATTATGAAACAAAATTACTTATAATGATAAATTTAAAATTTGAAACTTAATATAGATATATAGTCTGATATAACTATGAATTCATATATGAACTTATCGAGTGATGAAAATGTAAGTTATACATAAGCTAAAAAAATTGAACTAGAATTAAATTTATAATTTAAAAGTATACAAAGTAGATAAAATAAATACGAAAATAACGAATAAGATAAAATTGATAAAGAATGTATCACTATAACGTATATTTACTAAAGTATAATATCATATATAAATAAAATTAACAGTTGAAATAATACATAGTATGCATAGTAAACAATCATGAATTATAGTTTAGAACTAGGAATTGAAAGTATCGAAGGTTTTATGCTTCGAGATATAACATTAAAAGTTAAACTGATAATGGTTAGAAATAACTAATATCTTGAAGAAATTATAAAATCGATCTAATTAAATTAACATTTTAAATAATAGAATGTTTAGCATGACTATGTAATTTATTTAAAGCTTAATATCATGATTGATCAACAGGTATAAAATGTTGCAATTAAGGATGCAAATATAAGTCGGATATCTTCAGTTGACATATAGTGAACATTAAAAACTTCTTATACAATAATCTTTATATTAGATTCATCATTGATTATGAAACATAACTGAGTCAGACATAAGATTCAATAACAAGGTTACTAATTATATAGACAGGTATAACTAGTCGTTATTAAGATAATAGCGATAAAGAGAAAACTAGAGCAAAAGACTGATACAAATTTCAAACATGCGGCAAACAATGTCAAGCAGATAAAATGTAAACCAATCGTCTTGGTTCCTCACCAATTAATTTATAAAGTCAAAAGAACACATGTATCTCTAAGCTGTTAAAAATCAGAATTATATTCTTGATTGCGTTACTTACCTTCACGACTCCATTTAAATCTCATATTTCAAGTTAGAGTCTCTTCTACAATAGTCCCAACTAGATAGATTTATCAAAATGCCTTTAAGATAATGATTTTTATGGATGAAAACTTGTACTCAGAATCTTGTCGGTATTGACTAACATTTTCATATGATTTGTTAAAAATACCAAATCAACTCTAAAAATTATAAAAAAACTCAAGGGACATCGATAGGTTTTCATGTTGATGTTCAAGGCTATAAATACAGGACATAAACTGTGTTTACAAGTCTTAAATTTAATCAAATTTTCAACACTAACAAGTATGTATAAGTGATATATATAAACATGGAAATATATACAAACATGAAATGAGTATTGATGAGTGTGCAAATACTCATCATTTTTGTACCGTTTAAACTGCAAAAAACATCTGAAAACACTCAGAAATGCATCAAAATGATAAAAATATCACAAATAAGTGTTTTATGTGTTTCAAATGCAAAAGTATCAAAATCAGATGAAAAACGTATCAAGTTTGCATAATTGGCAGTTTTAGTCCCCCAAGTTTCAAAAGTTGTCAAATTTAGTCCCTGGTAAATCAAAATAAAGAAAAATATCAGTTAAGGTCCATGGGATTCAAAAGTTGTCAAAACAAACCCTTCAAAGTTTTAAAATCACAATTTACAACTTTGGTCCCTCAACTTTGAAAAATGTCAAAAATAGTCCTTGGATTTATAAAAATGGAATTTTATGCAATATTGGTCCCTATACTATTAAAGATTGGCAAGTTTGGTCCTTTTGATAAGTTTGGAAAAGCTACGTGTTCATCCCTCAAGTTTGGAGAAATTGCATAAATGGTCCTGTGTATTAAACAAACCAAACGGACCCCTTTGTGTATTTTGAACCCCACCAAACCCTTGAGCCACCCAAACCCACATGAACCCCATCAGATTAATATCACTCGGTCAAAATAAGTCAACCCCGCCAAAACCAAACATCAGACATCCTCCTCACCCAAACTCAGAAACCGTAAACTGTGAGCGGTTTCTCCACTTGCCTCGGTTTCCACCTTTCCACCTCACCTCCCAACAGATACCCACTCCCTCCACCTCCACATCCTCCCAAACTTTTTAATTGATAAAACCCGCTCAAGACTTTTGGCGCCAAATTTCCACTTGACGAATATGATGAGTTTGATGGATCCAATGGTCGGAAAGAGGGAAACACTCGAGGTCGACAAAGAACCTAAAAAGATCATTATAAAGAGGAATGGAGCAATGTGAACAAGTATCTAGTTTTTTAGTTAATGTGTGTCGTTTTAATTATTTTTCAAATTCCAAAGGTAATTTTAAGCTTTTAAGTCGCTTTTATCCATTTCAAAGGTATTGTGAATCCTTGTCAGTAATCAATTTCAATTTTCAGTCTTATTTCATGTTTGTGAAATTTTCAAGTTCAAATTCTCAATATGTTCAAATGTTGTTTTTAGTTGTTGTCTTGGACTCATAAGCTAATGTAAGCTCCTATATAGCTTATGTAAGCTATTAGAAACCTTTAAAAACTCAGTTTAGTATCAAAAAGAAAAATTACCAAAAATACCAAAAAAATTAGTGAAAAATAAAAAATCCATGGAGATGGTTATCATAGCTGGAGCATGGTAAATACTGGATTGCCTTGGGTTTAGAGCTTCTTGGGAAGCTATAGGTTGTGATCTTGAGCTTTTGGTTCTCAGTTTTGTGCTTGGACTCATCTTGTAAGCATTTTCTCAAAATTTGCATTTCATAGTTTATCTGTTTAAAGTAAGTTAATTTTGGTTTAATTCTGTCTAATTATAGTTAGTATAAGTTAATCTATAGCTCTCTTGGTTTGAATATTTGTTTTAGTGTTTAAAGTTTCAAAACAGTCTAGTATAGGGTTGTTTGGTTTTACTGTATAAACTGTATTAGAAGGTATTCTAGTCTTTGTTCTTGTTTGATACATGCCATATTAGGTCTAAATAACTCATAGAAACAATAAAACACTGTCCTTACTTGGTAAAAAGTCAAAATCACTTTTAATCTCACTTAAATGATTAACTGTTAGGATTTAAAGTGTAAAAATCACCACAGTAGCTTAAAACTTGTTAGCCTAGCTTAATTTCATCTTATTATAGCTTAATTTAACATAATCAGTTAGTAGGATCAATCCAAAGTTCATCAAAGTCAACCTTTAGTATAATATTAAAAGTCAAAAATTTTAGTTTTGTTGTTTTTGAATAGAATAAATAATTTTCTATAGGACTTAATTTTAGCTTTCAAGATTTGAGCTTTTGGGATAATAATATTCAATTGCTCATCTTTATCTTAATAATTTTTATAATTTTCAAATAGCTTATTTAACTGCTTAATTCTTAGCTTATTTCAAGTACTTTTTCAAAATAGTGCCCTGTGCACAGTTTAACTAGCCTATTTCACAAGCTCATAAAAAGCTAATCATTGAACCATAGCTTGTGTATTTTGGTTCTTTGGAAAGCTAACCTAGCTGTCTTGAAGATCCAAGCTTAATTTTTTATTTTCTAGCTTATTTGGTAGGGCTGCAAGTGACTTTTAAGTTGTCCCATTTCTGTGTACATTAAACAATCAGTGATTTGCAAGCTTTTTCACAAGCTTGCCACAAGCTCATTAGTGAACCCCAGTGTTTGAGCTTGGACTTTTTGGAAAGCCCACCAACCCAGCTTGTTGCTTCAGTGCTTATTTTGAGCTTTGGAGCTTTTGCCCCTAGCTTAATTTGGCATTAAAGACCTGTGCAGGACTGTTTGGTAGATAAGTTTAGTTAAAGTGCTTATTTGATTATTAAAAGCTTATCAGCATGATTCACTGTGTATTTTAGCTTAATATAAGTAGCTTTAGCTTGTTTGTAGCTTATTTCAACTTTGTTTCAAGCTGTGAAGCCTGTTTGAGCTTATAATCCTTTTAATAAGCCATTAGCTTAACTGTTGAGATCATAAGCTCATTAAATAGCTTATTTTTAAGTTGTAAAATTTTTGTCTTCATTAAAGTTACTTATTATCAGTAGTATAATAGTTTTGAAAAAGAAAAATCACAAAAACATCATTTTAAATATAGTGATAGCGTTTATTTAATAGAAATTAGCTTTTTAATTTTCTTTTTCAGCTTATTATTAAGCACTTCTTGTTTTTATAATTTTCTTAGTTTTCTGTCATCCTAGGATAATTTTATAAAAAATTTCATAATTTTCTTAGCTTGTTTAGCATTTATTAGAATTTAAAATAGTTAAAAGTATTAAATAATTAATAATAAATAAATAAAAAGCATAAAAAAATATATTTTCAGTTTTAAAATTAGTTTTATAATATTTTAGATTTTTCTAAGTTAAAATTTCATTTTTCTAGGTTAATTTTGTATTTTCTTGTGTTTTAGTGCATTTTAAATAATTAATAAATAGTTTTTAATTAATAATAGTTAAATAAATAGTCATAAAAATAATTTTAATTTTCCAATAATTTTCTTTTATTATTAGGATTGTAAAAATATTATTTTCATACCCGTAGGTGTTTTATTTATTTAATTTCACGTTTTGTTTCGTACGTTTACGTAGAATTTTAATTAAACATATGCGTTTTTAGATTTTTGACGTTACTAAGTATTTTGCTTTCACGTACTTGTTCTTATAGCTTGTTTAAGCTATTTTCTATTATTCCTTAGAATAAATCATTCAAAACCCCTTTCTGCTCAATATTCACCCGATCACGATTCGTTTCTATTACGTTGTTCACACCTCGTTGGGACTTAACGACCCTGGGATACACTAAACTCTCCGGACTTAATTGCATTCGTTATGAGTCGTTTGACTTTTATGGTTGACCATTCACAAGTGGTTGACTAATAAAAGATAGACCGCTCGAGCAAATCAAAATTTTACGCCGTCACGGGAGGCCTTAGCGTGTTCTAAACATTCTCGCATCTGCACTTGCACATATACCACCTTTGTAAATGCTTTTTTTGTAAAGTTATCAAAACCAAAAGTTCATTAACACTTTTCCTAAAGTGTTAACAACACCAAAAAATATATAAAACAACAAAACCATCGTAACGCTTTCTATCTTGTATTTTCTTTAAGGTGATTCTTAAAGCAGACGATTTGGTTAAACGAGACGATACCAAAATATTGTCCAAAAGTATTTAAACCCTTAGCACAAATCCATACCTACGCCTTTTCGGTGGTACTTAATAAATACATAAAATCAACCACCGCAAATCAAGGCAAGACACCTACTAACCTGGGGGTGTGAACATTAATAAGTTCCCAATCTTAAAGATCAAAACTTGCCTTTGTGTCCTTGTGATTTGGTGTACCTTTTTCAAAGAAGCCATTTCATTTGTGATTATTGGTTTAAGTTCACTTGTCGCTTTGCCTCGCATTTGTTTTGAAAAGTCGATTTTATACTTAGTGCATGCGACTGCTCTTCCAACTCTACAAGTCCACTTTCGAGCTTGCAAGTATTCCACGTAAATGTAGAGGATGTTCGCTCCTTCACCGCGATCGAGGAACGCCTAGCATCACCACCCCCGTCAGAATGGCGTAAGATAAGCCGATGAATGAGCTTTCCAAGCACCCATCGAGGGTTACGGAGATGCCATTATTGTCCCAAACCATCGTGGGCCGATACCTTCGAGCTCAAACCGGGTTGCTTAATCTTGTAACCCAAAGCCAATTTTATGGTTTTGAGCGGATGATCCTCATGCACATATTCGATGGTTTAACAAGATTGCATCTACCATCAAATACAAGAATGTCCCACATGAAGCAATTAAGCTTCTTCTGCTCCCATTCTCTGTAGGACAAGCCCGTAATTGGCTCGAGAAACAACCCCTCGCTCCATTGAGACACGGGAGGATTTAGTCACCAAATTTGTTAACGAATTCTATCCTCCATCCCGAACTACAAGTCTTAAGAATGAGATAATGAAATACTCTCAAAGATTTGATGAATCATTCGGGAGGCATGGGATCGTTATAAAGAATTGCTCCGCAAGTGTCCGTGATCATGGTTTTACCGAGTTAATGCAAATGGATACTTTCTACAATGGTCTCGAGACAAGTCGACCAAGACTCTTTAAATGCCTCCGGGAGGTAATTTCCGAGCAAGACCACAAAAGAATCCTTGCAAATCATAGAAAACAAGTCCTGTGTCCGCCTCTTTCCGAACAAAGACATATCGCCCCGCCTAATGCTGGACCTTCTACTTCATCTCACGCGAGTACATCTAGCACCGATGCTAAGATTGACAAACTCACATATATTGTTCAAAGCTTTGGTTCTTGCTAACCAAAGAAAGTCACTTTCACACGCACACCATCACATGGTGAAGCGAAGAAAGTCGAGGTCTGTGTAACTTGTGGTGGCCCTCATGCATACTACAACTATATCGCCACCGATGGTAGTCCATTTGAAGCCAATGCTATAGCCAGACTTCACATCGTGGAGGTAATCAATACCGCCCTCAAATGAACCAAACTACCGCTAATACTTATCGGGACCACCCGGTTTTAACAAGAATCCTAACATACAAAACCGAATCGAACCAACCTAGAATGAACCAAGGTTATCAAAACCAAGGTAATTTATTCGGACCAAATCAAGGTTTCCAACATCAAGGAAACCTTAATCAAAACAATTTCAATCGAGGAATCAATTTCGTGGAAATGTGAATCCTAACCAAGGAATTTTCAACAACAAGGTCATAATCAAAACATACGACCTCAAAATTTCCTCCACATCCTCCAAGACCATCATCCGATGAGTTATTGAAGCAATTCATGAAATCCCAAGATGAAATGAACAGTTGTTGGTCACCGATCACGATCTAAAGAAGTCTTTAAATGATCAACCCTCGGGCTCGTGAAAACTTCCGAGCAACACGATCGCTAACCCGAGGGGCGATGCAAAGGCGATCACAACCAAAAGTAGTGTTTCATACAATGGACCCGCTATTCCTACTACCTCTTCTTCTTCTCTTCCGAAGGTAGTGGAAAGTGAACCCGAGGCGACAAAGGACAAGGAACTTCCTACTAATAACAAAGGTACCAACAATGTCCATCCTCAAGTTGTCCCGAAACCCAAATCCAATCCAGAGTTGTTTTGAACCTCCCGTAGCTCCCGCTGAAAACCCAAATCCAAATCTTCTATTCCTTACCCATCACGCTTGAATGAGCAAAGCTCATGAAAAAGCTACCATCAAATGGACAAATTTTTCAAATTTTCCAAGAACTACATTTTGACATAAGCTTTATGGATGCTATCATGCCGATGCCCAAGTTTGCATCAACTCTCAAACACATGTTAAGAAACAAGGAAAACTGCTTGAGATGGCAAAACTCCTTCGAACGAGAACCGCTCTGCAGTTATCTTCAAGAAGCTTCCCGAGAAGCTTGGAGATCCCGGAAAATTTCTCTTACCTTGTGTATTTCGTGGATGGTTGAATGCTTTGCCTTAGCCGATCTTGGTGCAAGCATAAACCGATGCCTTATTCAAGATGGAAGAAACTTTCTTCCTGACCTTACTCCTACATGCATGACTCTCGAGCTTGCAGATCGACAATATCCCGTCCACTTGGCATTGCCGAGGACGATTCGTGAAAGTAGGAAAGTTCCATTTTCCACCGACTTTGTGATTATTGATTTCGATGCCGATCATTGGGTTCCTCTCATTGTTGGACGAGGATTCCCGAGAACGGGCGTGCTCTCATTGTTGTATTTGAGCAAGAAATCACATTACGTGTAGGTAATGAAGTCGTCACCTTAACCTTGATCAAACTTCGAGGTACTCCGCAAACTATGATTCCGAGTCGGTTAACCAAATAGATATCATTGATGTTGCTTTCAAGAGTACTCAAGAAGTTCTTGGTTATGATCATAATTCTTCGAGTGATAATCTCACTCATTCATCTCAACCCATCATTGCCAATTCTACTCCTTCTCTCACTCCGTTTGAGGAAAGTGACTTCATCTTGGAAGAGATTGAAGCATACTTGTCTAGTGATTCTGTTCCATGGGAAATTGATCACGCTCCCATCGACATCGAGGGGGACATACTTCTCATCGAGAAGATGCTCAATGATGATCCTTCATCACTCCCTCCCATCAAGCTTCATAACAAGGAAGTCAAGTCAGTTGAGAAAACTGAAGAATTTCCTGAGGTTGAACTTAAGGACTTACCACCTCATCTCGAGTATGCATTTCTTGAAGGTGATGATAAATTACATCATTATTTCTAGATTTGAGTAAAGATGAAAAACTGCCTCATAAAGGTCTTGAAGTCACACAAGCAAGCAATTGCTTGGAAACTCTCCGACATTAAGCGGTATCAACCCGAGTTTTGTACTCACAAAATCTTGATGGAGGATGGCTTCAAACCATCGCTCAACATCGAGAAGAGTAAATCCAAAAATCCATGATGTTATCAAACAAGAGGTTCTCAAACTTCTTGATGCGTGATTAATTTACCCGATCTCGATAGTCCTTGGGTTAGCCCAATTCATTGTGTTCCTAAAAGGGTGGCATAACTGTTGTCACAATGAAGAAAACGAGTTAATTCCAACTCGATTGGTTACAGGATGGCGTGTTTGCATTGACTATCGTAAGTTGAATGACGCCACCGAAAAGACCATTTTCCTCTACCCTTCATGGACCAAATGCTTGAGAGATTAGCAGAAACAAATACTATTGTTTCCTTGATGGTTTCTCGGGTTATTTTCATATTCCCATTGATCCACGGGATCAAGAGAAGACCACATTCACCGCCCATACGGAAATTTTGCCTCTGAGACGTATGCCTTTTGGCCTATGTAATGCTCCCGCACGCTCCAACGATGTATGATGGCCATATTCCACGACATGATCGGGAAACAATGGAGGTGTTTATGGATGACTTCTGGTCATTGGGGACTCATTTCAAACATGTCTCCCATTTAGATAAAATGCTAAAACGGTGTGAAGACACCAATCTTTGTCTAAATTGGGAGAAGAGCCACTTTATGGTCAAAGAAGGCATAGTCCTTGGCCATAAGATTTCAAAAATGGGATTGAGGTCGATAGAGCAAAAGTCGATGTTATTACAGTCGCTCATCCTACTACCGTCAAAGGTATTAGGAGTTTTTAGGTCATGCGGTTTTATCGCAGATTCATACAAGATGTTTCTAGAATCTCCTACCTATGACTCATCTTCTTGAAAAGATGCTCCTTTTTCCTCTCGCTGAGTGCATCGAAGCTTTTGAAACATTAAAGAAAAAGCTATCAAGCACCCATTCTTGTTGCCCCGATGGGATTTACCCTTTGAGCTCATGTGCGATGCAAGTGATTTTGCTATCGGTGCAGTCCTAGGGCAACGAGAGCCAAGCATTTTCACCCTATCCACTACGCAAGTAAGACTATGATCAAGCTCAAACCCATTACACCACCACGTAAAAGAGCTACTAGCCGTGGTGTATGCGTTGAGAAGTTTCACCGTAATTAATCTTGACAAAATGCGTGGTGTATACGGATCATTCGGCTATCAAATATCTCTTTGCAAAACAAGATGCAAAGCCGAGATTGTTTTGGGTTCTCCTCCTTCAAGAATTTGATATCATTATACGTGATAAAAAGGAGCCGAGAACCCGTCAGCCGATCATCGTCCTGCCTAGAAAACCCTCACCAAGATGTTTTCGAGAAAAGGAAATCAATGAAACATTTCCTCTAGAAACACTCAATGCGGTTTCTTTTCGTGGAAACTCTACTACCCCATGGTTTGTCGACTTCAAATTACCATGCGGGTAACTTCATAGTGAAAGGAATGTCAACCCAACGGAAGAACAAATTCTTCAAGGATGTTAAACATTACTCGGGACGACCCTACTTATTCAAAATCATGCGGATCAAGTCATCCGACGGTGTGTTTATGGACGTGAAGCTATGGACATTCTCAAAGCTTGCCATGTCGACCCAACGGGGCCATCATAGTCCAAACTACACCGCCAAAAGGTGTTTGATTCCGGTTTTATTGGCCCACTATTTATAAGGATGCCCATGAATTTGTCAAAACTTGTGACTCTTGTCAACGCCACGGAAATATCTCTCAAAGAAATGAAATGCCGCAAAACGCCATTCAAGTATGTGAGATTTTGACATCCGGGGCATTGACTTTATGGGCCATTTCCATCATCTCGAGGAAACAAATACATACTTGTGGTCATTGACTATTTGTCAAAATGGGTTGAAGCGAAGATTTACCTACAAACGATGCCCGAGTTGTTGTATAATTCTTAAAATCTCTTTTGCTAGGTTTGGAACTCCACGAGCTATAATCGCGATCGTGGTACGCATTTCGCAATGACCAATTTGATCGAGTCATGCAAAAGTATGGTGTAACCCACCGCTCATCTCTGCGCACCACCCCAAACAAGTAGGCAAGTTGAAGTTTCCAACCGTGGTATAAAAAGAATTCTTGAAAGGACAAGAGGCGAAAACCGTGCATCCCGGTCGGATAAACCGGATGACGCACTGGGCCTTCCGACAACTTATAAAACACCCATCGTGTACTCCATACAAGCTAGTGTACGGAAGGCTTGTCATCCGCCGATTGAGCTTGAGCACAAAGCATACTAGGCCTTAAAACATGCAAACTTCGATATTCAGATACCGGTGATCACGTAAAAGTTCAAATGAATGAATTAAATGAACTCCGTGATCAAGCATACGAGAATTCTTTGATCTATAAGCAAAAGACAAAGAAGATTCATGACTCAAAATCAAGAACCGCGTTTTCAACATCGGTGATCGAGTCCTTCTTTTCAATTCAAGATTGAAGATTTTCTCAGAAAACTAAAATCCCTACCGGTCGGACCATTCACCATCACTAAAGTATTTCCTTATGGAACTATTGAGTTATCTCAACCCGATGGTCCAAATTTTAAAGTGAATGGTCATCGATTAAAGCACTATTTTGGAGAGGACATTCCACCCGTGGTTGTCCCGTGATCTACAAACTTTCCCCATGAACCAATGAATGCGGGATCGAGTCAAGCTAGCGACTCGGTAATCAAAAACAAGAGCACACCATATGGGTTTTCACCCATATTTCGACTTCTTTCTACTTTCTACCACCTAGTGTGGGGAGTTGCCCCCATTGTTGTATATAAAGTTTCAATATAAAAAAAAATGTGTATTTATCAAAATAAAATAATGGCCATAGTATTTCCTTTACGCTCTATGTTTCGATAACGGCTGCACGTTGAATATTGAGGGCAATATTCATTTCTAGTGTGGGGGAATTCTCACGAATTTTATCATGTAATTATACCACCCAATTCCCCATTTTTGGCCAATTTGTTTTGGAGTAAGTGTTTTTCACTTACTCAAAGAAATGGTAATCATCCGCCATGTCTAACCCACATAAGGATTGGCTAATCCAGAGCAAACGGCTCTTGGTAAAGATATCTCAAACCGCTTATGGCTTGCAATTTGCCCAAAATTGTATGGTGTTCAAATTTCACGATATCTTTAATTAGTAAAGAGTTGGCTAGCCCGCAAGTTTATGGCTTGTGGTAAAGGCGCTTGGAAAACCATAATTGGTAATCGACTCACCAAAGATAATATTGATAATTTATCTAAGAGTTGGCTAGTCCGTACAAACGGCTCGGTAAAGACAAATCAAAACCGTTGAAAGTCGGTGATTTGCTCAAAATCATTTGGTTATCATTGTACCAAGGTTCTTACTTGAACTATAACAATTGGCTACCCGTAGTAATGGCTTTTGGTAAAGAGATGAAATCCATTAAGATTTTTTCAAAAGATTGCTAGGGACTAGCAATATCTTAGTGGGGATTGATGAGTGTGCAAATACTCATCATTTTTGCACTGCTTAAACGCAAAAACATCCGAAAACACTCGAAATGCATCAAAATGATAAAAATATCACAAATAAGTGTTTTATGTGTTTCAAATGCAAAATATCAAAATCGATGAAAACGATCAAGTTTGCATAATTGGCGCTTTAGTCCCCAAGTTTCAAAAGTTGTCAAATTTAGTCCCTGGTAAATCAAAATAAAGAAAAATATCATTTAAGGTCCATAGGATTCAAAAGTTGTCAAAATAAACCCTTCAAAGTTTTAAAATCACAATTTACAACTTTGGTCCCTCAACTTTGAAAAATGTCAAAAATAGTCCTCGGATTTATAAAAATGGAATTTTATGCAATATTGGTCCCTGTACTATTAAAGATTGGCAAGTTTGGTCCTTTTGATAAGTTTTGAAAAGCTACAGGTTCAGTCCCTCAAGTTTGGAGAAATTGCATAAATGGTCCTTGTGTATTAAACAAACCAAACCCTTGAGCCAGTCCAAAACCCACATGAACCCCCAGCTGTATTAATATCACTCGGTCAAAATAAGTCAACCCCGCCAAAAACCAGAAACACTGTACATCCTCCTCACCCAAACCTGCAAACCAGAAACCAGAGTGGTTTCCTCTACTTGCCTGGTTTCCATCTTTCCACCTCACCTCCCCAGCTGTATACCCACTCCCCTCCACCTCCACATCCTCCCAAACTTCTTTAATTGATAAAACCTGCTCAAGACTTTTTGGCGCCAAATTTCCACTTGGACGAATATGATGAGTTTGATGGATCCAATGGCTGGAAAGAGGTGGGAAACACTCAGAGGTCGACAAAGAACCTAAAAAGATCATTATAAAGAGGAATGGAGCAATGTGAACAAGTATCTAGTTTTTTTAGTTAATGTATGTCGTTTTAATTATTTTTCAAATTCCAGTGTAATTTTAAGCTTTTAAGTACTGTTTTTATCCATTTCAGTGTATTGTGAATCCTTGTCAGTAATCAATTTCAATTTTCAGTCTTATTTCATGTTTGTGAAATTTTCAAGTTCAAATTCTCAATATGTTCAAATGTTGTTTTTAGTTGTTGTCTTGGACTCATAAGCTAATGTAAGCTCCTATATAGCTTATGTAAGCTATTAGAAACCTTTAAAAACTCAGTTTAGTATCAAAAGAAAAATTACCAAAATACCAAAAAATTAGTGAAAAATAAAAATCCATGGAGATGGTTATCATATTTGGAGCGTGGTAAACACGGATTTCCTTGGGTTTAGAGCTTTGGGAAGCTATAGGTTGTGATCTTGAGCTTTTGGTTCTCAGTTTTGTGCTTGGACTCATCTTGTAAGCATTTTCTCAAAATTTGCATTTCATAGTTTATCTGTTTAAAGTAAGTTAATTTTGGTTTAATTATGTCTAATTATAGTTAGTATAAGTTAATCTATAGCTCTCTTGGTTTGAATATTTGTTTTAGTGTTTAAAGTTTCAAAACAGTCTAGTATAGGGTTGTTTGGTTTTACTGTATAAACTGTATTAGAAGGTATTCTAGTCTTTGTTCTTGTTTGATACATGTCATATTAGGTCTTAATAACTCATAGAAACAATAAAACACTGTCCTTACTTGGTAAAAAGTCAAAATCACTTTTAATCTCACTTAAATGATTAACTGTTAGGATTTAAAGTGTAAAAATCACCACAGTAGCTTAAAACTTGTTAGCCTAGCTTAATTTCATCTTATTAGAGCTTAATTTAACATAATCAGTTAGTAGGATCAACCCAAAGTTCATCAAAGTCAACCTTTAGTATAATATTAAAAGTCAAAAATTTTAGTTTAGTCGTTTTTGAATAAAATAAATAATTTTCTATAGGACTTAATTTTAGCTTTCAAGATTTGAGCTTTTGGGATAATAATATTCAATTGCTCATCTTTATCTTAATAATTTTTATAATTTTCAAATAGCTTATTTAACTGCTTAATTCTTAGCTTATTTCAAGTACTTTTTCAAAATAGTGCCTCGTGTACGCTTTAACCAAATTTATTTCACAAGCTCATAAAAAGCTAATCATTGAACCATAGCTTGTGTATTTTGGTTCTTTGGAAATCTAACCTAGCTGTCTTGAAGATCCAAGCTTAATTTTTCATTTTCTAGCTTATTTGGTAGGGCTGCAAGTGACTTTTAAGTTGTCCCATTTCTGTGTACATTAAACAATCAGTGATTTGCAAGCTTTTTCACAAGCTTGCCACAAGCTCATTTGTGAACCCCAGTGTTTGAGCTTGGACTTTTTGGAAAGCCCACCAACCCAGCTTGTTGCCTTAGTGCTTATTTTAAGCTTTGGAGCTTTTGCCCCTAGCTTAATTTGGCATTAAAGACCTGTGTAGGACTGTTTGGTAGATAAGTTTAGTTAAAGTGCTTATTTGATTATTAAAAGCTTATCAACATGATTCTCTGTGTTTTTTAGCTTAATATAAGTAGCTTTAGCTTGTTTGTAGCTTATTTCAACTTTGTTTCAAGCTGTGAAGCCTGTTTGAGCTTATAATCTTTTTAATAAGCAATTAGCTTAACTGTTGAGATCATAAGCTCATTAAATAGCTTATTTTTAAGTTGTAAAATTTTTGTCTTCATTAAAGTTACTTATTATCAGTAGTATAATAGTTTTGAAAAAGAAAAATCACAAAAACATCATTTTAAATATAGTGATAGCGTTTATTTAATAGAAATTAGCTTTTTAATTTTCTTTTGCAGCTTATTATTAAGCACTTCTTGTTTTTATAATTTTCTTAGTTTTCTGTCATCCTAGGATAATTTTATAAAAAATTTCATAATTTTCTTAGCTTGTTTAGTATTTATTAGAATTTAAAATAGTTAAAAGTATTAAATAATTAATAATAAATAAATAAAAAGCATAAAAAAATATCTTTTCAGTTTTAAAATTAGTTTTATAATATTTTAGATTTTTCTAAGTTAAAATTTCATTTTTCTAGGTTAATTTTGTATTTTCTTGTGTTTTAGTGCATTTTAAATAATTAATAAATAGTTTTTAATTAATAATAATTAAATAAATAGTCATAAAAATAATTTTAATTTTCCAATAATTTTCTTTATTATTAGGATTGTAAAATATTATTTTCATACCCGTAGGTGTTTTATTTATTTAATTTCACGCTTTGTTTCGTGACGCTTACGTAGAATTTTAATTAAACATATGCGTTTTTAGATTTTTGACGTTACTAAGTATTTTGCTTTCACGTACTTGTTCTTATAGCTTGTTTAAACTATTTTCTTTTATTCCTTAGAATAAATCATTCAAAAACCCCTTTCCTGTTCAATATTCACCCGATCACAGATTCGTTCTATTACAGTGTTCACACCTCGTTGGGACTTAACGACCCGGGGATACACTAAACTCTCCTGGACTTAATTGCATTCTGTTATGAGCTGTTTGACTTTTATGGTTGACCATTCACAAGTGGTTGACTAATAAAAGATAGACCGTTCAGAGCAAATCAAGTATATAAATGATTTTATAAATGCTTACAAAGAGATGAGGATGATTTGGACAAGAGGGTACACAAAAGTACCCAAGAGTCCTAACTATGAGCTCAAACCTTAACCCTTGCTTTCTAATCACTTAACCAAATGAATAAAGAACTAAAATAACCTTGTATTGGCTTGTTGTTGTTGCCATGTGTGAGGGACAAAGGAATAAGAGAGTGTTTTGGTCTATTTTTGTGAAAATTAAGTAATTAGGTACATTTGGTTGTATAGTTGTAAATTAGGACATGTCAAGATCTATTTTTTTTGCTCAATAGTATCATTTTGGCCAAAAATGGGACTGTGTGTTCTTTTTCTTTCCATTGTCATGTATAAGGAGGATAGAAAAGGGGTTCAGGTACCATTTGTGAGTGTGTAGAAATCACATGTTGGTCTAAAAAGTTGTTAAGCACAAAAATGAAAGTATTGAGAACCCATGCAAGATAAAAATGTTGGAGCACCCTCATTTGGTGTGTTGTTTGGGTGGCCAAGGTAAGAAAAAGGGGGATATTTCAAAAGCAAAATAAAATCAGCATCTATAGAAACCGAGTAAGGATCACTAATAAAAGGTTCATGCCAGGTAAATTAATTAGGTTTTAAAATTATTCGGAAATAAAAAGTAAAAGAAAGTCAACTAAGTTGCAAACCGTAAAGTGTAGAGCCCAATGCAATAGAAAAATGGTAATTAAATTACCAATACTGAATTTAAAAAATAAGTAAGTATGTAAAAATTTATATAAAGAATTAATTAAATAAAGAAATTTTTATTTCGATATGATAAGGATTTAACTAATAATAGAAAAGTAATTGGAATTTCTGAACAAGTAAGTAGCAAATCAATGATAAAATATTAATCTAAAAAAAGCTGTTTGATGTTAATAAAATAAGCTAATAAAACTAAATATGCAAATGCAATGGTCTGAGAAATTATCCAATCAGAGATGTGGTTATAAAGTCCAAAGAAAAATAATCCAATGGATTAAATGTAAAAAGATGATTCAATTGGAAGGGTATTAAAATACATAACGAATTCTTGTGTAAACCCATTGAAAACCTTTGATCAATGAAATTTAGGAAAATGAATTGATAAGATTTTGAAGGAATAATTTAATAACAAATTATTGAAAATTCTAAGGGTTATTTAACTTTATTTTTTTTTAATATATTTTTAAGGATAAATTTAATACAATTTAAATTTTAATTTTAAAGACGATAATCCAAATTTTGAATGAATTATATAGGGTTTGGTAACCATTTAAAATAAATTATACAAAATTTTCAAAATTTTATAATTTAATTTGTTTCTGAAAATTAACAACCATTCTGAATCAATTAAAAACATGTAATGGTCAACTTAAAAATCTTGGTTTAAAAATTTAACAAGTCCATATTTGATAACCAAAGTCCTTTCAATAAATTAAAATATTGTCAATAATGATTGCTATCCAAGAACTTTGAGTATCGACTCTGGAATTTAATTTAAAATATAGGAAAAACAAGGCATGGAAATATGGACCTTTGAATAGTAAAATCATGTCAAAAAATAGCAAATTGTTTTAACAACATTATTATGATATCGATTAATAGTTATTCAAACTCTAACAAAGTGGGAGGTTACTTACATGAAAAACCAAAATCATTTTAAAAATTTAATAACAAATATATCACAAATATTAAAAAATTATAAAACAAACTATTACAAAAAAATTTCAAAGTTTATCAAATAAAAATTTTCAAAAAATGCAAATTAAATTAACAAAATACTAAATAGGTATCCAATATATTATCAAAGAAAAGGCTCAAAATCCCAAATAAATTTAATTTTAAAATAAGCCAATATATATTACAAATCAATTAATGATTAAGTTAATATAGTAGAAGACACATTTTCTATGGAAAATGGAAACCTAAACATTTAAAACTAAGCAAATTAACAATAATTACGAAAAATTAAAAATTAATCACAACACAAATCAAGACGCCATTTCCAGGTCCCAAAAACATGGGACTCATTAATTAAAAATAAAAGGTCGATGAACCAATTAGTTTAAAAACTTTATTCAAATTAAAAACTTATGAATAATTTCTAAATTACAAAAATCAAACGTATGGAAGGATTAAATTCAGATGTAATAGGGAATCACATGGGAATAATTGTTAAGGGCAAAAACTCATCTTACTAATCAATCAAACTTTTCAAACATATAACAGAAAGGTTGACTCAATAATTTCAATTAGTAAACTAAAAATTCAGAACTAAAATGTACCAGTAAATTTAAGGGTTAAAATAAGCAACTTATCAATATCAAGGAAATTTAAGTACAACATTAAAAATCACCAATAGTGTTGCTTGTAGTTAATTAAATAAATGGTTAATGTTACCATGTAATTAAATAGTTGTTTAGGATTAAAATCAAGTAATTACAACCATTTATCTGTTATAAACCATAATTCAATATGTTTTAAAAGTAGTAATCTTAAACTAATTGGTTCAGTAAAAAATTAAAGCTTAAAATTCATTGTCCAAAGTATAAATCGTTCAACAATAGTCAAATGAAAGAACCAAATTACAATTGATAAAATCTGGAATAACCCGGAAAAAGGAAAGTAAATCAAATTTAATAAGTATGGAGACACCAAAATAAAAGCCAATTAATAATGAAATTTATCAATTCAAATAGTATTATTTAAAATAAATAAGATTTAAAATCTTAAATAATCTTTCAATTATGACAAAATCTAAATGAAAATTTATCAAAAATTAAAACTTGTATTTGGAAAAATTAAAGAAGTTATGAAAGACCCCAAAGAACCAAGTTAATGACAACACACCCCAACGGAACCAAACTAGTTAAAAAAACACATACATTGTCTAAAACCTCAAGATTTATTCAGAGAACTCAAATCAACCGAGGCCAATAATTAACAACGTTAGGTTTAACCAAACTGACGAAGCCAAGTAAAACTTGCCCAAAAAAATTTTGAGAAGCTAGATGTAAATGAATAAAGAAACTATAGACTCGGAATTACGTAAAATAGAAGTGGAAAACCAACGGATTTACCAAAGGATTTTAAATTTAAGAATCCATTTAAGACGGGGTTTACAATTCATATTTCGGTTTTGTGACTGCCAAGATTAAAGGAGTTCTTAACTGTTTTGAGGCAGAAACCTATAATTGTTGAGTGACATGTAAATAAGGTATTTGGAATTTCTTTAAAGTTGATTTGAAACACAATATTAAAATTATATTAATTTAAGTTAAGAACCTAGTTTTAAAAAATTGTACAATCCCGATTAAAAGTTAATGGATTCAAGTTTTAATGAACAATTTTCTTAATAAATGATTTTAAATCAATTACAAATATATAAATCTTTTTATATAGTTATAAAATTAAATAATTATTTATAAAATTTTACTTTGTTAATATATTAAAAATTAATTTCACCTTTTAAGATCTTTCTAAAATTATTAATCCATCCCTAAACTAAACCAACCCAAACCCAAAAGAGTCAATTCACCGCAAAAAGGTTTAAAATAGGGTTAAAGCCAAAAAGAATCCCTAACAATATACAAAATATTACAAAAAAATTTAAAGAACAAAGACCGAAAATACAAACCCATTATAAAAGATTAGTTTTAAAAAAACGAAAGTAAAAGGACATGAATAAAAATAATTTTTTTTTTAGAATAAAAATGGTTATAAATTTACAAAATGTCGGGTTTATGCCAAAGTGTTTTTAAAATAAATTTTTATTGAAATTTAATTTAATTTAAAATTTTTTAAAAATTTAGAATAAGTGTTATAAACCATTCCAAAGTGACGCATGAACATGGTTTATATTAAATTGTTAAAATCATATAAAATTAAAATAGTTATTTAAATTGGGTTAACATTAATTTAATAAATAAGTTTACAAATTTGCATGTTCCGACTAAATTAAATCCAAGCTAAAATTTATTAAATTATAATACCAATAAATTAAAATTTCCCATGTTTAAAATTTAAAAAATTTAATTAGGTTAATAGCGGTTTACAATTTTAAAAAATTAATAAATAGCCAATCCAACCAAGATCAACATTTTGAAATCACTAAACCACCAACAATTTAAACTTTATGAAAACCTTTAAATTAGCTTTGTCCGATACACACTAAATCATAAAACCTAAACCCAAAACCAAACCACAAAGTTTAATATGCAATAAAAACTTGCACTTAAACCAACCCTAAATAAACCTAACAAACACCATGTCAAATTAAACCAAACCTAAACGTCAACTTTAGTAACACGACCCATAAAACCAACCACCAACTACCAAGGGACTATGTTACGACTGTAACAAATCACACTTCACCATCCCAACGACACAATCACATACAAATCAAAAAACAGAACTTACAACACGGTTATATGGCCACACAAATCACACCCCTTGCAACCTAACAATCGAACAAAATACAAATCACCCATATCAAAAACACGAAAAAATTTATTATAAACAAACAAACACAATTTTTTTACGAAACTTATAAAATAAAATGCATGAACTCATAAAAAATGCTTGAAAAAGCTATATAGTACATATCTTATGTAGACTAAACTTAGTTAGTGTCAGTTTACATTTAAAGTTGTTTTTCCGGTTTACGCGATTAAACCAAACTGTTACATGTGTATGGCACAAATATAACACTCAAAATAACTAGTTTTGAGTTTAGGGTTGAGTAATGACTTGAAAAATACGAGTTGCTACGGTCTGAGAATTGAGTCTTGGGGTATAAAGTTGTGTAGAATTTGTAATAAGGGTTTTCTATATATAGTCTCTGGAAAATGGTCGATACGGCGTATTAGGCTCCTCAAATACGGCGTATCAGGCTTAAATACCGTAGGCCCCACGATTAAAATATTATAGAACTTGTATGAACGGCCTGCGGATACGCCGTATTGTTGTACTTTACGACTTGGTGGATTTGACGAAGTCTTGATTGGATACATCATATTGCTGAGGACGAATACGGCGTATTGAGTCTCTGATAGTAGACTTTGTCTGATTTCTTCGTTGTAGCTCCAAATCACGTTCATTTCCTTAACTTTTATCAATTGCTCCGTTATTTACTGAGATTAACAAAAGTAAATGATTAAGTATCAATTCTCACATAAATAAAATAAAAGAGGCAATATAAATGGGATAAATGATGCATATATTTAGTCCTTATTTGATGTCATAATTAATAGCACTTGAGGGTAAAATATATAATAAGTGGAGGGCTATATTGAGTGCTTTGACCCAAAAAGTAAGGGGTAGGTGAACCTGAAAAAGTAAGGTCCGAATGAGATTCTTGATAGTTCGTATCATGCGTTCGGACTTACCATTTTGTTGAGAAGTTTTTGTACATGAGAACCTAAACTGAATACCGTTGAAGCAAAAATTTTATGTAAGGCGTGGTTGTCAAATTCACCACCATGTTCACAATGAAACGACTTGATTTCACACTTAAATTGAGAATGAACAAATTACGAAATAATACAAATTTAGACAAGACATCTGATTTATTGACCAAGGGATAAGCCCAAACAAATTGCGAATAGTGACATTGTATTTAAAACTCAAAAGACTCGGAGTGGGGGAAGTCCACACATCCGAGTGAACAATGTCAAACAATATTTAACCAAAGTATTAGAACTAACAAAGGGAAGTCTCACATGCTTTCCAAGCTGACAAGCATGACACAGAGCAGAAGGTTTCTCTATATTACACGAAATGAAATTACGAGAAATAAGACGACGTAACACTTCACTTCTTAGATGTCCAAGTCGCTGGTGCCACGTATGCTGACTGGTAAAAAAGGCATGAGGAAGGGAATAGGGATTCGTGACAGGATAAAGAACCCCATGCTATCACATCAGAGAATCACACGACGGGTCATGAAATCTTTAATAGAAAAACCAATAGCGTCAACTTCAACATTACAATTATTATCACGAACAAAGTGATGGGCAAACATTAAATTTTTGACAATGTTAAGTGTGATAAGAACATTATTAAGGTGCAGGGGTCTATGTGGTGTTGGCAAAATACTATGTCCAGAATTGGTGACGGTATAGTAAAACCGTCACTAATCGAGACAGATGGATATATGCACATTTTGAAAACATCACTAAGACTAGTAACTAAATCATTAAGGTGAGAACTCACACCTATATCCATATTCCAAGCATTAGTATTAGGATCCTGTGCAGTCGTGACACTAAACACAATCGGCACTAAAGTCGGTTGTCCCCCAGGATTGGAACTCGTTTGTCACCTTGAGCTATCATGATTAACCAATGCAGGCTATTGGGTCTGAAGTGGGCCTGCTGGACTACCATTTTGGACTTGATCTGCTTTTTGAAATAAACCCGTGAAAGACCCCATAGTTTGGACCTATTGGGCAGACGAAGATGCAAGTGTCATATGTGAAGTTGGACCCATCAAAAATCCTGGTGGGCTTGTAAGTCCACCCAAAATCTGAGCTGGTCCAGTATGAAAAGCAATAAGAGGTTTTGCAGTAGCATTAGGCATTACCAAAACCATTATTCCCATGATACCAAAATTAAGCTAAAAGTGCTTGTTGCATTTGAATGAGTTTTTTTTCTCGTGAGTCATGGTGGGAGTAACAGTCATTACGAAAGAATTAAGTTTAGGGTTTATAGTAACACCGGTTGGTATATATGAATAGTGAGGTTATTTTCTAAACGTAAACTAAAAGTCGACTAGTATATATGAAAAACTGTTAAACGCGAACAAAAAGGACATAAGAAGCTGCTGAAACAATACATAACGATCAAATGAAACTTGAGAAACATGAAAAACCGTGAACAAAAGTCGACTGGTATTACCACAAGAACCAACTATCGACTAAAACTTGTGAAACTCGACAACTGGTTATCAACAAAGGAACCAACGATCATCTTAAACTAATGAATGTGTCGACTGGTTATCAACTAAAACCAATGATCAACGATAACTTAAACAATGTAAAAATAAGGAACAAGATGAAGTTGGGGTTTGTAGTGTATGATGGTTTGGTTGTTAGGGTTTATGGATCAGTGTTGATTACGCTGATATCATGTAAACACATGAATTGTCTGTGATATTCATTCACAAAAGTTCGGTATAAATAATGATACAAATACTAATCTAGAACATGGGCTTGATACTACTACAATATGTCGACTAACATTTTTATGTAGAAGAAAAGGAAAGAGAAGGAAAGTATAGAAATTGGTGCGGGAAGAAAAAAAGAATTTAAACAGTTTATTAGTGTACTTAAGTTGTAAGAAGAAAACGTAGAAATTGATGAAAAAAATATTATTTGACAATAATTTCCTTAATCGTTAATTTAATTGAGGCTCAAGTTAAATTAAATAAGAGTCAATTTAGTCATAACAAATGTATTACTCCGTAATTTTGTCCGACTCATTTTTATCCAAAAATGAGATGAGAGTTAGTGTACTTAAGTTGTAAGAAGAAAAGTAAGAAATTAATGAAAAAATATCATTTAAAAATTATGTCCTCGACCATTAATTTAATTGAGGTTCAAGTTAAATTAAATAAGAGTCAATTTTAGTCATAACAAATATATTACTCTGTAATCTTCTTCGACTCATTTTCATCTAAAAATGAGATGGACGTTTTGCCAAAAAACCCACCACTTTCATTCCCATTTTCACGCTTTACCTTTACTTTCTATTTTAGGAGAATTTAAAAACATACCTTTATTTTTATTTTCTTCACTTACTTTCACTTTTCACTTAAAATCATAATTTGAGAATATAATGAGTTTGCAAGACTGTGAAATAAAAGAATTTAAATTTGTCTCGTGCCAACGATGCGTAGGTTAAGTAAGATTGGTCTTGCAAGAAATATAAATTAAAATCTTCACTTTTTTTCGATAATTTTTTAGCAGTGTTTATTAAATCACATATAATGACCCATTTCTTCCGTTTGTGATATATAAATCACAAGCGTTGTTCCCACTTACTTGATTACTTAACTGTTAAGAAGTTAACTGACCAAGTAATATAAGTTTACAATTTAATAGTTTATATGTGATAACACAATAAATTACTTGTCAACGTTTAAATATTTTCGGGTGTATATTAAAGAATTATACTCGCTTGTTTGCGGAATAAAAAACGAGATTGGATGACAATATATGTGTGGTGATCTCATTTCTAAACTCAAACAAAAGCAAGTTAGTGTTTGAGTAAGAACTATGTTTAACGAAGAGATTCTAAGATCTGAGACTTAGTTCTATTTTGGAGAATTATGAGTTATTGAAAGTGTTAATAACTTTTCATACAAGAGATACATATTCCTACTTCACAACATCCTATTTATAGGCAAATGTAATAAGGATACCCGTGTGTTAAAATGTACGTGTCAACATTTGATAGGCAAAAGTATACTTTGTAATTCTGCTTCTACTCCTATTATGGTACCAAACATACTTTAAGAAACAGTGTTAACAAATGTATGTACCTTTTTACCAAGTATAGTACATCTTGACTTATGATAACTAATTTACACTTATCTTCCCAAGATGTTTCCCGCCCATATACCAGTGACTTAAACATCCTACCAAAATGTCTAAGTCATCAGAATGTATTCTGCTTTGTTGATGGGATATTTCAGGGATTCAGTGAGTTATTGTCATCACTCACTGACTCCATCATCTTGATCCTCGTTCTTGTCTTTACTTTTTGAGATCCGCCTGAGGTTGTGATAAGTTTTTCGTTCAGAATTTGAAGAACTTATTGAGCATGACTCCTTAAATGCTTTCTTACATTCAGAGACTTGTTTTATACTTGGATATTTTTTTATTAAAATTGTCACACCCCGTTAATGGCGGAAACACAGGATGTAACTAGAAAAGGCATATTGCGTAACATCATAGATTCATACCTCATATTTATTTCAATGGTACTTTATAAATTTTACAAAACAATCCTTGTCTAAAAAATGATAGAAAAACATGTCTCTTTTGAAATCTTGTTGTCTTGAAAACATAGTAGCAAAAATGTCAAATAGCCAGACTCCAATAAACGTGTCTTCAATACCTTAGTAATGATCCACCTAAAAATGGTACTAGAAAACATCAACATAATATTGGTGAGCTTGTAGGTTTGAGAGTAAAACCACGAAGCTGTGAATAATATAACGTAGGACAATAGTGAGCATGAATACTAATTACAAGCACTTTAGTAAAACAATAATAGTTTCGCGACAACTGAGCCTACTGTGTCCAACATACACATATCCAATACCGTGTTGGGAGCTACCCCGATAGATCTATCATCAAGTGGGCCTTCCGGAGAGAGTTAACAGTTGCTCAGTCATGAATTCACAAAGCAAAACATTTCCTAACATATAATCGTATCATCACACATATACGTTCAAAATCATGTAAAACTGTAGATCACAGCATAAATTTTTTTGAAAAGTATTAAGTACCATTTTTCCCCAAGGAAAATATAGTGAAAAAGGGGCTACGAAAACTCACCTCAGAATACGGTAACGCAAGTGATACAAACGGTTTCAAGAAGCAAGGCACAATGGTACAGGAACGACACAACCTAATAGTTATAGTTATCTCATAATATATCTCGAAACGTAGTATAAAGTACATAAGTTTTCAAAAACTAATGTATTTTAGTTTTCGTGTATGACTCGAATAATTGTTTGTAAAAGGTTTAGTATCAAAACTCATGTGGTTTTTAGAAAAAAATATAGACTTATGGTAACTGACGCCAAAATAACGAAGTCGGAGAAGTAACGAAAGGAAGACAAGAAGGAATAACGAAAAGACAAGAATAATTAAAGGACAACGAAAAGGACCCGTCGGTAACATGTTTCGGTGTTTTACCCCGTAACCCAAATGGTTTATAAAATGTTGTGGTTTTAGAAAGAATCGCACATTTGATGAAAAGTGTACCATGTTAATAATTAAGAAAATAGAAAAGTTTATAACGTTTGAAAATATTAATGGTTTAAGTTATAAAACGGTTTTTATAAAAATTTGGACATGATGCGTCCGATTATATAACATTTCCAAGTCGTTACGACTTTTGAATAATGAGTTTTATTTATTGCATTTCCCCAATTTGAATATAAATTATTCAAGTTTTATAAAATTTTTACAAGTTTTAATTATTTATTTGTTCGTTATCATTCACGTGAATATTAGTGTCGGGTTTATCGACCATTTTGTGTCCGAAGTACAAAATTGTCCATAAGTCCATCAGCTAATACCGTAAATCCAATAACGAGCATTCCAATGTCATCCAAGCATAGGTTTATGTAACAATGTCCAATACCCATAACAATATCCAAGATTTAAATTAAGTTAGTAATCGAACGGTAAGTGAAATAGTTATAAAAATAAATAAATAAATGAAAATGAAACTATACACACATCATTGGGCTTTAGGCCCCATGTTGTCACTTAACCCAACATATTCATTTGAGCTTATGAGCCCAAGTTAACCCATCCTTAAACCTTATGGGCTCTTTAGCCCAATTGACAAACACAAATCAAATTTCATAAACGTGGACACAAACGCGAAGACGACCAATACATCTTATTTTAGCTTTTTGACGAACAAAACATTTTTGAAAATAACTCGATTAGTGTGTCTCGAATTGAGGCCACACTTGACCATCACTACACGAGGCCACCATGCATTGCTTATGACCAATAAAACAAACTCCACAACGAGTCTATATGACCCTAGTGGTCGTATAGCCTAACGTCACCATAAATAACCTCCCTCGAGGTGTAAACGAAATCCTAACTACATCATGACTCTACAGCATCACGACTCGAATGAAATAATCAAACAACTCGCGGTCGCGACTCTCACGAATCACGACTCAAAAACAACGACCACAACCTTTACACAAGGTTTGGTTTACGCTATCCATGACTCCCCTCGAGTCACGACTCACTCCTATACGCACCATATACCAAACTGCCAACTACAAAAATGCAAACAAATCAATACCAAATATCAAAATAACTACGCAACTAAAACAACCCTTTCGAGGGTATTCCCCAACCAAACACACCATGTTCAAACTGAAATCCAACCATACGACTGTAACGACAACATTAAGACCATTTACCACAGTTTTAATATCGTAGCAAGGACGGACATAAACCGGTTACTCTTTATGTAGTGACTCACAACGAGTCACAACTCACCCATACGGGTCTACGCACATACGACAACAATAATATTAATAAGAGGCTTGAATCTAAACGCGACCATGAGTATGAATGAGCAAAACAGAACTAGAACCGGTCAACTCAACTTAATGAGTTGAGTCGGTCGAGTTGACTCAACTCATTGAGTTGAGTGACTCGCTCATGAGTCAAACGATTTCTGGTTTAAAACAAAGATACACACGAGTTTTTAGCTAGAAAACATTTGTTTTATTAGTTTTAATAAAAAATTCGTTTATGGTTTTTAAAACTGATTAGGGTTTAGTAAAAAGGAAGGAAAGTAAAAGAAATGGGGGTGCGTGGTTTTTATCAAATGAGAGGGACAGGTGGGGAAGACAGTGGGTGATGGTGGTGAGAGGCGGTGGTACTGCAAAACCCTAGCAAACAAACCCTTCTTGGACTTAAACCAACCCAGAAGTGCTGCCCTTGTCTTGATCTACTCGTTCGGCAACAAAAAATGGGTGGCCAAAAATTGGCCGCAAAAAGTTACGACGCCGAAAATAGTGAATCCGGTGAGGTGGTGGTATAAATGGGTGAAAAACCTTAATTTTTGAGTTTATATACCCTTTGATGGGCCAAAACTGGCAAATGGAGAAACAAGGGGGTGGGCAGCGTAAATAGGGCAAGGGGGTGTTTGAGCTTTAATAAAACTTTTATATAATGATGATGTGGACCAATTTGAGGCTCGGTAACGATCGATTTCGACTCGGGATTTGAACCATTGGGTTTAAAATAGATTTTCCATGAAAAACAAGCATAAACACGACTATTATCACATATATAATATCATAATCTTATTAAAACATATATTAGGTGTGTAGTTGTACCGGTACGTGTTGTGTAGTTCTCACGTCAAATGGTAATAATATATATAATTTGGAAAAATTTCTGTTTGTCACCAATAGTTCTGAGTTTTTATAAACAAGTATTGCCCTAAAATGCCGGTTGCTACAGTCTACCCCCGTTAAAAGAATTTTGTCCTCAAAATTCAGCTAGTATTACTACCGAAAAGGTGTGGGTACTCAAGTCTCGCTTGTTTATTTCATTCTCAAGTAACTCATGACCTCGGTCTAAGTTCCAACAAACTTCTGACTAGAATCTTGTCTCATTTAAGTTTCTTAACTTCTTTTACGAGGGTTTTTGTTGGGTCTTCCTCAACACGAAATGAACCATCAAACTATAGACGTATGGGGTGATAACTAGTTGATTACCAACTAGGCTTTACTTATGGTTCCTTACATGTAAATCACTAAATTTCAGAGAATGCTCGCAAATCTAGATGACCAATTCCTGCTAACGAAACTGCTAGTCTAGTGCGAACGATCTAGCCACCTATTGTTATAATCAACAAGGCCAATGCGTACGTAGAGCTCAACGAAGATCAAGGTCGTAGCAAAGGAATCTAGAAGTCAGTTCATATCTTCAACATGGCGGTCACTACTTATGCGTCAAGGTGAAACACTATTATTAGCCTTAACTTATGACAACTAAATCCAAATTCGTACTTCTGGGTGTAATGAGATAGGCATTCAAAGGTAAATGTCGGGTGGTAAAATTCAATGGAATAAGCCGTTCTGTCTTCGAGCAAAATCATCGAAGCCTTAGGAAAATTTTCCTGTAGCTTGAGTTGATCATCAGCTTACATCTAACTTAATCTCACAACTCATCAAACAAGAACTGTCACGAGATTAAGCTAAGTAGAAAGCTGAATTCCACCTTAAGCCAAGTAACAACTTGATCCTAGCTCAATCTTGCAACTCATTAAACAAGAAATGTCACGAGATTAGGCCATGTATCAAGTTACTGAAAAAGAGAATTTAACGTTTTCGATGATTTGGCTCAATATAGGAATTGCTCAAAAACAAACGAATAGGTACCGACGGCTAGGATTGGCGAGATTAGCGAAGAAAATCAAGTGTACTATCGAAGTAAGTGAGTCACTAAGAAAGAACTTGGTAAAGGAGACACGAAAAAGATGTCTACGAGATTACATAGGTAGGCCTGAAGGAGGTTTTCCTAATCTTGAAGAGACGAGTTGAATTAGGTGTATGTAAGGGTTATTCGTTGTGTTATGATGTCTTACAGATCATCGAGTATCCATTGAGGAGGGGAAGATCAATCATTATCTATACGTTCTTTATCAAGACCCAAAAAGGGTGTAGGATTTTTAGTTCCAAAGGTTTCGTACACGTAGTAGAGATCTCTAACGTCATAACAATGAAAACAAGTCATTTGAAGTTAGAATTACTGGCGCGAAATGGTGTATGAGTAGGGCACTCCGTAGATTTGGCACGAGCACTAGATACTAGTGTAGTCGTTTAGGTCACTCTATTTGAGGCTGCACCGCATAGTTAACTTGGGGGAAATGTGCTCTCCATGGACTTACGAGGGTTGATGCATTCGCCAATAGAAGGTGAACAATGATACGGGTTCCCATCAGAAAGATCAATATGACAAGAAAAATGAAGAATCTAAGGAAAGAGTATGAGCTTTTAAATGATTGATGAGGAAGTAAGGGTAGCACCGGGTGTTGTGTCAGGTATCTTTCTCGTCTACAATGTACTTGCTTCCGTCCAACGTCTGGTGCCAAATAGATGTTTGGTAATTCAATCATACTATCGTGTGAATTGTGACTTAATAAAATCAAGTAGAGTGATTGTTGTAAAATTTGTATATGGAGAAAAGATTTTATTACCGAAGAAATCATTGATGATACTTTCAGTAGTATTGATGGGGAGAAAATCTGGTGAGATAGATTATGGAGTAGTTAGGTAGATTTGTTGTGGCTATGGGGAGGGAATTGTCGACCAGAAATCAAAGGAAAGAAAATCATACGTGATAAAAATTATTAAGACAACGCATCCGAATAAAACAATGATTGTTGTCTATGAAAACTGAAGAAATAAAAATAAAGGCTTCACAATAGGGAGAGGGAGCATCAAATAATACAAAAATGAGTACAATAAGGCTAGTCGAGTAGGTAAGATTGAAATATAAATATCCAAGTTTGTCAGAGGTGTTGGTTAAAATAAAATCAGGTCGAAACATGACGAAGAAAAATACACAGTGCATGTGCGTCGGCGTACGTCGATTTAGAGTGTAAAAGAAAAGAGATGTAACGTCGGTACAAAGTGGTCGGAAACTTAAGGGTGGGTATCGCAAAAATACATGAGAGCGTGAATTAAAACATAAGAGTGTATGTGTAAAACGCGCAATTTGAAAATTCCGCGTAGAATCTTAATAGGAAATTTCATAAGGATCACAAGGTAAGAGAAGTTCGTTGGCGACTTTGTCCGATAAGAAGGTACAATTTCAACGGTGTTTGATCAACATGAGTAGTCGTAACGACTAATCTCAAAGTGGGAAAGAACTTTTAAGGAAAGGTTCTCGGCGTAAGAACGTTGAAGATAAGCGTGTCATGAAGCGTATACTGCAAGCTAATGATGACGATATATGAATCAAGGGGTTTAAAGACCGAGTGCAATGCCAATGATTTAGAATGTTTGGAGATTATTATGAGATAAGGCTCGTATGTCCAAGTGCTCAATTTTTATAGGCAGAAACAGGATGTACGATGACTTGAAATTTTTTCCAAGTGGATACTACATCAAGAGATGTTGGTCTTATTACAAGTGAAGACCAAAGATCTTATAGTTCGGTGCAATTTCTTGATATCCAAATGTAAGAATGAGGCCATGTTCCAATGTGACTAGGTTATATAGGACTCTAAAAAGAACGCGTTGTCTCTTGAGTAGTGGTAAACAGATTGTTTAACCCAACGCGTTTTGATCAACACTAAAGTCTTGTCAAATGAATTAGAAAGACTTTACTTTGAAGGAATAATGCCAAGTCATGACATATCGCTAGTGAAAGTCTCAGGTAGAGGTAGTATAGTGCGTGTTCCTTCTCGGAGGCATGGTTTTTGAAATTTGTTAATAGTATTCATTTGAGCAAGACATTATAAAATGGACCATGAATGTATTTTGGAGCAACCTTGTTTGAAATTTTTCAATGGTTATAGTCATGTGAAAAGATATATCTGCAAAAATTTGAAATTTGAAATAACGATTTTTCATATATGGTTTGGATATTTCATTTCAAGAAAATTAAAGTTTTTGACAAACATCTAAGACGAAATGTTTTTTATTTTTTATTTTTTTATTTTTTATTTTATTTTTTTTAAGAAAAAAAATCCAACCATTTAGAATTACAAATTTATTTTAAAACATTTTAAAACGACTTCGACTATCAACCAAAATTTTGATTTAAAGAAACATTATAACATGGTCCGATTTATGTGGATTACCATTTCATCATAATTTATAAAGTTCACAAGAGAATCTTTCATTTGTACAAAAATTTTGACCAATCAGAATTTGACTTATCTAAATCAGTACCATCTCCGGAACACGAACACCAGGGCGAACATCGCTATCATGGTCAACACATACAACTCAAATAACAAGCTGAAGGTCACTACTTCTCATGAGTCCTATCATTTCCCTTGTAGTACTCAAGGTCCTAATCATCCGACTAAACCATAAACGTGTTCATTTTGATTGGTGGGTTGCTTCCTAAGGCAACTATTGATGTCATCTGACTCATCGACTTATAGTGCGGTGTATTCAGGCTTCCCTACAATATGAGGGTAGGGGAAGACAAGGCATGTGACATGATGGCATAGGGCAATACCAGAAAATCATGTATCTAAAAAAATAGTTTTCAAATAGTACCAAATTATCAACCATCTATAATGTTAAACCGAGTAACGACTTGAACCTAACTTAATTTCACAACTCATCAAACAAGATCTGTCATGAAATTAAGTTAAGTGTCGTTAAAAGGCTTAACATCTTTGATGATAAACAAATTCTCAAAATAGTGTTTCCAAATTAATATGAACTAAAATGGTTCTCAAGATAGCATATCAATATAATGCATTTTCAAAATGGCAAAACCAATGTTGACCTTCCAAAATTGACAAAATAGTTTACTTGAAATAAAGTTTTCAAAATAATGTATCAATATATATTTAGCAAAGTATATAATATGAGTTCTGCTTGCGTATAGGAATAACTAATATCAACGCACGAGTATAGGGAATGGTACAGGAAATACCCTGACTCAATCAAATCAATCATATCATATTAGCTCAAATCGAATCACATATATCAAATCAATCAATGCACTTAACTACGCAATCGTAGGCTCAAATATTGTCCTAGAAGCTAACAACTTCAGCACACAGAAGGCAAAGCAACATAACCACATATACACATAACAAATAAAGCAGATGTACACACATAGACCAATGCATTTTCAGGTGATCTAGAATCTGACTCCAACCAAACATGATCTAAGGTAAGTAACCCCATTATCCCATGATCGCTCCTGAATTAGGCATAGTTGACCAGGCTATGTGTAATTTAGGAAAAATGATGGAATACTCGGGTTAATTGACTTGTACCATGTTTGGGTTTTATAAAAACTTTAGTTTGGTTATAGTTGAGGTTTTCATTTTAGAAAAAACTGGTTTCTCTATAACCTTAGGCTCTAATACCAATCTGTCACACCCTGTCAATGGCGGAAACACGAGATGTAACTGGAAAAGGCACATTGCGTAACATCATAGATTCATAACTCATATTTATTTCAATGGTAGTTTACGACTTTTACAAAACGATCCTTGTCTAAAAAATGATAGAAAAACATGTCTCTTTTGAAATCTTGTTGTCTTGAAAACATAGTAGCAAAAATGTCAAATAGCTTGACTCCAATAAATGTGCCTTCAATACCTTAGTAATGATCCACCTAAAAATGGTACTAGAAAACGTCAACATAATGTTGGTGAGCTCGTAGGTTTGAAAGTAAAACCACGAAGCTGTGAATAATGTAGCGTATGACAATAGTGAGCATGAATATAATTTACAAGCACTTTAAAAAATCAGTAATAGTGTCGCGCCCACTGAGCCTATTGTTTCCAACATACATATATCCAATACCGTGTGGGAAGCTACCCTGATAGATCTATCATCAAGTGGGCCCTCCGCAGAGAGTTAACAGTTGCGCAGTCATGAATTCACAAAGCAAAACATTTCATAGCATATAATCGTATCATCACACATATATGTCCAAAATCATGTAAAACAGTAGATCACATCATAAAAACATTTGAAAAGTATTGAGTGCCATTTTCCCCCAAGGAAAATATAGTGAAAAAGGGGCTACGAAAACTCACCTCTAAGTATGGTAACACAAGTGATACAAACGGTTTCAAGAAGCAAGGCACAACGGTACACGAACGACGCAACCTAATAATTATAGTTTATCTCAGAATATATCTCGAAAAGTAGTATAATGTACATAAGTTTTCAAAAACTAACGTATTTTAGTTTTTGTGTATAAATCGAATAATTATTTGTAAAAGGTTTAGTATCGAAACTTGATAAGGATTTAAAACATATGTTTTTAGGGGGTCATTTAAGCCCTAAATTGACACATTTTATCTGTTACTGCTTAAAATTGTTCCTTTTCACATTTTAGGTCTTTTGGAAGCAAAATGCTAGAATGAAGCATATTTGGACGAAAAGGAGCGAAAACATGAAGAAAATGGCAAAGTCAAGATCGTCATCCAGCACACCTGACGGCGTCCCAAACAAAGGGCGACGCCGTCCATCTATTGAATACTTGATCAAAAGTGCACACAACGACTCAACGGAATTTCTGGTCCTAAAGCTTGATGGCGTCACTCCTTAATTCTAGAAGGAATCACTCACAAAATCTACACCAGACGCTCAAGATCCAAGATTCAGACGACATCACTACTGAAGACTGATGGCGTCACATATCTCAACTGACGCCGTCCCAACGATGACTTGACCCAAACGAAACCTTTATGACGGCGACCTGACGACGTCACTAGTAAAAGGTGACGCCGTCACAATTGTAAATCTATATATGGATTTTGATTTTTCTGTATTTTAAGAGGTAGAATTTTGGAGAGCAAACCCTAACTCAGTTGTAGTCCGACTTGGACAGTATTCTAGAGTATCATACCCTATTTTACACCACAAGATAAGTTTTTTATCCAATTTATCATTATGTCTACCCCATGTTCAATTGATTGTGTGTATGCTTGCTTGTTTAACATGTCTAGCTAAATTATTCTTGTGTTTGCTTAGATCTATGAAACCTAGTTATTGATTGTTGTTAGGTTGTCTCTTGTCTTAATTGGTAGACGCTAGAGTAAGGAAAACTGGCTTCTTCTTTAATTGTTGCGAGTTTGAACATCCTAAATAGTAGTGTTTATTGCGTGAATTGTAGCTTTAGGATAGTAGTGTATTCGGGGGAGATGCTATTGCACTTGCTGATCCCGGGTATTCTAAAGGAGAGTTACAATTCATATAACTAGGGATTAGGCACCGCCCTACGACTAACCAGAATACAACGCACCAATTAGGATAAAGGAAGTGACAATTCAACCGATCTATAAAAGATAACTAGGGAGTAATAGTCTCTAAGTGAACACATCTTTAATCATCATACGAGCACACCTCAATTAGCATAATCTATCCATAATTAACTAGATAATTAAATAATTAGTTAAAGTAGTGAAATCGGTAGAAGTACCACCCCCAATCATATACCCTAAGATTTTACCTTTGCTTAATAAAAAAAAACATAAAGAATAAAAAGAATCATCCTCAACCCCACCTTCTCGTCATATATCTCTTTCTAGCATTCCTATTTCCCTAGAGAACTAAATCAATCCCCGAGGCTTACCCCATACTATACTACAACGATTAGGTTCACTGCCTAGAGGGTTGAAAAGCTTGCTCGTAGAAAAGGAGGTTTTTTTGACCCCGAACCCTGCTATAAAAACTCGTGTGGTTTATAGGAAAAGTATAGACTCAAGGTAACTCACGCCAAAATAACGAAGTCGGAGAAGTAACGAAAGGACGACAAGAAGGAATAACGAAAAGAAAAGAATAATTAAAGGACAACGAAAAGGACCCGTTGATAACATGTTTCGGTGTTTTACCCTGTAACCCAAATGGTTTATAAAACGTTGTGGTTTTAGAAAGAATCGCACGTTTGATGAAAAGTGTACCATGTTAATAATTAAGAAAATAGAAAAGTTTATAACGTTTGAAAATCTTAATGGTTTAAGTTATAAAACGGTTTTTATAAAAATTTGGACATGATGCGTCCGATTATATAACATTTCCAAGTCGTTACGACTTTTGAATAATGAGTTTTATTTATTGCATTTCCCCAATTTGAATATAAATTATTCAAGTTTTATAAAATTTTTACAAGTTTTAATTATTTATTTGTTCGTTATCATTCGCGTGAATATTAGTGTCGGGTTTATCGACCATTTTGTGTCCGAAGTACAAAATTGTCCATAAGTCCATCAGCTAATACCGTAAATCCAATAACGAGCATTCCAATGTCATCCAAGCATAGGTTTATGTAACAATGTCCAATACCCATAACAATATCCAAGTATTCCCAAATAGCATTTGAAACATCATCGACAAAAACAAAGATTTAAATTAAGTTAGTAAACGAACGGTAAGTGAAATAGTTATATATATAAAAAAAAATAATAATAAAAAATGAAAATGAAACTATACACACATCATTGGGCTTTAGGCCCCATGTTGACACTTAACCCCACATATTCATTTGAGCTTATGAGCCCAAGTTTACCCATCCTTAAACCTTATGGGCTCCTTAGCCCAATTGACAAACACAAATCAAATTTCATAAACTCGGACAGAAACGTGAAGACGACCAATACACTTTAGTTTAGCTTTTTGATGAACAAAACGTTTTTGACAATAACACGACTAGTGTGTCTCGACTTGAGGCCACACTTGACCATCACTACAAGAGGCCACCATGCCTTGCTTACGACCAATAAACCAAACTCCACAACGAGTCTATACGACCCTAGTAGTCGTATAGCCTAACGTCACCATAAATAACCTCCCTCGAGGTGTAACCGAAATCCTAACTACATCATGACTCTATAGCATCACGACTCGACAGAAATAATAAAAAAACTCGCGGTCGCGACTCCCACGAATCACGACTCCTACGAATCACGACTCAAAAACAACGACCACAACCTTTACACAAGGTTTGGTTTATGCTAGCCGTGACTCCCCTCGAGTCACGACTCACTCCTATACGCACCATATACCAAACTGCCAACTGCAAAAACACAAACAAATCAATACCAAATATCAAAATAACTACGCAACTTAAACAACCCTTTTGGGGGTATTACCCAACCAAACACACCATGTTCAAATTGAAATCCAACCATACGACTGTAACGACAACATCAAGACCATTTACCACAGTTTCAATATCGTAGCAAGGACGGACATAAATCGGTTACTCTTTATGTTGTGACTCGCAACGAGTCACGACTCACCCATACAAGTCTACGCACATACGACAACAATAACATTAAAAAGAGACTCGAATCTAAACACGACCATGAGTATGAATGAGCAAAAAAAACTAGAACCGGTGAACTCAACTCAGTGAGTTGTCTTAGTCGAGTTGACTCAACTCACTGAGCTGAGTCGACTCGCTTACGAGTCAAACGATTTCTAGTTTAAAACAAAGATCCACACGAGTTTTTAGCTAGCAAACCTTTGTTTTATTAGTTTTGATACAAAAATCGTTTAGGCTTTTTAAAACCGATTAGGCTTTAGTAAAAAGGAAGGAAAGTAAAAGAAATGGGGGTGCGTGGTTCTTATCAAACGAGAGGGACAGGTGGGGAAGACGGTGGGTGATGGTGGCGTATGGTGGTGAGCGGTGGTGGTACTGCAAAACCCTAGCAAACAAACCCTTCTTGGACTCAAACCAACCCAGAAGTGCTTCCATTGGCTTTATCTACTCGTTCGGCAACAAAAAGTGGGTGGCCGGAAATTGGCCGAAAAAGGTTACGGCGCCGGAAATAGTGAATCCGGTGAGGTGGTGGTATAAATGGGTGAAAAACCCTAATTTTTGAGTTTATATACCCCTTGAGGGGCCAAAACTGCCAAATGGAGAAACAAGGGATGGGCAGCGTAAATAGGGCAAGGGGGTGTTTTGAGCTTTTATAAAACTTTTATATAAAGATGATTTGGGACCCGTTTGAGGCTCGGTAACGATCGATTTCGACTCGGGATTTGAACCATTGCGTTTAAAATAGATTTTCCACGAAAAAGGAGCATAAACACGACTATTATCACATATATAATATCATAATCTTATTAAAACGTATATTAGGTGTGTGGTTGTACAGGTACGTGTTGTGCAGTTTTCACGTCAAATAAGTTTCAAAAAGCACGAAAACGTAGAATAGGTAATAATAAATATAATTTATTATTAAAAAAAGTTTGGAAAAATTTCCATTTGTCACCAATAGTTTTGAGTTTTTATAAACAAGTATTGTCCTAAAATGCCGATTGCTACACAAATCATATAAAAGAGATCATTAGGCACTGAATTGGCCCAACAATCTTCCCGCATTTGGATAGAAAAATAGGCTAAGTGTTTTTAGTATAAATGAGCAAAACAACTTCTTATTACGACTGAAAATGAATGAAAGAAAATATTGGACTGATACTGAAACTTAAAGATAAATATTATTAAGAGTTATAGATTACAAAAGTGAACTACAATCTGTTTATTCAACAACTTCCTCAATTCTCATTAGGCTGAGCATCGGTCCAAAACCGACAAAACGAAAAACCGAAATTCATGAAAAACCTAAATCGAAACCGAACCGACGGGCCGTCGGGTCGGTTCGGTTTTGTGTCGGGCCGTCGGTTCGGTTCGGTTTAGGTGTATTTAGGTATGTTTTTGTCGGTTATGGGCCGAACTGAACCGAACCGACCCGAAAACAAAAACATGTAAAACATGAAACTGAAACCGAACCGACGGGCTGTCGGGTCGGCTCGATTTTTGTCGGTTCAGTCAGTTTTGTTGGTCTGGTTCGATTTTGGACCTTTGATGCTCAACCCTAATTCTCATCAACTCCAGTTTAGCTTTCTTTGATGTGAAGATGTGCCTGTCTTCTCTTTGTTTAATCAATTTGTCGAGTATTTTAACAAACCTAAGTCTTCCAGGGATCCTATTTGACATATCTTTAATCTTATAGAAGAATAAAGATAAAGTTTCTATGATCCCAATATCTTAGACCATCTGAAAGGATGGCTTATTAAGTACATCAATGAAGAAGAGTCCATGCTCAAGTTTTTCAATAACTGCCCCATCTTTGAATGTGACTCCTTGAGAAAGAGCTTGTTGCAATGAAGTCCTGTAATGAATTTCTTCAGGCTCAAGTTGAGTGGGCTTCTTCATCTTATTTTGCATTGATTATTGTTTTGAAGAATCCTGAAGAGTTAATGGCTCTTGTTATTGCTCACTTTCACACATGAACTTATTTTTGAGCACTCTCACCCGCACACTTACACTTGCCAAAGTTTCCCTACTCTCGGGTTTATCCTGGGATAGAGGTGTTATCTGTCTACATTCTACACATATCCCGCCCCAGTAGGATTGGGGATGTTGTTTTCGTTGTTAATGTAAAATCACACAAACCATAAAGAAACAACATGCAATCAACACATTACCTATGGCCACATATCAAACTTTAAAAAATGTATGAAATCAACACATGTGAGCACATATAAGCCATTAAAGGCACGTCAAAGTTTAAAAAACATAAATTGCCTAAAGAAACATAATTACATATCCCCAAATGCACGATAAAGCAACATCTACAACAAAAATTAAATTTACTTTATATCGAAGAATTAGGCTGTCAATAATTTGTTTACTTGACAGCATCCAACGCCATACAAACTAAAATAGACACAAATTGTAGGACCATGTAACATCACACAAACCATAACGAACAACATGCGGTTAGCACATTACTTATGGCCACATATCAGACTTTAAAAAATGTATGAAATCAACACCTATGAACACATACAAAGCCCTTAAAAGGCATGTCAAAATTAAAAATACATATGTCGCTTAAAGAAACACATATACGTCTCTCCAAATGCATGAAAAAGCAGCATCTACAACAAAAATTTTGAGGAATTAGGTTGTCAATAATTTGCTGTGTGTTAAGGTCTGCCTATACTTATAGCACTTTTAGCACAAAGATTAAACCAACACAAACACATATCCATCAATCCACCAAAACAATAATAACATACAAAGGGAAAAAAATATACTTACACACCCTAGTTAAGCAATCAAACGGTCATGAGACTTGTATCTTGATCACTGAACCACCAAAACCAACAAACAATCAACACTCATTCAAATCTAACCCAACTCAGTTAGAGAGAGAAATGAGACTTTAGAAAGAGAGGGAGCTCAGAATATAGAGAAAGATGAGGGTTGCATGTATTTTAAAACTATGAGTATCAGACACAAACACAATGTTTTAGACACGTATGTGTTGAGAAATATACACAACTTCTTGATGCCTAGTTTATAACGAAACTGAATCGTGCCGCATAGTTTATAGCGAAATCAGGCCACAATAGGCCAATAAACGAAAATGACCCAACAAACTACCAAACGACATGCAAGAAACAACAAAACGACATGAAGGAGCCAAAGACTACGCCGTTTCGTGGTTTTTCCCTCCAAAACGGCATCGCCCGCACACATAGTATATAATAGAGTAACATGTTTAATTTGTTTCTATATTTCTTAATGACAAACACAAAAATAATAATCACACAGTTTTTCGTTGTGAAGCATATGCTTATAATCATCACACATATCTTTGTATCAATATAAAAACGTGACCAGTATGTTTATTATTAATATCAAACTGACAATTTTAAATGCAAGAGTGCATTTAGCATCACTCTTACTTACGTATTTTGAATACTATTTTGGTAGTTATGTCAAACTGACAATTTTAAATGCAACTCGTATTTTGAATACTAATCCAAGAATCTAAGACTCTAAATCAATAATTTAAGTATGGAGTGTTTACTAATGGGTATTATTTAATTAGAGAGGGTTTAAATATAATGTTAAAGAGTATCTACCATGATAAGGGGAAATTTTATAAGTTACAAAATTGTTTATAAAGTAAGCTAAGATTGTAGAAGGAGCTTTGAGATGATAGAAAAGTTTCTTAAGTTTACAAGTTTTTCTATTGCCATTAAACATATGTAACTACTAAACTTCAATTTAATATTTATGTTTATTCATAAAGCTCTACAACATTTGCATAGTAAAAATAAGTTTTTATATGATACAAAAATTTATTTCATTACAAGCCAATTCTATACTATCTATAAGCGCGACCATAAAAAATGCTGTAATATTTGTAGCCTCGGTTTTAGTATATATTCCATGATAAACATAGATAGTTTTCACTTTACAACTTGTTGATCAATACATAAATGTTAGCAGGCTACCTGAATGATGCAACCACAACAAAAAGATGGTGTGTGAAATGTTGTTTCACAACATTTCCACGGTGTAACATCTTAGTATCACACATTTATTAATGCAACTTATGATTAAGTTTGTACTATACAATTTAGTATACAATAAGTAGTATAATTGTTTGAAAAACTATATATATATATATATATATATATATATATTACAACTTGTTGATCAATACATAAATGTTAGCAAGCTACCGAATGATGCAACCACAACAAAAGATGGTGTGTGAAATGTTGTTTCACAACATTTCACGGTGTAACATCTTAGTATCACACATTTATTAATGCAACTTATGATTAAGTTTGTACTATACAATTTAGTATACAATAAGTAGTATAATTGTTTGAAAAGCTTATATATATATATATATATATATATATATATATATATATATATATATATATATATATATATATATATATATATATATATATATATATATATATATATGTATCTTTTCCATTTTGATTAGGAAAATGGGCTAAAAGGCATGCCTAATAACATGCTTAAGAACAAGATGATGACAATTGGCAAAATCAAAAGTGAAGATTTAGAGAAAGAAAATACATGAGTGGTGTGTTATATTATTAATGAATTAGGTATGAAGTTAGACATGTCTATTAGGTCTCTCTATCGTTACTCTTTTAATTATTGACTTCAATGTAGTTTCGAGTTCACTAAAAAAAGAAACTGTAATCTAGTGACACATACATGTCAAAAAAGTAAAAAAGTGTTACTAAAAATAAAAAAGTTCGCCATAAGTATAAAAGAAGTGTCACTATAAAACTTACGTGTTTCGTCCACACTTAAAAAAATGCAAGTCTATTAGGGAAAAGTCTATTTATAGTGATACAAAAAAGTGTGAGTATAGTTTTTGACTTTTGGTTTTGTAGGCACTTTTGAGAAAGTGCATCAAAAGAGTAGGTTTTTTTTTTGAACAACATTTTATTCAAGAAAGCTAGCAAGAAGCTAGAGTTACAAAGATACAAGATAAGATATTTGAGCCAATCGTTCCAACTAAACGTGGCTTTACAACGATACCTACACCAATAAAACGACCTAGAAACTATGTCGTCAAAAATCGTCGCCTTCAAAGGAGTCTTGGGCTCAAAGAGAAGTTTATTCCGATATGACCATAGATGCCACCACATAACATAAAAAACGCCTTCAAGAATAAGTTTATGTTTAGACGAAAGCCGCAACGACAGAAACCAAGAACTCCATCAAAAGAGTAGGTTTAATGACATTTTTTTGTCATATGAACCTATGTCACTAATTGTGTAATCTCTTTCGGTGATTGTTTGCGTACACTCCCACTTTACGAATATCTAGAGCATATTATTAAATTTCCTGCTGAGTTTGAAATTCATATTAAAGAAAATAATAATTAGGCATCTTGAAATGGAGGGTGTAGACACTATAAATACCCACACCAATGTTGTAGTAATATCTACACTTTAAAAAACTCTTCATTTCTCAAAACCACATAATATCACCTTAAAAGAGATGGACATGCTTGAAGCTCATGCTACCGCTCAAGTGAACATGGAGGTTGTGCGTCCTTTGGCTGACTTTCCTCCTTTTATCTGGGGTGATCGCTTCTTATCTTTCTGTCTTGACTATTCGGTAAGTACCCACATATGCGTTTTCCCTGTTTAGATATCCGAGGATTTAGATGTAGACGATTTAACCGGGCATCTCCGTGACCATTTCCGACTATTCCATGACCGTCCGAAATGTGTAACTAATGTTAATTTTGTTGAAAGACTTGATTTTTCTTAAATGCACCCGATCATAGATTGTGTTATTATTATTATTTAGTTTATTTTAAATGCACATGTTCACTTTGTGTACTCATTGTGTCCTGTTTAGAGGGGTTTGAACCCTTAAGTTGTCTTGTGAGAAAGTCAAGTGACTTACCACTAGGTCATTCGGTGGTGGTTTGACTATTGTGTACAATTATAAATCTGTGACACAGAAGCTAGAACGTTGCTTTGTTTAAACTGAACAATGCTTTTTCTTTTCTAGATGTTGGAAACTCATGTAAAAGCCATGGTGAAACCAAAAGAAGAGCTAAAAGGAATGATAGTTGACCAAAACATGGACTCAAATGAAAAACTAAAGTTGATTAATTGTGTTTACCGTCTTGGTTTGAAATATATGTTCAATGAAGAGATTGATAATCAGCTTGACAAACTTTATAAAGAGCTAAAGATTGAAGATTATGATGAAGCTGATCTTTGTACGGTTTCACTTTACTTTCAAGTTTTCAGACAACATGGATATAGACTCTCTTGTGGTAAGGCACCCACAAACATAACTTTGAGGTTCCTCCATTCATGCTATATCTGTTATAATTATATTATAAATATACAGGGTTAGTATTTGGTACATTTAAATTTTGTAAGTAGGGATGTGAGGACGACTTTCACTTTCGATAAATAATTTGTTTAGCGATTTTACTTATTTTTACCTCTAATTGTTTGTCAATTTTTTTTCGGCTAAAATCACGGTTAAAACGTAATTTCACAATTCATTATTATTAGGAAGAAATTTTTTACCTCTACCTCTAGTATCTTTTCAAAATGAGCTATGATTGGGAAGCCTAATGATATGCCTAAAGATGTGCCTAAACCGATGTGGCATCATCTTGATGGTTGAGCTAAGGGACCCACTTTTTCACAAACCATTCGGATCATGCCACATATGTTTAGGCCTAAATTTAGACACATATGTTAGGTCTCCCAATCATTTTCCTTTCAAAATATTCTTTGACTTAATTCACAGTTTTGCAGAAACTTCATAGTTCCTTTTTTTCTGAAGACAAACTCTTTTTAAAAGACATTTTAAGCAATTTTGCTTCGGATTACATCCTGTTTAATTATTATTGTTAATATTTTCTGATGAAACTATAAACAATTAAATCTAATATGAAAAATTATGTTATTTCTCTAGTTTTATTTATTTATTATTATTTATTATTATTATTTTTTTTAATTTTTTTTTGATTAAATTCATAGTTTAACGTATACTTCATAGTTTCTTTAAACTGTGATGATAATTTTGTTCTCTGGTTTTGCTTATTTTCACCTCTATTTTAGTATTATGAAAAGAAAAGAAAAAACTTATGACCTATGATTATGCAGATGTGTTCAACAAATTCAAGGATTTTAGCTCTGGAAAGTTCAAGGAATACATTACAAGAGATGTGAAGGGTTTGTTAAGCTTTTACGAATCTACGCAACTAAGAATTCAGGGAGAAACAATATTAGATGAGGCATTTGCATTTACGGAAGCTCAACTAAAGGATGCTGTAGACACTACTCTCGAAGGTAATCTTGCACAACAGGTGAAACAAGCTTTGAATTTTCCTTTTCATCGTGGGATGCCAATCGCAGAGGCAAGACTGTATTTCTCCAACTGTGAAGAAGAATGCTTGAAATATGACCCGATACCAAAGCTAGCAAGTGCGCACTTTAATTACTGTCAACTAAGGCAGAAAGAAGAACTTCAGATTCTCACTAAGTAAGTTACGAGTTAATCCATTTTCAACTTTAGTTTTATAGATAGGTTTATTATTAACAAGTTTATCTATATTGATTTCTCTAGTTTAGAAATGCAAAACCATCTAACTAAGTTCCTTTCTCTTTATTAGGTGGTATAAGGACATGGAGTTCCAAAAAATAAGTCCTTATGCTAGGGAGAAACTGCCAGAGATGTACTTATTGATTTTGGCAGTATATGAGTAGCCTCATTATTCTGAAGCCAGAATTATAACTACAAAAATTTTGCAACTGTTGTTGGTGTTAGATGACACATTTGATGCATATGCTACTATTGAGGAACTTCGACTTCTAACAGATGCCATAAACAGGTACCAAAATGGCACACATATTTGTATGAGTTAAATATCTTTTGCAAGTTTGCTAAACTCAAATGATCGTGTTCACATTCAGGTGGGAAATTAGTGCTTTGGAGATACTTCCAGAATATATTAAACCATTTTACAAAATCATCCTCAATGAGTATTCTGAAATTGAGAAACAAGCAGATAAAGAAGGAAGAGCAAATGTGGTTAACGTTTCAAAACAAGCAGTATGGTTTAATTATATTATATGCAGTACTGTCAATATATGACTCAATTCTTTGCATCTATGTACGAAGAACTAAATTTCAGTCATGAACAGTTTCAAGAGATAGCCAGAGCGTACCTTAGAGAAGCTGAGTGGAGACATAGCAAACAGGTGCCATCATTTCAAGAGTGTCTGGAAATTGGAATGGTTACTTCATCCCACGACGTTCTTTTAAAATCTGGGTTAGTGGGCATGGGTGAAATCGTCACTGAAGAGGCTTTGGCATGGCATGAAAGTAATCCCAAAATTCTCCAAGCTTCAGAGCTAATTGCAAGAATCCATAATGATGTTAAGTCCTACAAGGTACTTGCCATATTTGGTTGATCTCACATTTATTCATTCACAACATTTTAATGATGTCTCGGTCGTATATTTATAGTACCATGTACAACCGGGCACATAAGGATCCAGAGAGATTGTTTCCTTGGTAATTCGGTTTAGTGCATGATTATTATTTGCCATGATCATCTATAAAAAATCCTACAAATCCTGTTAGCATAGAACAAAATAAAAATTTATATTATGCAAATAGAGAATAATTATTCAGTTTGCTGATAAGTAATTTCTAAATGAAGTTTGAGCGTAAAAGAGCACCTGGAGCTACAAGTATAGATGCATATGTCAAGACTTTTGGAGTGCCAGAACATGTGGCAGTGGATGAACTCGAGAAAATGATTGAAAATACATGGAAAGACATAAATGAGGAATGTCTTAAGCCAACACAAGTATCTCTGGAAATGCTTTCTCGGATTGTTAACTTTGCACGAAATGCATATGTGTTATACAAGTTCAATGATGGCTTCACTTTTTCTAACAAAACGGCCATTCAAGACTTTATCACTCTCCTGTTCGAGACTTCAATCCCCATGCAACATTAATAAAAAAGGGATTGGCCCGTGATCGGATGTTAAAAGTCAAAGTCAAAGATGGTCAACTGTGGTCAATGCCGGTCAACCCGGGTCATATGCAGTCAACTCAAACCCTAATGGGTACGGCCCATCTATACAATTGGGCCGGCCTGTTTTGTCTAATATAGTCTAGTAATGTGTGACGATTTTCCTACTGTTGAATAAATTCTCGTATGCATTTTGTGGTTTTACACATGAAATTTATGGCCCCGCACTAATAGGTTTCCCAGCATATGGTAGCCGTGCACTAATAGATTTTCTGTTTTGCTACAAAAAGGTTCAAATGCAATGTTAACTATGTGGCTTAGGCTCACAAAAATATAGTGTCGAGAGACGAATGGTTAAAACCAGGCCTGAGTAGTTCTTAAGAAAGTGTTGCATCCATCCTCCTCACCTAGCAAAAAATGGACCTATTTATATGGTTAGATGACATTTTCTATAAGACCTCATGGAACAAAATGACAGATAATGCTAACAGCAAAACGAACATAAAATAAAAATGCATGATGAATAGAACACAATTCACCAAACCATTTTGCTTCCAAAAATTTTGTAACCCACTTCTGACTAAATTCCATTCAAAATAACAACCGGCCCATTGTAAAAGATATAGAAACACAATTTCTAAATAAAGATTGAACGAAAGAATTGCTGCAATGAAACCATAGAGATAAGTCTTACACAAGATGAGACTAACTAATAACATTACTAATCTGAACCAAGTCTAGTGAGTGTTGGAATATTTTTTTTGGTTAAAGCATTATTTTCAGAAACATTAGTGTTAGATCCGATGGATTCGGTGTCAGCTTCTTCTTCTTCTTCTTCTTCTTCTATCAACTCCTCTACTTCTTTGTTGGTTATAGGCCATCCTGGAAGATGAGATACATATGGCATGTAATGTGGTATTGAGCAGGTAAATAATTCAATTGTTATTTTTAAGACATTGTTTACATATGGTACGTAAATCGGTTTAGAGATGGGATGGAAATGGTTTTGTTGTTTGGTTTCCCGTGTTGAACGGTAAGGACCCGATGAGATTGATATAGATCAAGAAGTTCGGGTAACACTTACAAAAGAACCATACTACACTGCTGTGAGACAGTATTTGCCAAAATGTGTGAAAACTTGTATGATGTTGTGTGTTGCTCTCCTTTTATAGAGAGTCTTGTAAGGTTTAGAGATAAACCCTTTGGAAGTGATCGACGACCACTAGGGTGCCAAGTGTCTATCATCCGAGAATAGACAAGGAGGACATATGTCATTCGTCCTTTAGCTCGTGGTGGTGCTTGTCGTGCGTCTCCATCGTGTGATGTCAGATGGTACATCTTAACCTCTAGTGACAGTTGGGGAACAGTAGCTTTGTTCTTACTCAGTCAGGCCTGAGAGGTCTTTCCAGGCCTGGGATATAAGATGGGCCTTTATCATGTGTTGATTGGGCCTTGGTGATGGGCTTGATCCGAGAGTGTAAATAATGGGCTTGTGCCGTTAATATTGATACGCTATCAAGTCCCCCCAGTCTAGTATTAGATCATGTACTATGGTGTAATGTTGGAATTTATTATACATGAGTCCCCCCGATCTGTGCTAGTGCTGCCAGGGTTCGTTCCCAGGCTCTTTGCAGCCAGGATGATGTTCTCGTTTGTCTTTTGATATGATGACTAGATGCATTTTTTTTTACCTCAATCAGGGTTGTAAGCTGAATTGGAGAATGTGTGTATTTTATGTTTTCATGGGGAAGTGTAGGAATATCCTGCTTCGTATTTATTTTTTATCTTTAGGATTTGACGCGTCTTTATTGCGAGATTGTAGACGGCGTCATCCTGACATTTTTTATCTTCGAATGATGTATGACCCTTCCTAGTTGGGAGCGAGCTTGCCCTGACCTGCAACCTTGCTGGCCTTGTTTCTATGCATTACATGGTCTCCAGGTTTGAAGAACTCTGGGCAGACGCGTTTGTTGTAGTACTTTGCCATTTTATTTTTGGAATGTGCTAGGTAGATGGCAGCGAGGTCGCGCTTTTCATCTGCTAGCGATAGATCCAACCTGAGGGAATCTTTATTTTCGCCCTTGTTTACCATAGCAACTCTTTCCGTTTAGATGAGCAATTCAATGGGTATTACGGCTTCAGTGCCATAGACTAGGCAGAAGGGTGTTTCACCTGTGCTTTTGTTTGGTGTGGTTTTGTGTGCCCACAATAAGCTTAAGAGCTCGTCCACCCGCCAAGTGTTGTATTCCTTCATCTTTTTCCCGATTCCTTTCACGATCTCTCTGTTGGATACCTTTGCCTGACCATTAGCTCTAAGGATATCTTGATTTTCGCACAATGATTTGAATGGCTCACCAATTTGATTTCGTTGTCAGTTATAAGTGTTTATGGCATGTCGAATTGGGTGACGGTTTGATTGTAGACAAAGGTTAAGGTTTTTCTTGAAGTGATGGAGGCTAGCGGCTTTGCTTCGACCCACTTGGTGAAGTAATCTACGACTACAATCATGTGTTTGACATTTCCAGGGGCAGCCATTGAGCTCAGCCGTAATGAGGATGAGGTTATGCTTTAGAACGCATTGAACATTGGCGTAAGTGTGAAATTCTTGGCATGTTTTGAGCTCAGCATTCGCGTATTGATTTACTGTTGGCAGTAGTACCCCATCCTGATTGCTTTGGCTGCTATAGCGTGTGACCTTGAGTACATGCCACACATTCCATTGTGTATGTCTTGTATGATTGTTTGTACCCCTATTGGTCTAACACATCTTGCCAGTGGACATCTGAATGTTTTGTAGTATTGAGTGCCATCCCTGATGGAGTACATGATAGCCTTGTGCCTGATTCTCAGTGCATCCACTTTGTCAGGTGGCAAAATACCTTGAGATAACTAGTTGAAAATGGAAGTCATCCATGCGTCCTTTATCTCGACATGGGATATCTCCGCATGCTTGAGGATGAATTTCTCGTTGATGACTTCTACGAAGACCTCATTTTCAAAATGTTCAAAAGTAAGAGCAGCAAGTCTAATTAGAGCGTTAGCTCGTTGGTTCTGTCCTCTAGGGATGTGAGTGATGGATAAAGATGTGAAGTATGGCAAGATCTGGTTGACCATTTCCAGGTATAGCTTCATCAACTCCTCTTTTGTGGTGTATTTACCACACACATATGAGGCAACTAACAATGAGTCTATGAGTTCTTTGATACTTTTGACCTTCGTTGTTTTGGCTATTTGCAAGCCTACTAGTAGCACTTCATATTCTGACTCGTTGTTTGAGGCTTTGAAATTGAACTTCAAGCCATATGTGAAGTCTTGACTTGATGGACTTGTAAGCACTAACCCTGCCCCTGAACCTTGTTTACATGACGCTCCGTCAGTGTATAAAGTCCAGGTTTCGTCATCGTAGCTCGTGGGTATTGGGTGTATTTTTGACTTCTTGCGTGGTATTGTAGGAGGTGGTGTATCGACCTCAGCTAGAAATTCTGCCATGATCTGCCCTTTAATTAAGTGCCTGGATCCAAAGGTGACCTTATGCTCCCTTAGCTCGATCACTGATTTGACATTCTGCCTATGTACTCGTGGTTTGATAGAACCTGTTTCAGGGGCTTGTCTGTTAGGACGTGTATCAGATGTGCCTGAAAATACCTTTTGAATCGCCTGAATGATAGTAGTAGAGCGAACACCAATTTTTCCAATGGAGGGTAGTTGACTTGTGTGTCTTGGAGAATCATGCTGAAGAAGTAGATTGGCTTTTGGACCTTGTCTCGTTTCTCTAAGAGTACTGACCCAATTGCCTCTTTTGGGATGCTTCCATGTACATGGTGAGAGTTTCACCTGGTATTGGAGTCGTCAGGGTAGGTAGTTCGTTAACGAACACCTTGAGGTCTTGAAATGCTACTTCAGCCTCTTCCGTCTAGTCGTATACTTTTTTCTTGTTGCATTCGATTAATACTTTGAAGAATGGCGACCGTTTTTCTGATGCTCGTCAAAGAAACGAGCTGAGAGGTATGAGTTTTCAGTTTAAGCTTTGTAGTTCTCTTAGGTTCTTGGGAGGAGCCATGTCTAGTACTTCCTGAATCTTTTTAGGGTTAGCCCTGATTCCCGTGGCGTCGATTATGTGACCTAAGAACTGGCCCTCTTCTACTCCGAATGTGCATTTGGCTGGATTTAGCATCATGTTGATGCACCAGAGGTTTTGTAAGGTTTCGATAATGTCACGCAACAGGGCACCTTTTGTATTGCTTTTGATAACCATGTCATCAACATATTCCTCAAGGTTGACACCTATCTAAGACTTTAATTCTCGGTCTACCAATTCTTGGTTAAGCGGATGGAAATTTAGCATATCTGATACGCGTACAACGCGCGTTCGGGGTCAAAGGAACTTCCTTTTCGTCGAGCAAGTTTTTCAACACCCTAGGCAGTGAACCTAATCGTTGTAGTGTAGTATTAGGGTAAGCCTCAGGAATTGATATCGTTCTCTAGGGGAATAGGAATGCTAGTGAGAAATTACTACGCTAAGGTTGGGGTTGAGGAAGATTATTATTATTATTATTATTATTTATCTTTTTTATGTTTTTAAGAAAATGGAAAGGTATGAATCTTGGGGTTTGGATTTGGGGGTTGGTATTTCTACCGATTACTCTACTTTATCTAATTATCTAATTAACTAAGCTAAGGTGAGTGTAGTCTATATATATTGTTGTGTGCTCTTATGATGATTAAAAATGTGTTTACTTAGATGTCATTACACCCTAGTTATCTCTTATTGATGGTTGAATTGTCACATCCTTATTCTTAACGTGTTGTGTTTCTAAGGTCGTAGGGTATGCGTTTATCCCTAACTATTTGAAGCTACCTAAGGTTAATGACTACGAAATCTCTAGGATTCATAAACTTAACACTAAGGTTATCTTTGAATATTTAGCCTACAATTCCACTAGTAACTATAAGCTAGGCTTCAACAAAGATTAATCAAGCATTAATAACAGAACGAATGACCTATCGCAATACTAGGTCAATCACAATTAAGATAAGAGACAACCAATCAATATTCAATAACTTGGTTTTATATTATCTAAGCAAACACACAAGTAAATTAGCCGGACATGGAGAACATGCAAGCATACACACAAACAATTGAAGACATGATTGAATCAATGAAGTAAAACACTTATCTTGTTGTAAAATAGGGTATGGAACCCTAAGATATCGCCTAAGACATGCCTTTGGTTCGCTTTTAGGTCTTTACTCCACAAAACTACCTCTAAAACCGAAAAATTCGGATTCTATATATAGTATTACAAAATGCGACGGCCACTTTAATTGTGACGCCGGTCGCCGCCATTAGGGTTTCGCCTTGGCACGTCAACTCGCGACGACATCACCTTATGCTCGTGATGCCGTCGGGTTCAACCTCCGGCGCCGTCTCGATCCAAATCTAGGCCGTCGAGTTGCGACGCCTACTCTTTTAAACCCGATGCCGCCACTTGTAAATAAGCAATTTGCTACCGAGTCGCCTCAAGATGTGTCGCGACGGGCCGCAAATAAGCCGTGACGTCCCTTTCAATTCCAGCACTTGAGTGTCTCGATTCTCGACTTTGGCCATTTTCTTCATATATTCGCGCCTTTTCGTCCGAATAAGTGTCATTCCAGCAATTTGCCTTCAAGAGACCTAGAAAGTAAAAAGGAACGAAATTAAATAGTAACGGATACAAAAGCGATCAATTAAGGGCTTAAATGATCCCTCAAAAGTGTACCTTTTGAATCCTTATCAAATATCCCCACACTTGGTGTTTGCTTGTCCTCAAGCAAATGTGCTTTTGGCCAATTAATTTATAAGTTAGGGGTCATGAAGCATTAGTTTAGAACGATTCACAACACGTATAAGCCCCACAAAAGTCATAACAAGCACGGAAATTACATACTAGCACCTCACAAGTAGTGTTTGGATACTCTTATCTCTCGGGTGTATATGAAATATATCAAATTGGAAATGGAAGATAAACACTCATTAACCGGTCCTAGCACTTAAATTACCATAGGCTTGAGACTAGATCAAACCTCCATCGCTTTGGCGTAAGCACCTAGGAAAGACTATCCAAGAGGTCTTTTACAGGGTTGTAATGTTAGAACGGTAGGGAAACAAAGGGTTTGGTGGGATAGGCGATTTAGTGGTGGCAAGTCAAAAATCTTTATGTTACAAGCATGCAAAGAATGGCGTTGCTAAGCCAAGACTCGTCACACTAAACTCTAGATAAATTGAAACAAACAAACATAAATTTAAAGATAGATGTAGGATGGTAGCCCTTTTTTTTTAATTTTTTTAATTTTCTTTTTTGATTTTTTTTATTATTATTTTTTTTCAATACACTTTTACTCTACCATCCTCTACGATAACATCAAAATGATAGGGATTTATAGGCACATCTCTACACTTGATTTTCAATTACTCTAACACTAATTTGACTCGAATTGAAAAGATCAAAACACTTGGAGTACATTATTACGCAAATAGAGGGAATTTGAATTTAACGTTCCCTTCCCGTCATTTAATAAAATTTAACTTTTCCCATGAGTCCCAATCGTCCCAAAACTGTGTACAAAGAATAAGACTCGACTTAGAAACTTATGCAAGCAACTAGATAATTGAACTAAGGGTTTAGTATGATAACAATAATGCACTAAAAGTGAGTGCATACAAGGTAGGCTAAGGCGATTTGGGTGTACATTTGGGGTGGATTGTAAACAATGTTTCATTGATATTCGAAACCGAAATATCACGAGAACCGTGAAAAGGATAGGCTCTGAGGGGTTAACTAGGGGTATCGTGTACTAAAGATGAGTACAATGCAAGGGCGTGGGGGAATTACTCAACCGATGTGGAAGAAGTAACTATATTACGGGGTATCAAACAAGGGTTATCCTAATGCCTCTTATCATTTAGTTATTCCTAACTACACAAGTGTAGTCTTACTAGCCGATCTCGGAATGTATCACAAAACAAGTTCTAGAATCTATTATACTACCGGTTCACACTCGAAGCATTAAAGTGGAATGCTTTAATTCCTACAAATCTAAGAGCGATCCTCACATTTTGGGTGGAATTTAAGTGGTAAAGGGTTTTTGTGCTAGTCATATAACTTCCTATCCATGAGACGCTTTATTAAGACTAATGACCCACTCCTACATGTCATGAAAATTTTTAAATTTGGTGCCAAAATTGCCCTAACCGATATATCTCATGGTTTATTACACAAATGAAATTGGACAAGGCAAATAATCAAGGATAAGCATAGTTTCAAAGTTCTCGTTTTATTTTCCCTCCCTACACTTAAACTGAACATTGTCCCCAATGTTCTCCGAAAGTATCAAAGTTATGATAATGGAAGGTAATTAAAAACGAAAGAAACTAGTACTCCCCTGATTAGCTTGGTAGGATCCGTGTGAAATAGTGGTTAAATCTTTCTTCAAGAAGAGTGTTTGCGTTAAAAGCTCCTTCCAATCTTATGTATCTTCTTCTTGATAAATTAAACCTGCACACTTGAAGAAAACAAACGAAACCTTCGCGTAAAATCGGCGGTAATAATATATATATATATATATATATATATATATATATATATATATATATATATATGACTCTACTAAAATAGGATATAATGTGTGGAATGGATGTTTACGATTTTCGGAAAATTAAAACTGAAAATTCCAAAATTTATAAGTAGCTCAAAACAAGAAAAAATTAGTAAGCGGTTTTAATCCTCCCGACGCGGTTGCCACCGATGCCGTCAGTTATCCCGACGTAAACCGGCTGCGATTTTGAAAAATTCGAAATTTTTATCTTTAGAATCTGGAAAAATTTCCGCAAAACATCCATTATGACTCGATACAAGCATTTGACTCGAACAAACACACATGTATATCTTTTAAATAATTGTAATTTCATGTTCACGTTCTTTGAAAACGTGTAATCCTCCCTACACTTTTCCTTATGTAAAATACCTTTATATGTAATTAAGACGAGGTTAAAGACAAAATAAAGCATTTTTACAAATTTAAACATGAGAATAAACAATCAATAAAAGATATACGACACAAAAATAGACAATCCATCCACACAAGTCATAGATAAACCACATGCAAATATACATACACATCAAATTGTTCAACGTTCACCACAAAGTTAAGATAGCCTAGATTATTACATGCCCAAGTAAAATTGTTCCAACAACCAACCATTCCTAACCATAAAATATCCATAAACAAATACATGAGTCACTGGGGAGGGGGTCCATAACGGTAGTCATAAACAGGAGGGAGGTGGCCCAGGTATCCATAAGGCGGGTAATCCTCCTCGCGCCCGGGAAATGGATCGATCTACAGGTGTGGGTCGAGCTGATCACGCATGGACAGATGCTGCATTTGTATGACGGTATGATCATATGTCCAACTAGCCCTCTGCTCCTGCTACGCCATCTACGTGTCCATACAGTCCATCCACGCTCCCTGGTGGGCCTGCCAATCTCCACTGGACATGTGTCGGTAGGCCTCAGCGGAGCCTCCTGCTCCATCCCCCTTCTGGTGTGCTGGAATCAGCGGCTCGTCATCATCGTCATCATCACCAACCTGAATGTCGGGCTGAACATGGAACCACGCATAACCCCTACCATAATCCATGATGACATCAATTGCCTTTAGGGACTTAGCTCTAACGACCCTTGGTGCTGCCACTACATTGAGGTACATGGGTACCTCCCCAGCCAAGATGCCAAAAGACTGAGCCACCCAGGTGACAAGCATACCACCGTATACCCTATCCTCAATCCTCATACCACTAGCAGTCTTTAAGTAATCGAACAACCAGAATGGGATGTTACAGTGCACACCGTCGGCCAACATGCAGTAGAGATAGAATAGATCTGGTAGAGTGACACGATGACTCGTGCCTTGGCGCCTGTTATAGTGAAAGTGAGGCAATGGTACACGAGCCTAATGAGTAAGGTCTTTATGCTCATTTCCAATAATTTTTTAACCCACCGACATTACTTGGAAAAAGTTCCTTCTTTCTTAATCCCTTGTGAAGTGTTACTCTTAATCTAACTTTATGAAAGTTGGGGATTTTTAGGTTAATTAAAAAACCATTTCAACATAATCAACTTATCACTTGAAAACTTAAATTTAATCCCTGTTATGTAACCATAACATTTAAACCTACCCCAAATTTAAAACTAATTTTCCCTGTAAACCAAAACATAAAATATCAAATGCACATTCAACAATATCCAATTAATTTATATAAACAAATGAAAATTAGCCATAAAACCAAAAAAACAACAATGCCTACAAATTACTTGCCCAATGATAAGAAATACAAATAAAACACATTACAAATTAAATAATTTAAAAGTCGCTTAAAAAAAAACAAATTTCCATAACTAAAAAAAAACAAATTTAAATATTGCAAAAAATTTTAGAACCAAATTATAACACATAAAACAAAAGAATTAGGCATAATTAATAATTTACTTAAGCACTTACCCTAAAAACAAACCAATAACAAACAATATTGAAAAAAGGAAAATTTTCAACAACTAACAACAACTTTGAAAATTACTTAAAAGAACCACAATCCAACAAAAAAAAATTATAAACTAAAAACCTAGAACAATGACAGACCCTTTAAAAAAAGGCCTATTAAAAATTAAATTTAACATAGGAAATAGAACAAAACACATAGACTAAGAAAAAAAACGATTATAACAAACAAACCGTTTGTTTTGGTCACAAGGCCAAAAAAAATAAGACATAAGTTGCCAATAAGACCAAAAATACACGTTTTTAAAACTACAAACCATCAACACAACAATAAAATAAAAGGAAAAGTATGTTTAAACCCTAATTTAAATGCAAAAAAGTATAACTTTAATTTTTGAAAATTTTGCAAAAATAAAACAAAAATAACCTTTAATCATCAAAACTACCATATGTTAGTATTATATAAATAATTTTAATGAAGAGGGATTTAGCATACCTTTAATTTAAAGATTTAATTATGAAATTTTAAAAAATGTATAAAATCAAATGAAACTTAAATAAATAAGTTAGAAAGTTTTTTAATTATTAAATATGTAATATAGTTTTTATATTAAAGTTTAATAAAGTGCTAAAGAAGTTTAAGAAAAAATTTAAATTTTATTCAAAACGTAACTAAATAACCTTTAAAAATTATTTAAAAGTTTCAATTATAAAAAATTTAATGCCTTAAATATTATACAATCATTTAATATTTACGTATCCAAATTACCTTTAATAAATATTTGTAAATTTTTTCACTTCATACTTTTAAACAAACAATTAATTAATAACGTTAAAAATTTGTAAATTTTTATAATATCAAAAGTTAAATTGTATCAAAATAAAATTGAAATTGTTTAATTATTCAATAATTATAATGTTAAATTTAATAAATATAATTAAATTTAATTTTCAATTTTATAAATTTAGATAATTTTGAAAATTATATAATTATAAATTTTTACAAATGATTAATTTAAATTTAATATAACCAAATATTAAACTAAATAAATTTTAATATAAAATGTTATAATTGTTTATTATTATAATTAAATTATAATAATTTAAATATAATGAAAATTTAATTTAATTAAATTTAGGAAAATAAGAGTTATAATTTTTAAAAAGTAATGAATAAAATTATAAATATATGTTATATATAATATATTTATTAATTATTAGTTTCAATTATATAATGTAATCTTCTCATTTAAATTAAAGAATGACTAATAAACTGAAAAAAAATGCATAAAAAAATTTATTAAATAAATAAAAAATTTTGAAAATTAATGAATTATTAATTATTTTGTTAAAGAAGTCTAAAAGTAGTTTTTATTTTGATTAAGGTTTAAATTATAAAAGTTATTAAACATATCAAAATAAAATATTACAAAATTAAAAAATGTTTCGCTCCAATAAAATAAAATATTACAAATACGCCTAGATAAATGCCCAAAGGGAAAATTTGTTGATAGGAACCAAAAAAAAGGTTAAGAAATTTTGTTTGAAGGAACGACTGAAACAAGATCATCAAAAGGTATTTTTTAATGAAATTTTTAAGATTCAAATTTAGGTACAAATAAATTTAAAATTTTTGATAATATAAAAAATTTAAACGAATACAACATAAAATGCTAGTTGAAAAATCAACCTTAAAATTGATTTGGAAAAAAAAAATACCTTTAAAGATACAATAAAACTCTTTCCAAAATAATTACTGAGAGTCTGGACTCCCTTTTTCATGCATTAGTTTGATACATTTGGCATAAATTAGCTTATTGTTTAACTTTATTGGGATACCATTACTTTGATATTCGATTTAAATTTCTTTTAATTTTGGAAATTATATTAAAAAATTAGATTTTGTTTTATTATTATTAGTTAATATTTAAATTTAAGCTTATTTTTAAACATTGCCTTATGGCATTGAATTGTTGTGAAATAGGATTTTTTTGGTGGTGTTTTATTGTTATTATATTGTTGAGAGAAGTTCTTTTAACCCTTATGTTCTTTAATTCTGTTCTAGTTAGCGATGTAACATTGTGACAATTATAAATTTGACACAAATGTAAAATGTAATAAAAAAGATTTTTTTTAATGGAAATAAAATGTTATAAGAATAAAGGAATTTTATAAAAATGTACTTGTTACTCATTTTTAAGGTTTACCCTGGTTTAAAATCATTTAAGAAAATTAATTCGTTGAATTTTATAATATAAGGTTTTTGGACAAAGAAGTGAGTTTAGTTTATTAACTTTTTTTTTGAAATGATTTTTTCAAAACCAAAAATATTGACCAAAATTAGAAGATTTTAATATTTAAATATAATTGATAAAATTTTAAACGTTAAGGTCATTCGAAATTAGTTACTATGACTTTTAAAATTTGGCCCAATTTTTAAATGTTAAAATTAAATTTTTGATACTTACTTAATCCATTTCAAAAAATTTAGATTTTTTGAAGCAAACCAAAGACGCCAACTCATCTGTGTTTTAAATTTTTCATAAATAACATTAAGTCAATAAATTGTTTAATTTTTATATTTCTTTCAATAATTTTTTAAATTTTTATTATTATTAATTTTGTTGAATTTTTCCTTTCTTTTAAAAAATTTTTAAAAAATTAAGGATTGATTAATTACCCACCTTAATATTGTTAAATTTGACATACATTAAAAATTATTTTAAGTTTAAATTCTATTTAAATTAGGAAAAATTTTTAAAACATTTCATACCAGCTAATAACTGGATTTTGTCTTATTACTTTGTCCCAAAAAAATTTATTTTTTATGGTCACCAAGGCTGTACTTGAAGTTCTTTTAAAAACTTAAGTTTACTTTTAATTACCTAAAGGAATTAATCGAAAATTTAGGTTTCATTTTCAATTCATAAATTAATTATTAATGAATTATTTTCAGTTTGAAATTTATTCTTTAAATTTTTTTTTGGATAAGATTATTTAATTAAGTTTATTAAATAGAATTTTTATTTGCATATGACCCTATTTTATATTATAAAATTTTGAATTTATTGTTGGTTGTAAATTCAAGTTTGCTCATTGAGTTCATTAATAACATTAAAGACTTTGGTTATAATTTTAGAATGGTTAAACAATAGGAGACTTCAGGGAAATATTTTGGTTAGGTTTAATATCTGAACCAAAAATATCTCAAATTTGAACTTGAAAAGGTAAATTGCAAAGTAAAAGTTAAACCAACGTGAAATAAAATGAACCAAATTGATAATTCTTTCAATTGGAAAACTAAATGTTGACCAATTAAGTGAATAGGCCTTTGGAACTGATAATAAAACCATTTAAAGAGATTAATTCTCAACTTAAAACGGTAAAGAGCAATTAGTTTAAGATAGGTTTTATTAACAGTTTATCAAATCTTTTCAAGTTTGCAAAATAAATAGATCTACATTTAAGGTGACCACATATAAACTAGGCAAGTTTAATCCATTTCAAGATGTCAAAATGTTACTTTTAGGTTTTGTATAAATTTGTGATGATTACATTCAAATTAAAACCAAAATTTAACTTTGTTTAAACATTTTATTCAATACTCAATTGTTGTCTAATTTTCCAAATAAAGTCCATTTAAAACTTAATACAAGTAACAATTTTTACTTGGAAAATTTGGTTTTAGATATTTTAATATTTAAAACAAAATCGAAGTTTAAAATAAATTTTTGAAATGCTTGATTTAAGAGAGCAAATGGTTTAAGCAAGAAGACTTTTTCTCAAAACCAATGTCCCCTTGTCCAAATTTAAATTTAAAAAATTTAAAATGGGTTAAATTTTTCCCAAAAAATCCCTTTTAAATTTTATTAATTTTTCAAAAATTTTTTTTTTTTTAAAAAACCCTTTAAACTTTTGGGGAATTCCCCCAAATTTAACCCTTAATTTAAGAAACTTTTATATTTTTCACCAAAGGACTAAATTTGACAACTTATGATTTTAAAAGGAACTTTGGTGATTTATCTTTGAAATTATGGCTCGTGGACTATTTTTGACAACTTTTGAAACTTGGGGACCGAAACCGCCAATTATGCAAACTTTGCTCATTTTTCATCCGATTTTAAACATTTTGAATCAAACATATAAAATGCCATTTTGGAATATTTTCAAGATTTTGATGCATTTGTGAGCATTTTTAAACGTTTTAGCTCAGATTGACTAAAATGATTAGTATTTACACACTCATCAATCCCCACACTAAACTATTGCTAGTCCCTAGCAATCTTTTGAGAAAAACTTAATGGATTTGAAACTCTTTACCAAAAGCCATTACTCGGAGTAGCCAAATGTTTCAGTTCAAGTAAGAACTATGGTACACCGATAACCATGTGATTTTGAGCAAACCACCGCCTTCAACGGATTTGACTTGTCTTTACCGTGTCGTTTGCTCGGACTAGCCAACTCTTAGATAAATTATCAATATTATCTTTGGTGAGTCGATTACCAATTATGGTTTTCCATCGCCTTTACCACAAGCCATAAACTTGCGGGCTAGCCAACTCTTCACTAATAAGGATATGGTGAGTGAATACCATACAATTTTGGGAAAATTGCAAAGTCAACGGATTTGAGATATCTTTACCAAGAGCCGCTTGCTCTCGGATTAGCCAATCCTTTTGTCTTACGTACATGGCGGATCGATAATCAAGATGAGTAAGTGTAGAACACTTACTCCAAAAAATTTTGGCCAAAACGGGATCAGGCGGTATAATTACATGATAAAATTCGTGAGAATCCCCACACTAGAGATGAATATTGCCCTCAATATTCAAAGTACCCAGATTATGCCAAACAAAGAACGTGAAAGGGAAATACTAAGGCCATTATTTAGAAAGAAGATTTTTTTTTTTTTTTTTTTTAGAAGACTTTATATACAAAACATGTGGGCAACCCCCCACACTAGGGTGGTAGAAAGTAGAAAGAAGAAGTCGAATGTCAAGTTTTATCACACAAGCTAGCCACTTGTGAATGGCTAACCGTAACAAACTTAAGATAATTCGTAAATATGGGTGACAACCCATATGGCATGCTACTGTTTTTGATTACCGAGTTGCTAGCTTGACTCGATCCCCGCATTCATTGGTTCATGGGGAAAGTTTGAAGATCCGAGACAACCATGGATGGAATGTCCTCTCCAAAGTAATGCTTCACTAGATGACCATTCACTTTAAAGTTTGGACCATCGGGTTGAGATAACTCAATGGTACCATAAGGATAAACCTTAGCGATAGTAAATGGACCAGACCAACGGGACTTGAGCTTTCCCGAGAAAATCTTCAATCTTGAATTGAAAAGAAGGACTCGATCACCGACGTTGAAAACGCGGTTTTTGATTTTTGAGTCATGAATCTTCTTTGTCTTTTGTTTATAGATCAAAGAGTTTCGTAAGCTTGATCACGGAGTTCATTTAATTCATTCATTTGAACTTTCCGTGATCACCACCGTCTCGAATATCAAAGTTGGCATGCTTCAAGGCCCAGATGCCTTGTGCTCGAGCTCAACCGGTAGATGACACGCCTCCCGTACACCACTTGTATGGAGTGCACCGATGGGTGTTTTGTAAGTCGCACGGAAGGCCCAGAGCGCCATCTAGCTTATCCGACCAAGAGGCACGGTTTTCACCAACCGTCCTCTCAAGAATTCTTTATCCCGGTTAGAAACTTCCACTGCCCACTTGTTTGTGGGTGGTACGCAGAGAGGTACGGTGAGTTACACCATACTTTTGCATGACTCTTTCAAATTGGTCATTGCGATGCGCACCACGATAACCGATTATGGCTCGTGGAGTTCCAAACCTAGCAAATAGAGATTTCAAGAATTTCACAACAACTCGGGCATCGTTGGTGGGTAAAGCCTTAGCTTCAACCCATTTTGACAAGTAGTCGACGCCACGAGTATGTATTTGTTACCACGGAAGAAGGAAATGGCCCCATAAAGTCAATGCCCCGGATGTCAAAAATCTCACACACTTGAATGGAGTTTTCCGCATTTCATTCCTTTGTGAGATATTCCGTGACGTTGACAAGCGCCACAGTGTTTTGACGAATTCATGGGCATCCTTATAAATCGGGCCAATAGAATCCGGAATCAAACACCTTCTTGGCGGTGTAGCGGGGCTATGATGTCCCCAAGTAGGTCCGTAATGGCAAGCCTTGAGAATGTCAATAGCTTCCCGACCATATACACATCACGGATGACTTGATCCGCAAATTTTAAACAGTAGGGTCGTCCCGTAAATAATGTTTCACATCCTTAAAGAATTTATTTTTCCGTTGGGACGACATCCCTTTCACCACAAAGTTACCCGCATGGTAATTTGCAAAGTCAAGAAACCATGGGGTAGAAGAGTCTCCACTAAAAGAAACCACATTGAGTGTTTCGAGAGGAAATGTTTCGCTTATTTCCTTTTCTCGAACACATTTTGATGAGGGTTCTCTAATCGACAGATGATCGCCAGCCTGTGTTCTCGGCTCCTTTTTATCACGAATAATGATATCAAATTCTTGTAGGAGGAGAACCCAACGGAGCAATCTCGGCTTTGCATCTTGTTTTGCAAAGAGATATTTGAGTGCCGAGTGATCCGTATACACCACGATTTGGTCAAGATGAGGTATGGCGAAACTTCAAACGCATACACCATGCCTAATAATTCTTTTTCGTAGTGGTGTAATGGGTCCGAGCTTCACCATAGTTTTGCTTGCGTAGTGGATCGGTGAAAATGCTTGGTTTTGCTGCCCCAAGACTGCACCGATAGCAAAATCACTTGCATCGCACATGAGCTCAAAGGGTAGATCCCAGTCGGGGGCAACTAGAATGGGTGCTTCCGTAAGCTTTTTCTTTAGTGTTTCAAAAGCTTCGACGCACTCAGGAGAAAAGATAAAAGGAGCATCTTTTTCGAGAAGATGGGTCATGGGCCGAGCGATTTTAGAGAAATCTTGAATGAATCTACGATAAAACCCGGCATGACCAAGAAAACTCCTAACACCTTTGACAGTAGTGGGATGAGGTAGTTTAGCAATGACATCAACTTTTGCTCTATCTACCTCAATCCCATTCTTAGAAATCTTATGGCCAAGGACTATGCCTTCTTTGACCATAAAGTGGCTCTTCTCCCAGTTTAGACATAGATTGGTGTCTTCACACCTTTTAGCATTTTGTCTAAGTGGGAGAGACATGTCCAAACGAGTCCCCAATGACCGAGAAGTCATCCATAAACACCTCCATAGTTTCCGATCATGTCGTGGAAAATGGCCATCATACATCGTTGGAACGTGCCGGAGCATTACATAAGCCAAAAGGCATACGCCTATAGGAAAACGTCCCGTATGGGCGGGTGAATGTGGTTTTCTTGATCCAGCGGATCAATGGGGATCTGAAGTAACCCGAGAAACCATCAAGGAAACAATAGTATTCGCTCCTCGCTAATCTCTCAAGCATCCGTCCATGAAGGGTAGAGGAAAATGGTCTTTACGGGTGGCTTCATTTAACTTGCGATAGTCAATACACACACGCCATCCCGTAACCAATCGAGTTGGAATTAACTCGTTTTCTTCATTCGTGACAACGGTAATGCCACCCTTTTTGAACGCAATGAATTGGGCTAACCCAAGGACTATCGAGATCGGGTAAATCAAACCGCATCAAGAAGTTTGAGAACCTCTTGTTTGATAACCTCATGAATCTTAGGATTCACCCTTCTACGATGTTGGACCTTTGGTTTGAAGTCATCCTCCATTAAAATTTTGTGAGTACAAAACTCGTGGTTGATACCCTTAATATCGGAGAGTTTCCAAGCAATTGCTTGCTTGTGTGACTTCAAGACCTTTATGAGAGCAGTTTTCTCCTCCTCGGTCAAGTCTTTAGCAATTTTGACGGGTAATTTATCATCACCCTCCAAAATGCATACCGAGATGAGGAGGTAGGTCCTTAAGTTCAACCTCGGAAATTCTTGAGAGATGATTGTACCGATTTGATTTCCTCAATCGTGATCTCTTTCGGAGGAGTGAAGATAATGGATCTTCATTAAGAAACCGCTCAAGATAAAGAATATCCCTCCGAATCATAAACACCATCAATTCCAAAGTGAATTGATTCATTAGTAGCCGAAAGTCATCGATCTCTTCCGAAGGAAGTCACCTCCTCAAACGGAGTGAGAGAGGGGAAGAGTCGGCAATGATAGGTTGAGAAGATGTGGTGGAATTGGAATTCCACTCACGTAATTATAAAGATAACCAAGAGATTCTTGAGAGTACTCCTCGAAGCAATGTCAATTAAATCGACTCGATTAATTGATTCAAGATCGTAATTTGAGGAGTACCTCAAGTCGATCGAGGTTAAAGGTATGACTTCATTACCCACACAGAGTGATCTCTTGCTCAAATACATCGATAAGAGCACGGCCCGTCCTCGTGAATCCTCTTCCAACAATGAGAGGAACCCGATGATCGAGATCGAAATCAACAACCACAAAATCGGTGGAAAATGGAACTTTCCTACTTTCACGAATACATCCTCGGCAATGCCAAGAGGACGTGAGATAGAACGATCCGCAAGCTCAAGAGTCATGCGGTAGGAATAAGTTCGGAAGAGAAAGTTTCTTCCACATCGAATACGGCATCGATTGATGCTTGCACCAAGATCGGCAAGGGCAAAGCATTCAATCATCCCGTGAAAACACAAGGAAGAAGAAATTTTCCGGGATCTCCTAGCTTCTCGGGAAGCTTCTTTAATGTAACGGCCGAGCAATTCTCACTCAAAGGAGTCTTAGCCATTTCAAACAGCTTTTCTTTGTTGCTCAACATGTGTTTCAAAGTGGATGCAAACTTGGGCATCAACATGATGGCATCCATGAAGCTTATGTCAAAATGAATTTCTTGGAAAATTTGAAAGAATTTTTCCATCCGATGACTAGCTTTCTCATGAGCTTTTGCTCATGTAAACGTGAGGGTAAGGAATAGAAGATTTGGATTTTGATTCTCAGCAGAGCTACAGGAGGTTCAAAAACAACTCCTTGATTTGACTTGGGTTTCGGACAACTCGAGGTTGGACTACCGAAGGTGGGACGTGTGCGATACTCCGTGGGTTTGAATAATGCACCTTGTCCGTTGTTTCCTTGGTAACTTGACTTATTGCCACAGTGTGGAGGAGGCATTGGAGTCATAGGTCCATTGTGTGTCGGAGGTTCACTTTCCACTACCTTTGGGGAGAAGAAGAGGTAGTAGGAATAGCGGTCCAAAGATATGAAGCACCACTACGGTTGTGATCGCTTTGCATTGCCCTCGGATTAACGATCGTGTTGCTAGGTAAAGTACCGAGCCCGAGGGTCGATCATTTAAAGACTTCTTGATGTCGAAATCTGGCCGACCAACAACCGATTCATTTCCTCTCGATTTCATGAATTGTTTCAACAAATTATCGATGATGGCCCGTTGGAACAATGGCTTGAGTTTGCACAGAAAATTCCGCCTCTATTGTTAGGATTAGGCCTTGATTTCGAAAATTTCCTTGGTTATTACCATGAAAATACCCGGTTGAAATTTCCGACTGGTTTCTATTGAAATTTCCTTGGTGTTGGAAATTTTGATTCGATTTTGAAAACCGTTGTTTTGATTGAAATTACCTTGGTTTTGAAAACCTTGGTTTGGTCTGCTTTTGATTTTGATTACGGTTTTGATTGAAACCAGAGGTCCAGGATAGTGGTTAGGACGGTGGTTCGGGTCTCTGAGGAGCACGATATTGATTGCCTCCTTGATTAGACATCCCACGACAAGATTGGCTTCAAAGGGTTACCATCGGTGGCCATACAATTGTAATAAGCATGGGGCCACCACAGTAACACAGACTTCCACTTTCTTAACTTCAGCAGGAGGTGAAGTTTGTGGAAAAGAGACTTTCTTCCGGTTGGAGAGAACCAAAGCTTGATAGCTTCCGTGAGTTTATCAATCTTAGCATCGGTGCTAGACCGACTCACGGGCGATGAAGAAGAAGAAGGTCCAACACCGACTTGGGAAACAACCGCTTGCTTTGCGGCAAGGCGGACTTTAGACTTGTTTTCAATTATCGCTAAAGCTTCTTTGTGCTTTTGTTTAAGAAATTTCCTCCCGGAGGAATTGAGAGAATCTTGATCGATTGACTCACCCATTGTAGAAAGTATCGAGTTGCATCAACTCGAGAAACCGTGGTGAGGACATTTGCAAGCAATTCCTTGAAACGATCCCACGATTCATCAAGGGTTCATCAAACTTTGAGTGAACTTGATGATTTCATTTTTAGACTCGTGGTTTTGGAGGGTGGAAAGAATTCATTCACAAATTTCTTCACAAGATCTTCCCATGTCTCTATAGACCGAGGGGTTGTTTTCAAGCCAAACCGGCTTGCCCTCAAGAGAAAATGGGAACGGAAGAAGCTTAACAACATCGGTAGGGACATTCTTATACTTGATGGTAGATGCAATCTTGTTAAACCATCGAATGTGAGCATGAGGATCATCCCGCCAAAACCGTAGAATTGATTTGAGGTTACAAGATTCAAGAACCCGCTTTTGAGTTCAAAATTTTCACCACGATGGCTGGTACAACGATAGCATCTCCATAGCCGTCGATGGTGCCGGAGAAGCTCACACATAGGCGTTCTTCCGCCATGATAACGGAATTAGTGTGAGCGGTCCGGATCTCGATCCGATCGAAGGAGCAGAAAGTCTACGAACACGCCTTCTTGGAATCTTGACAAGCTCACGAAATGGGCTCACAGATCTAGAAGAGCGAAAAGATACACTAGAGTTAACTCTAAGGAATCTCGAGCTAAGGAGAGAAATGGGAATTATGAAAATCTTTCGATGAGAAAGAGAATTATGAAGACGTTTTATAAAAATGGGGTGAGAAGAATCTTTATGGGTTTTCGGTTCAAACGTCGATATCACAACAAAATCAATTAACACAAAATCGAGGCAAAACAACAATTGAACTTAACCAATAATCACAATATGAATGGCTTTTTGAAAAAGGTACACCAATCACAAGGACACAAAGGCAAGTTTTAAATCTTTAGTTCGGGAACTTATTATGGTCGCACCCCGCTAGGTAGTGCAATCGCCTTGGTTTCATGTGATAATCTTTAAGTTGTTATTTATTAAAGAAAACGCTAATTTTTTGTATTTTTATTTTTGATACATATATAGAAACAAAAGGAAAAATATTTTTGTGTTTTATACGTTTTGGATGTTTTGGGTTTTGGATTTTTATAAGAAAATATGGATATATATATAGATAGATATGGATGATATAAACAAATGAGTGAGGATTCAAACAACTAACTGCTAGACGTAAGACAATTAGCACACTCCAAGCTCCCGTGGCGCTAAAATTTGACGTACAAACAGTCAAGCTAAATCACTCAAGCCCGCCACTTGTGAATGGCGCATCGTAATCGACTTAAACCTCAAGCACGAATGCAATGAAGATCCGAGGAGTATAGAGTCTCCCGGCCGTTATGTCCCAAATGAGCTATGCAATGGATCACCCTACGATTAGTGATCGAGAAATTTGAACGAAAAAGGATTATGAATTGATTATAACTACGCACAAAGCCAACAAATAACAACGGCTTAAAGGCAAATTAAAGGAAATTGAAAAGATAAAACTATTAAATAAACGCTATCACTATAATTAAATGATGTTTTGTTTTATGTTTTACTAAACCGAAATTAAAAACTACGCGACGTACAAATAAAAACGTGAAATTTACACAATATAAACCCTAAAAATATGAAAAATACATTTTTACAATCCTAATGATAAAAGAAAATATTTAGAAAAAGAAAATTATTTTATAACTAATTATCTAATTAAAAACTATTTTTAACTATTAAATAATTACCTAAAACACAAGAAATTAGGAAATAAAGCTAGAAAAATAAAACTAGGACTTAGAAAAATCTAAAATATCAAAATAGAATTTTCAAAACAATTTTTGTATTTTTCTGATTATTTTTGGATTTTCTTTGAATTTTAAACTATTAAAAACTAATTAAATTACTAAAAATTACAAAATGAACTATGAAAAATCTGGAAAATTACTTTTTTTACTTTTTATATTTATCTAAACCTAAGAAAAATGAAAAATTAATTTTTTGAACCTTTTCTTAATTTTTTTGTATTAAAAGCTAATTAAAAATACTTAAAAACTAATTTAAATCAAGAAAAATACTAAACTGGACAGGAAAAATATGAAAAATTCAGGATAACTCTAAATAATATAAGGAAGCTAGGAAAAATGGAAAAACAAGTGCTTATGTGAAGGAAAATGGAACTGCTATGAACTGAGCTTATGAATAAGCTCTTTAATAAGCCAAGTGAACACAAACAAGCACCACACTGGAACAGAAGCTACAATATGCTAGATTAACCAAAATGCAACTAAAAACAATAAGCTATAGCCTCTGAATTACAAGATTGATCAAACTTGATGATTTGAGCTAATAAGCTAAAACATAATTGGGTACCTACTTTAAGCACAAGCACAAGTTACAAATCAAGCTAAAACTAAAAACTTCAAATTGGAACTTATTCTAGACCTGGTTGAGATCAAGCAAACCAAAAAGCAACTCTAGACAAGCTCTATTGAGCCCTGAAACAAACCTGCAAGATCTGAGAAAAGACTCAAGATCACCGAGCCTCATGAAAGGTGGCACTAGACCGACTTTGGGCTTATGCACAAGCTTATCCAGAGAGCTTTAGCTAACAACAGATATGAGGTCTTATAGACCTCCTAGCCAACTGCTTATATGCCAAAAATGAGACCCTAAAAAGCTCTACTGAACCTTATGCAACTGCTGCAATATCTGCACAAATCCAATTTTTGACCCCATTTTGACTTTTTGAGACAGATTGAAATTTGACTTTGGTGAGGTTTGAATGTAAATGTAAGACTGATATAGATTATTTATGATGAAATGAAGTTAACACAAGCTTGGTCTATGGATTTTGAACACAAACTAAGACCTTGCTTTGCAAAAATCTCAATAGTTAATCTGTTGAGGGATTTTAAGTTGATATTTGACTTTGACAGGTTATAAGGACAAAATTAAGACAGATATGAACTAATATATGCCAAACAAACTTAAACCAACAAACTTCAACCACTAAGCTAGCCTTTAAATCAGATATTACAGCAATTCCAAACACTCCTTAATGCAACTGTTTTGAAAATTAACTGAGATAACAACTGAACCAACTATGATTAATGATCAAACTAAGTCTATAAGTCCTAAATACAACTTTTTAAACAGAATAGAACCAGTATTAACTGCAAATTAAGATGATGCAAAGAAACTTGAAATTTGCTTACAAAGGGTCCTTAGCCACAATGGCTTGAAACAATGAACCAATGGACCTCTAACCTATTTATATCAACCCACTAGACCTAAATCAACCCACATCCAGCACTGCTTCAACCCATGTCCATTTCCATTACCAACTTGACCCGTTTGACTTTCTGTTGACCAAGAACCAAAATGAATGGAAACTTGAATGTGAGCTTGTGAAAAGCTGCAATAAGCTTATAGAAGCTTATTTAAGCTTTGAAATAAACTACTACACACTTGTACTTAAGAATTTGAAGTTGCAATTTGAGATAGTGGACTTGAAACTTGAATTGTAATCATAAACTGAGATTGATGCTTGAAATGAGTCTTAAAACACTTAAACACTTACAATTTAACAAAAGATTACAAGTTTTATACTAAATTAAGGAATTTAAGATAAAAACGACATTGAGAGAAAATTAAAAACTACAAGACACCTCCTCTTGCTCTTCCTTTGCTTCTTTTATAATCCAAAGTCTTTTTCTCTCACTTCTGATGAATTCCACCTTTTTCTCAGCCATTGGATGGCTTAAAGCAATCCTGGCCTTTGAATGCCTTTTGGCGCCAAATCTGAATTTTAACAGTTGGGGTTGATATGGTGGGTGAAGAAGCATTAATTGCTTCTTGGATGTTAGTAGAGGAGGAGGGGACATGGAAAGGAGATTGGGAGGCTGGGTGGTTGTGTTGGTGGCTGGGTATGGGAGTAGCAGACATGAGGAGGGAAAACGGGGAAAGGGGAAGAGTTTGACTGGTTTGACTGGTCTTAATAATACAAGGGGGGTTCAAATTGGTTAAAGACAGGGGTCTAAAATGATAGGCAGGCCAAAAGGGTATGACAAGTGGTTTAAATGACAAGGACCATAAGTGTAAATCTCAAATTCAAGGGACTTAAAGCGCCAATTCGAAAAGTTGCTTCAAGGGTTGAAAGTGACAATCTCAAAAGTACAAGGACCAATCTTGCAATCCTCCAATTTCGGGGCCATTTTGCCAAATTTGAAACTCAAGGACCAATTTTGTAATTTCTCAAACTTTTATATTTTTCACCATAGGACTAAATTTGACAACTTATGATTTTAAAAGGACCTTTGGTGATTTATCTTTTGAAATTATGGCTCAGGGACTATTTTTGACAACTTTTGAAACTTGGGGGACTGAAACTGCCAATTATGCAAACTTTGCTCATTTTTCATCTGATTTTAAACATTTTGCATCTGAAACATATAAAATGCCATTTTGGAATATTTTCAGTATTTTGATGCATTTGTGAGCATTTTTAAACGTTTTGCAGTTCAGATTTGACTAAAAATGATGAGTATTTACGCACTCATCAAGGAACAAGAGCTTCAATGGTTAATTAAGGATAGGAAACCACCGAGCTATGGTCCTCAAAATAATAGAGACTTTATAGGACCTCAACGCTCATTTTACTTGGAAGATGAATGCGTGAAGAGTTCAACTTACATGGAACAACAATTGGCTAGGGATACCGAGATTAACCCATTTGAGGATCCTCTAGTGTTTAGGAAGATGATTGAATTCCTAAGAGCCCTGCCAATTAATCTTAGGAGAAATAAATGGGATGTGGATGATCCAAAGAGTAAATGGAATTGGGATAAACCACCAAAAGAAGGAGATGGATTATGGCATATTAAAAGGACAATGATAGATCCCGATGGAGAGAAGTTTGAAAAGTCACACCAAACAAAACTTACAGATAGGAAATTACAAGAGAAATTTCATCCGAAAGATATCCTCAATGAGGAACTCATCTATATGACGTAGGACATGACTTTGAGTCTAGCTACAAGACTCATAAATAAAGAAAAGTGTTTCTTGGGAGGCAACCCATATTTTTAATTGTTTGCTTGTCTTTTTTATTTTATATTAGTTTGTGTCATATATATGTTTCATCATTATTGTTTAAATTTTCATGTTTCGAATAAATTTGTGAAAATGATTTATTTTATTTTTAACCTCATTTTAATTGCATATAAATTTATTTTATAAAAAGATAAGTGTAGAAAAGTTTACATTTGTTTAACAGAACAAAAATCGAACATGAAAATTTACAACTTATGATGAGCATATATTTTATTATGTTTGTGTGTTTGTTTGAGTCAAATATTTGTATCGAGTCACAATGAATCTTTTGTAGAAAATTCCAGGTTTTAAAAGATAGATTTTTCTAGAAATTTTTCAGGAAACAAAATTTAAAATTTTGTCAGGTCAATCCTTACGGCGTTAGGCTTTGATACATCAAATAGTCCTGAGTTTCTAACGTTAATTTCCCCCTTTATCATCACAATTTGAGTAAATTATTAGTGAAAACATCCTCATTCCTTATTATTTCATTTCAGGACGCATTCGAAGTAAGGAAGCTGCAATTGGACGTTTTCAAGACCTATTGATCCAACTGTCTCTTATTTACGACGTAACCAGTGATGAAGTTACGACGCAACTAAAGATTACGAAGGCTACGACGTAACCCTCAGCTCAGGTTATACCGTAACTACTGATATATATTAAATCAACAAGGACTAAGGCGTAACTCACAGCTTAGGCTACGCCGTAACAATGATTTGCACTGGATTATAGCAAATACGGCGTAACACCAAACAAGGTTACGCCGTAGCCAATGGATAAGCACTGAAGATTGAAGGAAGTTACGGCGTAACTACCTAATAAGGTTACGCCGTAACTATTTTGAAGCCTATAAATAGTCGATGGTTTCATCAAGATAGATATCTCTCCTTTCCCAAACCTTCTAGGGTTTGGGAGATCAAACACTGAAGAAGAAGCATGGTTTAGAGCATGAATAACGAAGTCCTCGCTCACGATTTCCTTTGTATTCGAGTTTGGACTCTTTTTATATTTTTCTAGATCTTATATTATGAATTCATGTCATTAATTAAAGTTTGCATTTATGTTATTGTTATTCTCTATAATTCTTTATAGACATTTGCTAGTCTTTTCATAGATTGCTAGCCTTGGTAGTATTATAAGCTTGGTAGTATATAAAGGGATGGGAGATATGACCAACTAACCCCAGTCTGATAGATAGCGAAGTATGGGAGGAATTGGCCATAGTACGACCACTCTTCGTGTGCGAATTGACCAAATGATCACTTATCAAGTGGAGGTATTTAAGAGGTTAGGGGGAATCTAAGTTCCTAACGTCCGGGTTCCCACCGTCTAGATCTAGTAGATTTGGTGCTTAATGACTGCTATTAGGTTGCCGAATGATCACGAGTGACCTGCTCATCTTGGTGAAGAATCTAAGAACCATAGGCCATGACGAATCGACCAAAGGAGTCTGGTGATAATTAACCACTATATTGAATCTTGGTATCGGGAATCGATTCATATTTGTAGTCTTTATTAAGCTTCGTTTATCTATCTCTTTCACCTAAATTTCTAGTGTCTGTGTAAGTAGAATAATAGCATATCTATGGATTATATCAACTTTGTCTACCCATATGATAACATAAAATAGTCCTGAATATTAAGTGTCAATTTCGCCCGATAATGCTCGTTATTTATATCATTTATATGGATTTACACTTGTTTTCCATTGTTTTTCACTTTCAGGTAAATTACGAGCATTGGAGCTAAAGAGACGCGGATATGGAAACATTACTAAAGATTTGTCACAGTATGCCTATTTTGAAGAAGTTACGGCGTAACTTCTCTCTCACATTACGCCGTAACTATTGCGTAACCCTGAATACCAACTTATCAAAAGGTTACGACGTAACTCTTCCCAAAAGTTATGACGTAACTCCATTAGGTCAAAAGAGGTTCCACGCCGCTGTTATTTACACCGTAACTACTGCATCACTTACGACGTAACCGAGTTTATTGAAGACTACGGTGTAACCACTTATAAGGTTACACCGTAACTAGCGATCTTGTGCATTTACGAAGAAATAGAAGGTTACTGGCGTAACTCCTCTATTGGTTACGGCGTAACCTGCACTGCCTATAAATACCCCACTAATTCCAAAGATTTCAAAGCATCCCATTCCACACACAACACTGAGAACGTGGGAAAAAGCTCAAGGTATAAGGGAGCATACGGAGTCGTTTCCAAGGGAGAAGTCACACCATTATGATAAGCTTTAGCGTTTTATATTTCTTTTACTTTCAAATCATGTATTTCATACCTTTGAATATTGAATTGATTTGCATGATTAATATGAGTCACTAAGCACCCTTTGGTGCTAGCCTAGTTATGATTTCTTAATTGTTTTGTTTGTGTTTACCTTTACTTTCGTACAATTATTTCCAAGTGTATGCATGCATAGTTCTTTGGTAGTCACCATTGGTTCGATAGTTTTGAATGGCGGTAGAGGCCAATTGACTAGGAGATATGACCAACTGACCCTAGGTGAGCGGACTGAGACGGGAAGGGTAAGATATGACCAACCGACGACCCTTTCTACTTGTGCGATTTGACCAACCGATCACCTATCGTTTGGATGAACTTAAGAATTGGGGGTGTAGTGTCTAAGTTCCTAACGGCTGGGCACTCACTATTTAGAATCTAGCATGTAGCGGTACTTAATGACTCGGCTTAGGGACCCCGAACAATAGGACTTATGACGGTGCTACTGATTTATCCTGTGGTGGCATCTTTGCGATAGGTTAGGACGAATTGACCAAATGTTGTCCTCTCGAATTTGACCCCACCAAGTAATTGGAAGTAGGTAGACGAGACATAACTAGCTAGGAGGATTGACTAGGTTAGCACCACTATTCCTCTATTGATTTCCTTTACCATTTATCCGCTTTTATTTTATTCGCATTAGTAGTTTAATTAATTAAATCCCTATCAAAACCATTATTATTCTGTGACAATTAGACTTAGTAACAATCCAACACACATAGCTCTTGGGACGACCTCGGCTTTACCATTTACTACACTACACACGACCGGGTACACTGCCCGTTAGTGCATTAGGGTAGACCATAGGCATAACGAGACACTATAAATATTAAGACCTAGTCAGTAAAACCCGCATCAAGTTTTTGGCGCCGCTGCCGGGGATTTGTATTAGGATTGATATTAAGTCTTTCATTTCGTTTTTAAACTATTCTCACGATCATATTTCAAGTTTTCAAGTACCATGGAAGTTATTAACATCGATGACCTCACTCTTGAGGAATACTTGGCATTGACTAGAGCAGATCAAGGGCCGGGTCTCATAAGACCGGCAATCAGAGCGGATGTTTGTTTCGAAATTAAAGACCAATTTATGAGGGAGCTTCGCGCTAACCCTTTTCAGGAAACAGGGACGAAGAAACATATGAGCACGTTGAAAATGTCCTATACATCGCTAGCCTTTTCAACATTCCGGCGTGTCTCATGATGTCATATGCTTAGGGTATTCCCAATGACTCTTCTTGGAGGAGCCGGAAGATGGATCGAAGATTGCCACGGGCGCTTAATACTTGGGCGCTACTAAAGAAACACTTTATTCAAAGATATTGCCCGCCATCGAAGATTTCTAATCGCCTTTTGAAATCCATAATTTCAAACAAGAAGACGACGAAACTCAGATCAAGCTTGGGATGATACAACGATCTTCTTTATAAGTGTCCTACCAATGATCTAAATAACCAGAAGGTCAATATTTTCTACAAAGGAATAAATGTAACTACAAGGCGATGTTGGACTATCAAGGACCTATTCCGAACATGACTCCTACTATCAGAATTGAAGCCATTCAAAAATGGCGGACCACTCTCAAAAATGGCACGACGGTGGGAGTAAAAGAAACCAAGGCGGAAGTTTTGACGAATTAAAGAATAGATAGTAAAGTTGAAAATCTCGGTAGAGATATGCCGAAAATCAAAGAAACTGCTCATGCCATCCAAGTTGGTCGCAAAAGCGTGGTGGGGGACATTTGACTAAAAACTGTCCTAAAGTCGACAAGGAAGATACGATCGAGGAAGCTAAATATTGAGAGAATAGGCCTTTCTACGGTGATAATCATAATGGGTCTCGTGGAGTACCCCCACCGTATTATGAGCGTAATGAGAGAAGAGCTAACCTAGAAGGAATTATTAACAAGTACCTTGTGGACACTACCAAGAGGCAAAAGGAGCAAGAGGAATGGCTTAAATGTAAAACCCTAAAAATCGTGAACGCGTTAAATGACCATAATGCCCCTCAATCAAAAATTCGTGAAATAAGTCAAGCTCGTTGAATTGCGTTAAATACTTAATCTATGAATAATTTATACAAGACAATGATAATAAAATTTACAACTTATGCTACTAAATGAATATAACACAATAAAGTTACATGGACTATATTTTGTACAATGCACTTGACATTTATATAAATGTAACATGGTAATATTGGCAAGTGAATAAAATTATGATTTGGTTAACCATATTTTCCCCTTTAGTCGGCCAAGAAAAAAATGCCCCAACACCCATTATAATTTCTCTCTTTAGCTCATTCATATCTCTCCTTATTATCTACATATTCTCTCAAAATAAACATCCCTAAAAACCCTAGACAAAAGTGACGGCCCCTCCCTTTTTCTTCCATTTTCTGTCGACCACAAGAAGGCACAAAGGAGGCTGGTACGTGATCGTAAAGCTGCTGTAATATTGGGTATTGGTTCGAGGGATTTCTTGTGTTGGTCGTGGGATTTTAGACTTGCTATTTTCGTGGGTTCTCTAAGTCTTGATGAGGCTGTTTTGATCATGGTCGTGGGGTTTGGCTGGGATGAAAAGAAGGGCTTTTGGTGTTGTTTTGTCGTGGGTCTTTGCAAGGCCAAAAAAGAGGTGTGGGCTTGTGTTGTTTTGATCCTTGTTTCTTCCTCATGCAAAAGGGTAAGGTGTCTGGATCTCGTCTCAATCTCTCCTTGCTGTTTTCCTTTTGTTTTCTGTCGTGTGATTCCATGGCATGCCCATGTTAATAAACATAAAATGATAAAGGTGAACACCTAAAATTTGTGTAGTAGATATGTATATATATAACGAATAGGAAATGGCCCCATATCTAGTCACTCATAAAATTGATTTAACATCATGGATCATGCATGTATAAGAATGAAGCAGGTCACGTGAAAGTTAACTTTTTCACATAAAAGTCATAATAGGATTACTTGCTGAGTCGAATGGGAATGGGCTTAATATATTGACGTTGAAAATGTTGTAACCTGAAATCACAGCATGCACATTCTTGTGGTTATGTCGAGTAGAACACACATGTTTATCTATTCTCTTGTGTCAAGTTAAGTGGTCTTTTAGATGCATGTATATCTTGGGGTTTCCTTTTGATGTCGACACACAAGTTATATTGACTTGGGGTTTTGGTTTTTGTCGAATGAACACGAGGTCTAATCATATGCATGTTTTCCTTGAACTACATCGAACTAAAATGGGCAAAAGCATACGGGTATACTTTGATTGGCTTGTGTCGATTTGTAATTGTCAAATGGATGTCAAATGGTTTCAAATATTGTCGAATGGTTTGTCTTGGGGTTGTGGGGAGTCTCGACATTAAAAGGGGTTTCACAAGGAGTCGTATAAACTGTCCTAATCAAAGCTAAAATGATTGAAAACATTAATAGAAACCTAATCTAATCTAGGGCTTATTTATATGTGCATACGACTTACACGAATTAAAAGGGTGATTTATTATTAATGAAACGTAAAGGTGTGATATGTTAACTCGATAACTAAAAGGGGTAAATGAGTAAAATGAGTAAGTATGACATATTTACAACCCTAAACTTGTGTAACTTGGCATGAATAACCCCTAAACTATGATATATCTCATTTTCATCGTTAATTAAATTATAAATGGAAACCTGCTATTTTTAGAAAGTTACTTAAAATAGAAACCTGCCTAAAATAGAAACCTGCCTAAAATAGAAAGTTACCTAAAATGGAAAGTTACTAAATATGGAAATATTACTAAAAGTGGAAACCTGCTAAAAATGGAAAGCCGTCTAAAATGAGGAATCTGATCTTAATAAGCGTTATCTAATTCATAGGTTCCGAACGGCGAGATTGATTCATCGTGTGACCTGACTTTCCTATTTTACTTGCTTCGAATGAGGTACAGATATTCTATCCCTTTTCAGTAGGGATTTCTCGTAACTTTCCAATCCTTGACTTTGCTTCGTTTATGATATTGCTATGATTCCTTATGCTATGATCCTTTTGATATGATTCTGATAGGATCTTTTGGTATGATTCTGTTAGCTATGATATTCGTTTGTTATGATTAAGAACTTCTGATTATGAACCTTTGATTATGAACCTCTGATTATGAACCTATGTTATGATATTCTGATATGAACCTTTGACTTCTGAACCTTTGATATGAACCCTTATGATATGATTATGCTTTGACCCTTCAGTTTGATACCCGAGCCAAATATGTTTCCCTAGCCATGAAGGTAACATGGCCATGTCATTCATGCACCAATGGCATGACTCTAGTGTGGTTGAGTGATGTTCCACACCGTCCCTTTCATATCTCGATTATGAGCTCAATATATATTGTATGGCTACTATTTGTCTCAGGGCGATGGATGCATCCTAGATTTGTTCTGTTATCCGATATGTTATGATCTCGTCGGTGAATGATGTCGGTGCAACACGCTGCCTTCACGCACCGGGAGCTAGCTACTCCATTGGTTACTGAGGTCTCCCCTCCTATTGGTTTGGTATTCCGAGGTCACCCCTCCAAATACAATGGCTACTATTGGATACTATTGGCGACTATTTCCACTATTGATATTGATTTGTTTTGTTGGCTCGGGATGGATTTCTGACAAACCTTACACTATTGACATACCTATATTGTACCTTCTGTATTCCCTTACGCACCATATTTCTGTATTGATTATCCTTTACCCAGTACCCTTATGTGACTCACTCTAATACCATGTTATATATATTCCATTTCATTGATCTGTAATACTCTGGTTCCGTAACTTCAGACCATCGTTCCATTCACGTACCCGGTTATTATGAGATTATTGAATTTGATTATGCTATTGACTACTGTTTACCCTGCTATGATATGATTAATATGCGATTATATGATTCACCTGTTGTCATCTGATTATATGTTATCCTACTGTTATGTGACCCTTTGATTTGTCTGGTGACCATGCTAATGTGAAATCGATTGTTTGATTTGTGTATCATATATATATCCGTTCAGTTATGTTCTTGGGCTATGATTTTTCCGTTAGTATTCTTGTCTGCTGATTGTTGACTTGCTATGTTACATTTCTGTTTTCGCTTATGTTTGATTTGGTAAATGGTTCACCGTATGTGGTCTGGCTTGTTAAGTTGTTCAGTTGATGTACCAGGACCTTGTTTATTTAATTCATTCAGTTGTAATGTTCGTTCTGTATTCCTACTTGATGCATGTGGCTATCAGATTTGCCATCGTTAGTACTTCACCGTGATGATATCTTGGTTATGTTATTAACTATGAATTATTTGACTTGTGTGATCGCCATGATCACTTTCTCGTTAATTGCTTTCGCTAGAATTTGGACTTCCGTTTGGCTTATTTGTACTCTGACTTCCTGGTTTATCGTATGCCTGGTTATTTTAGATGTGCTTGCGTACATGTCATTAATGTGCTATGTTCTTGTCCTCCTCTGTTATCTGTTCCTTTTGGATATTTGTGTAATTGTGTTTCTGCAGGATCCTCATTGACTCATTGTCCTCTTCTCGTTGTAACATCGTTATCAGTTTCCTTATTTCATTTGTACCTATGGTTTTCGTTTTGTTATATCTGTTCACTGGGCTTTTTAAGCTCAGCCGCATTTCTTTTCCTGCGGCAGGTTTTAGGTTTGAAGATGGGCTTGATGGGCTTAGAGTTGGATTATTTGAGTGGACCGACCCTAGTTTCCCTTATTATTTTGGACTGAATTGAAGAGCCATTGTTTTTAGATTTCATTTCGTTTGGGACATATTAGATTTTGTATTTTCTTTGTAAGTCATTCATTTATATGACTTGGTAAGTCATTTTATAAGGCTTCCGTTTTCAAAATTTTATTTGTATGTTCTGATATGACACCAGAATGTGACACTTCTACCCTTGCCGGGTTGGGGTGTTACATTAAAAATTTCCAAGATAATACAAACAAAAGCCTCTCGTCCCATGACATATCACTTAAGAACTTGGAAAATCTAATTGGAAAGCTTGGCGACAAGGTTCAAAGAAGGAACGAAGAACAAAAGAGCAATTCCACTATATGTAAGGCTGTGTTCTCTGAAAACAACAAGTGTTCTGATGAGTCGGAAACTGATGGCGAAAGTGTGTTACGCCGTAATCACACTCCAGAGTTACGGCGTAACCCAAATTCAAGCAAAGACACGGGCACCAAGGATAACAACCCTAAAAGAAAGAGTCATTGGTGTAAGAGTATTGAAATTGACGATGGAGAATGCTACAGCTTGTGGGCCTCATGTGATCCTCGGAAAACCTGCGATGGTGGTGTTGATAAGGAAAGGATAAAAGATGACAGATACAAGTGGACTACACTAAAAGATGAAGAAAGGTTAGCCAAGTTCTCAATTAACGAAGTAGAAGGGCCGCCCATTAAGCATTACTGCAAACCCTTACTCATCATGGACGATGAGATTACTAACGCTTGGCCAACGTGCAATCCTTTTCGTGATTATTGCAACGTAGGAGGTAATGTGAAGAACGAAGTTTGGATATGCCCATACAAATCTGGGAGACACGACGTTGATTTTGGAAGTCTATCATTCAGTGATTGGTATTCAATAAGGTTCGGGACGCGATAATTAACTCAACTATGTTCGAAACTGAACTCAAATATGAGAAACACATTCTTCGAGGAAAAACATTAAGCCCTCGATGATATTCCTTCAAGATGACGATGACGAAGGAGTTTGAAATCATCGGTCGAACACATTAAAACTAGCGACGGAGAAGTCCGGGCCCCGCAACCCTTTTGAGTATGAATGTGATGGAGGAATCAGCATTGAGAGAGCTGGGAAGACAATTCCTTTGGACTTTGACTAACGATTCGAAGAACAGAATCGCCTTGGCCGATGATCTCGGATTCGACGAGTGGATCAAAATCAAATACGGAAAAATTGACGCGTTAACTAAAGAGAAAATCTGTAAAGGGTGTATGAGTAAAAATCAACCTAACAATGAAGCTCCTAATGAGAAACCAGAAGATGACACCAAAGGCTCGTCTAAGGTAGAAAATGAAGAATGCAAGCAAACACTCAACCAACTTGAAGATACCGATTCCGACAATGACAATTTCGACTATCTGGAGTTACAAGGCGAAGAGGGTTTCATTGACCCAGATGATGAAGTACACGAGAAACGAAGATGCAAGCTTCTTGGCATCCCATTTAAGAGACCACCTCCTATTATAGCTGAAAAATTTGAGTTAACACGATACCATCTGGGGCCTGAAGAAAATTTTTGCAAGATACGAAAAATTGAAACCAAGGAATATCTCTGCACCACCAGTAATGTCGGATGGGTTAGGCGCAAATTAATGAAAGACGTGGATGAAGTCGGGGATGTTCAAAGGCTCCCATAGGAGCCCCGCGACTCTGAGTCTAACTTAAAGACTCATTAATAAAGAAAAGTGCTCTTTCGGGAGACAACCCAAATTATCCGTTTTTTTTTATTTCCTTTCTGTTGGGTTTTGTGTTTTCTAACCATTTTTTGCAGGAAACAAAGAAGTAATTATCACGCAGATTGTCGATTCGAACAGAGTTACGACGTAACTCATCTTGGTGATTATGCCGTAACCAACATTTTAGCAAGCAGAATTCTTGACGATTACCAATTACGGCGTAATACAATCTCGATGGTTAGTCAGAACTAATCGCTTCTGACTCATACCAGTTTTGCCGCCAACAGTAACTCCTCATAAGAGTTACGACGTAACTCTCCTCTCGCTTAATTCTTTCATTTTAAAATACAAGAACCTTGTATTAGTTTTAAATGAACTTTGTGGGTGTGTTTCTTGTAAACCCTCACGAGACTTCACTCGTCCACTGGGACACCAAGTGGTTTAAAGGCTTGTTGCATTCGCTAAATGCAACCGAGATTCCTATGAAAGTGAGTTAGGTTTGTTTTTCATTTTATTTTTCTTTTAGTATTATGCTTTTCGATATTGTGATTTCGTGGATTGAAGTTTGTTCATGACGCTAAACGAAGGCACGGTTCTTTCTCGTGGGCCTTCTTCTTTTGGAGCAAATTTCGTGGAAGTTCTCGCCTAATTCTACCTTCTCTTCACCTTTATTTTAATGCCTAGTACAAAAGGGACTTTGTATAATTCAAGTGGGGGGACGGGAGTAGAATTATCTCTTGAACTTTATTTCGCCCTCATTTTTCTAGTTTATTTTGAAAAATTATGCCATTTTTAAAATTTTGACATGTTTTTCCGAACCTAACTAGACTAGACCTTAGCCGAGCACATACAACCCTTGACATTACATGGTGAGATTAGCCTTATCCGTTTCCAATATTTTACCCCAAATCCACCAAATTATGAGTGTGTCGATAGCTTGTAAACTTTAGAACTTGGCCTTTACATCATTTCGAGACCATAGACGAGGTATGTTGAGTTAGCTTGATGTATTTGGACTTTTCAGTTTTAGAAGGCAATATTATAGGATTATCACCCAAACAGCCTACCATTGTGAGTCTATCGATTAGTCACCTCGACTTTTCGACCCCCCATGTGAAACCCTTTTGTTGCACTCCCTTTTAGTGCAAGATACCCCTAGATACACCCTTCTGAGCCATTCCTTTCATTTTGACAACCCAATATATTGTTTCGTTACACCTTTACACCTTAGCCTACCCTGTAGTCTTTATTTGTGATTGGAAAGTCATCATTTGCCTAAGTTCAAGGTTCGAGTGGAAAGGTTTGGAAATCACACTTTCATCGACGACATTTATGAAGATCATTGAAGACCCTCCGAATTCCCATTTTTCATCTCAAATGGGGGAATGTTATGTTGGAAAAAAAAATTATGATTCGAAAAAAAAAAGTTGATTGAGTTATGATATTGTCAAGTGCGATGTTATAAGCACTGTAGTATGAGCTTTATTGATTAGTATCGAGGAGGCCACCTCAGTTACATTTGAAGATTAGAGTTGGTAGTTTTGCCAACAGAAGAAGAAAAGGTAGTATGCCTATCACGATGTCCTCTAATGACGCATCTGCCTTGCCTTTCATGATCCGGTCTCTAGACTTCTAAGCTTGAACTTTGGGCGGATGGTAAGTGGTGATGACTTCGTTATAGATTTAGACTACCTGCTTGTTTTTCATTTTACACCAATTATATATCCCATGTCTTATCATACCCTTTAGTCATGAAGCGTGTCTAGGTGATACATCGAGCAATATTTGGTGTCTTGGCCATGGATTTGGTCATGTATCATTGATTTTGTCCACTTTGCCGTGACATGTTAGTAATGACGAGTCACCCTTTAACATTTGTCGTGTCTACCCATATTGCCTTCGAGAATTGTTTAGCCCTTAACTCTAGTGGTGGAGATTTGTGTAACCGCCAAGCTTATGATAGAATACATGCTATGATTGTGCGATTGAGTGATCACCCCGAAATTGACACTTAGAATAGTTGAGAGATTTGAGTGTTTGTTCCCCTTTCGTGAGGTGTTCGGCTTTGTTTTATTCTAGCATAAGGGATTTGTAAACTCATATTTTCCAGGTTTTGGGAGATATCTTTTAGGAATCTATCTAATAAGGTCTACTTGAGGGCAAGTAGAGTTCAGTGGGGGATATTTGATAACATCAAATAGTCCTAAATATTAAGTGTCAATTCCTCGATAATGCTCGTTATTTATATCATTTATATGGATTTACGCTTGTTTTCCATTGTTTTCCACTTTCGTGTAAATTACGAGCATTGGAGCTAAAGAGACGCTGCTATGGAAACATTACTAAAGATTTATCACAAGATGCCTATTTTGAAGAAGTTACGCGAACTCCTCTCTCACATTACCGTAACTATTGCGTAACCTCGAATACCAACTTATCAAGAGGTTACGACGTAACTCTTCCCAAAGGTTACGACGAAACTCCATTAGGTCAAAAGAGGTTCCAAGTCACGTTATTTATGCCGTAACTCATCGCATCACTTATGACGTAACCGAGTTTATTGAAGACTACGGCGTAACCACTTATAAGGTTACGCCGTAATTCAGCGCATCTAGTGCATTTACGAAGAAATAGAAGGTTACTGGCGCAACTCCTCTATTGGTTACGCCAGTAACCCGACACCGCCTATAAATACCCCATGAATTCCAAGATTTCAAAGCATCCCATTCCACACACAACACTCTGAGAACGTGGGAAAAAGCTCAAGGCAGGTCTAAGGGAGCATACGGAGCTGTTTCCAAGGGAGAAGTCACACCATTACGATAAGCTTAGAGTTTTATATTTCTTTTACTTTCAATTCATGTATTTTGTACATTTGAATATTGAATTGATTTGCATGATTAATATGAGCGGCTAAGCACCCTTTGGTGCTAACCTAGTTATGATTCCTTAATTGTTTTGTTTGCGTTTGCCTTTACTTCCGTACAATTATTTCTAAGTGTATGCATGCATAGTTCTTTGGTAGTCACCCTTGGTTCGGTAGTTTTGAATGGCGGTAGAGGCCAATTGCCTAGGAGATATAACCAACCGACCCTAGGTGAGCGGATCGAGACGGAAGGGTAAGATATGACCAACCGACGACCCTTTCTACTTGTGCGATTTGACCAACCGATCACCTATCTTTGGATGAACTTAAGAATTTTGGGGTGTAGTGTCTAAGTTCCTAACGGCCGTGCACTAACTATTTAGAATCTAGCATGTAGCGATACTTAATGACTCGACTTAGGGACCGTGAATAACATGTATTATGACGGTGCTACCGATTTCTCTGTGGTGGCATCTTTGTCGATAGGTTAGGCAAATTGACCAAATGTTGTCCTCTCGAATTTGACCCCACCTGAAGTAATTGGAAGTAGGTAGACGTAGACATAACTAGCTAGGAGGATTGACTAGGTTAGCACCACTATTCCTCTATTGATTTCCCTTTACTATTTATTTGCTTTTATTTTATTCTGCATTAGTAGTTTAATTAATTAAATCTCTATCGAAACCATTATTATTCTGTGACAATTAGACTTAGTAATAATCCAACACATATAGCTCTTGGGACGACCTCGGCTTTACCATTTACTACACTACACACGACCGGGTACACTGCCCGATAGTGCATTAGGGTAGACCATAGGTATAGCGAGACACTATAAATATTAAGACCTGGTTAGTAAAACCTGCATCACCATATATCATCTATATATTATCTAATCATCTTAGTTCTTTCAAGGTCACAGCTCTCTTGGGACGATACTCGGATTTACCTAAGGCTTTACTACATCTGATCGGGTACTCTGCCCGTTAGTATGTGTCTATCCTAAGTTATCTAAGTTTTATAAATATTAAAAGCGGGATGAAATAGCACATCGCCTTTTGCTTCCGGGAGCAAGCATCGAAAGATCTAAGGTATTTCATATTCACCTCATTAAGAGATTTGAGCACTTCCATAAGGTACGTTTTTGAATCTCTCCTATTTCAATATTACATGATTAATATTCTGACGCTATTAGTTACGACGTAACTACTTTCTTGAGTTACGACGTAACCGTATTGCAATTTATTATAATTATTATAAAATCTTTTTGACTAATTAGTTACGACGTAACCTCTTTTTAAGAGTTACGACGTAACCACTATAAAATCAGATATATAAAAATCTGACCTTTGATTAATTACGGCGTAACCCTTATTAGGATTACGACGTAACCCTTTTCACAACCAATTAATATTCTAAAAATATTAGTTACTGCGTAACTAATCAATCGAATTACGCCGTAACTATCAAGGCGGTATAAAAACCTTACCGAATATAAACTAGGTTTTACACATACTTTCACCGCCCACACAAACAGTAAAATTTTCTCTCCAAAAATTCTTTTGAGCTCTCTTCATCGTTATCAATCTTCATGGCTGGTAAGACCTATCTTTCCTGTTAGATATTAACTTTTCACATACACATCATAACATTAACCCAATGAGCACATAGATGGTTTTAGAGAGAGAAAGAGTGGGACATTCTAGTGAGAGAAACTAGTGGAATATTAGATTACCAAAGAACATCCAACCCTCTACCTTGCAAGGTAGAGGGTATTTATAGGTTACAAACTAAACGACCTCCTGACGGCCTGTGGATCAGGGATACAGTGGGTAAAGACCCGACCTTCTTCCACGGAGTTGCACTATACTATTTTACGCTACTAACTAACTACATAAACCGTGACTAATGACCAATCTACGAGCTAACTTATGCTAGATAATAGTTGGGGTGACCGACTCTTTTAATACTGGAATTTTCTAATTCCTAACAATCTCCCCCTAAGGGAGGTCACCCCATATATTACATTTCAAATCCTAGCATTCTAGTCTTGACATTGTTCTTGAGCTCGTAGTCTTTCATACATCATCATTGTAAGCTTAGTGCACAGGTGGAGCAACTTCAAAGACTGCAAAGATTTGTACTTTAGATTGGAGGTCCATTTCTGATTCATGAGATAGTAAAATGAGCCACTTTTGAGATCATCAAGAATCAACAATCTCGACACATCCTTTGTGGTGTTGGTATTATGTGATGTTGTGACTACGGACCGACATGCTCACATTCGGATCATGAAATCTTCTCATCGAGTAGCGGAAGCTTTAGTTGATTCATGATATTGGCGCAGCAGAGCGAAGCTTGGTGTGAAAATATCGAGTCATTGATGCACTAATCATGATTTCTTTTGAGATGAATGTGTTAAGTGAGCATGCGGTCGTGGATTGACCGCTTCATTCGATCACCGCAAACGTCCAGCGCATCGCATACAACAATTAGCAACAAATCGCACGAAAGTGTCTTTGATCACTTCGATGAATTGAGGTACACGCCCACGGTTCCCCGCTGATCAAGACAAGTATCGCCTGTGATCGTAGGATTCCTAAGAATCTCCTTGATGTGGTTTCGCAATTGTTCTAGCTGTTCTCAAACCGAACATCTCAAAGAAGACAACACGGAGTGAGTGAACCAAATAATTTTAAGTCCACCGATTGATGAAAAGAGATTTGAAAACAATCGTATTGCTCAATAGAAATCGCTTTTGCAATACAACGAAGGTTTTATTGAAAATCAATTATCAATCATAAAAATACCTTTTGGTTTGAAGAATGAGTACACAATCGATGTGCTAAAGAAAAAGTTTTAAGCACAAAGACCGGTTTTTCAAAGGTATCCGTCAATCCATAACTCGAACCAGTTTGATTCAAGAGATTGAATCGCCCATTGTTTTCGCTCATTGTCACATGGTTGATCTATATAATAGATCTCACACGCCACCTACCGTGAGCTTGTTTGATGTTGGCTCGAAGGCTTTCCATCTTCATTGTGAATATGTAAACACATCACTCGGATGTTCCGCAATACCACAAGGATAATGCGAGGACTCAAGATGTAATTTCTCTTCCACATTGTGTGAAAAGAGAGTCTTCATTGAAAGTGTCCTAATGAGATTTATCGATGATCTCGTGGCTCTAGACTCAATTTGTGCATATTTGGATCCTATAACGGAGACTAGGGAGAGGGTCTCCTTTTCAATATCAACCTTCTAAGAGAAAGTCGATAGATAATGTCGGTTCCCGTGAGAATGAAACAAGCCCTTTTAAGAGGAACTTGAGTGGTTTGGAAAGTTGAAGTGCAGTCGTCCACCGGGTCCATGACGCCTTGTCTTCAATACCGATGTTACCATCAAGTAGCATATGAATTGAACCCGGTTTCGCCCTAAGGTTGAATAAATGGAGGGCTATTTGTTTTCACCCTTTTCTCATTCAATTCTTTTTAATTCTTCAACCCTTGGTGCTTACCAAGACTTCATAGCTAGAACCTTGTTGGGTTTATTCCAAGACTAGCTCTGTCTCATCCGCACTCTTCCCATTTCTCATTTTTCTCCTTTTATCATCATACCTAAGGACTTCTACACTAACTAGTGGATTGTCCTCGGTAGATCCCTCTCCGTTCGGCGGATCATGGGAACACATACCTAACCTTATCATCCTTATATCACCGTACATAAAGTAAAGTTGGTCGGTCTAATTGGTATTGTTCATCCGCCATTGGATCCAATTGAAAACCATTTGAAAATCAATTCGGATACTTGTGATATATTATCAAGCTTTTGTACCGAATTGTTTTTGATATTTTTAGAACGAGAACTCCCCTCAACATGTGCATCAAGTATTTGAAAATGTTTTGCACACGGAGGCAAGAGAAAGAAATTACTTTGATTACCATTTTCTAGAAAATATCACCATCACTTCCTTGATCAAATCAAGTAGATAAAGTATTTCCAGGAAGGATGAGGTTTCCATAAATTTGCTCCCCCTCAATATGTGCCTCGTGTTTGAAAAGAGTTTTGCACATACTAGAGGGAACCTTTATCATCAAAGGATTAAAAGCCATGTGATCAAGGTACTTTAGAATATTTAAAGTGTAGTGTACCCGATGACTTGAATTTATTAAAGATAGTTCTCCCCTTAATATATGCTTCGAGATTCAAAAATTGTTTAGCACATATAAGGGAGAAGTTTGCACAAAATTGGTCATCTTATCTTTTACCATCTTTCATATTTATATCACATTTTCTCCCCGATCAAAATCTTAAATCCTTTGAGATTTTGGATCTCAAGTGATTTAAATAAGTATGAGGTAAAATATTTGTAGGAGAAAAATGTGTCCAATTTTATATGATAAAGAAAAAGGACAACAGATGTTTCCCTTTTCAAAAGGGAAACCATAGTACGAATCCTAGCACTATCACATGAATTATCGTTGTTCATATTTGTTACATCACATATTACACAAAGATAAAAAAAACATAAACGGTATTATTAAGAAGTCTTCATTCGGTTCTTCAAGAAGTTTGTAGTGACCATCACGAGCCTTCCACCAACAAAGCTTTCAAGGTGCGGAAGATTCTTCGTGTCTTAAGTCTTCGCTCGGATTGCAAAGAATGAAATGTTCACATCTCTTCACGCCATCATCACCCGTAAAGTAGTTTTAACCCAAGATCTCATATCAAGTTTGGCTTCTTTCACTCGTGTCAAGTTCTTCTTCAACCATTTTGAGCGTACCATCACTAAACTTGTAAAGTTCACATAGACGCATAAGCATACGCGATCCATATCCGTCGGTGAAGATGACGGCTCTAGGGGTGTCAAGAACTTTGTATTCTCGATGAAATTCATGCCCCACTGCACTCCATTGAGGACTTGTGAGGTTGACCCGGTTTGGTAGCTTTCAATGCCTGTCAAGGTCCTCAACTCGCTTCCGAATGACTAAGCCCCGATCCAAAGAGTGACAACTGCAGAGAGGGCCTTTTCTCACGCATGTAAGTGCTCGGTGTCCTTGAAGATTTAAGAGATAGAGATCTTCAAATCATTGGGCGTAAGATGTTTGAAGTCGTTCTCTTCAATGGTATACATTTTGAAATCGCTCTTTTAAGGACAATCTTCTTCAAGTACTCATATCCATACATCGGAAGATCTCTACACCGACAACGCTTAAGATTTGCGCTTTGATCCGACATCATTAAATCTTTATTAGCACCATGTATGCATCAATGTAGAACTTCTTCTTTTGAACCACCGATGGGAGATACCATAAGACGCCGCAATATCATACTTTTGCTCTTCATTTGCCCAAAATTGATCAGAACCATCCGCTCAAGCCCCGATCGTAATAGGTTGCGACTTTCATCTTTGAAATAGATAGAGCGGTCTTCTTTCCGCAGAGCGAGCACATAGATAATCCAAGTCGAGATTGAAGAAGAATTCACCGAATGGTTATCCGTCCCGACCACCACCAAGAGGAAGAGATTTGTTGACATTGAAGCGATCGATTTGCTCACCGACTTGGTCATTCAAAGATCTTATGGCATTCTTCCATCCGATATTGAAGATGATTTGCATCGAATGGAAGACTTTGACAATTTCGTAAGCTTGACCTTCTAGATCTCTTGGAGTTATGGATGAGATACTCTTCCGCTCACGTAACCATTTGATAAAACTTCCCATATCACCAGTAGTGCGTAAGAGAGTCTTCGGTGGAACTTCATAATTATTGGTGATTATCGATGCCCAATTGATGTCGAATCATAGAATCGACTGGATGGTCCATGGGTTCGTGAGAAGGAGGTCTATCTTCCATAATGCAGCTTTGAATAATGTCTCTTGAAGGTGCAACTCTGGATGTGTTAGTGCGATTCCCAGCCAAGTAAGAATCAAACCAGTCTTCTGAGGGTTTAGGAATATGCTTTGTTGATGCATCATCTTCATCTGGTTCTGAGTCAGCCATGACCTGAGATTCTTCGTTAACCATTAGATCATCAGGAATGAAGGTGGACGTGGATGTGAACCTTGAATCAACCGTCGTCCAGGCAGCAGATTTTTTCTGATTACTCTGCTCTTTTGTTGGATCTGATTGACTGGTAGATTTTGGCGGTGATGATGGTGGTTGTGATGGAGGTGTGTTGGTAGTTGGAGAAGGATTACCGATCCGAGTTCCAGCCCCCGCTGGTGGTGGGGAGGAGGTGGATCTTTGCGATCCTTTATTAATGCTTCCATTACACTTGTTCTCCTTTTCTTTTAGCTTCCTTTCTCCGACTTCAATCATAAACTGCTCATAATTGTCGAACTTGATGGATTCTTCAAGTGCCTTATAGAGTTTACTGTGAACTTCATGCTTGTCCTCTTCAGCCTCATACATCCTTTCACACAGAGCAGCTCTCATATCGGAGATGGGAGGTCCTTGAATCGTTCGAGAAGTGGAGCCTCCATTGCCCATTCCACGACATCCTTGACTTCTCCTTCAATAGCATCGTAATCGCTTCATTGAAGTTGAGGTGCTCCAATCAGAGACATGATCCACCGAGAATCAACAGATTTAGGAAGTTGCCTTCCAAAGGCTTCTACCCTTTAATGGTTTTATCCAGAGTTGATCGACGTGAGAATCATGGAGGGAAGTCGGTGGAGCCACTTCATCCGCAATTGTGAAGATGGGTTCTGGAGTTGGTGGTGTTGTCGCTGGTGTTTGTACGGTTGATTGAGCAGGCAAGGGAGGTGGAAGTGCAGTTGATAGTGAAGATGCAGTCATTGGAGGAATGGTTGAAGTATCTTGTCAATGTCGACATTATACATGGATTGTGCGTAATCTAAGGTTTTGTCATTAATGAATTGATCACCAAAAGAGAAGTCTTTATCAAGATTCTTAAGTGAAGATAGAGAGTTTTTAGACAAATTTGGTTCATCCATCTTCAAGGTATCGCCGATCTTGTCTCAAGGTTCTCCTGTGAGCCCTTTTGTAACAGAGTGTCAACATTCAAATCGATTGAGTCTCACCAAGTGATAGAGATTCCTTAAACGCTTTGCACCTTAACCACACCGATTGTTCTTTTACATGAGGTGAACTGTTCTTCTCTTCACTCATATTGATTAGTGGTGCTA